>VXBX01001582.1:497410-512721 GCA_013400415.1 Scytalopus superciliaris
TTTTTTAACAAACAGAAGAAGATTATATGTTTCACTGAGCCAGGATGCAGACTTTCCCTTTCTGATGAGGTCCCTATTGCTTCAGCTCTTCATTTCACACTGTTATCTTATCCAACAGTTTCTGTGAGTCCTGCTGTGAATCTACAAGACCTTCTTTTTGGGTTCTTTCCCGTGTAATTTTTGATATTACAAGTTAAGAAAAACTGAACTCTGATTCCTCTTCCCTCAGTCAGTGGTGCATTTCCCTTGAACACACACATGCTGTTGCAAGAAGTGTAGCTCTCAAGGGATGCACTAAACTTTGGAACACAATTGAGTTCTGAATGGCACGGTGATTAGGAATTGATCCAGGGGGGCAACAACGTCACGTGTGTTTAATAATCTATAGAAAAAAATGACAGCATAATAGTTATCAGTCAAACTTTTAATTTTTTAATTTTTTTTTAAAATCAGTCAAAGTTTGATTTAAAACTCAGGACTGCTATTTTCTTTTCTGTCTAAGCAGACCTTTACTGAGGCTTTGTAAATATACTTTGTAATATATACGTAGTACCCCTTGTTATAGGCTCATGCCTTCACTAGAGGTTTCCCCAGGCAACTTCGTGAGAAGTGTCATTGGGAGCTTACCAGGCTTCACTTCAGTTCACTTTCTAGGCTACTACAAAGCGGACATCAAAGTTAGGAAGAAAGGGGAAGGGAAATTTACTGCAACACAGGAAAAGACTCAGCTCATGCTAAATAAAAATGTTAGGAAGATGCTGTGAAGAAAGCAGTAGCTGCAGAAGAAGATGTGGCATAAAATCTAGACCCTAGTTTAGCTAGGAAACTCAGAATTTGCTTTCCAAATAGCCTCCACAACAGTTTTTGCATATAGACTTGTTAAAATTGGAATATGTAATACCTATTTCTTTCTTTATGTAATACCTATTGTTTTCTCTATTCCCTTCCCTTCCCCTTCCCTTCCCCTTTCCCATTTCCACTTAAAGTGTAATTCAGGCTTGTGAGACAAGATCTACTAATTTAAAAATCCATGACAATTCATAGAATCATAGAACAATCTGGGTTGGAAAGGGACCATCTAGTTCCAACCCCCCTGTCATGGGCAGGGATACCTTCCACTAGACCTATTGCTCAAAGCCCCATCCAACCTGGCCTGGGACACTTCCAGTGATGGTATATCAACAACTGAATCACTTAGGTTGGGAAACACTTCTAAAATCATTGGGGCCAAGCTTTGACTGATCACCACCCTGTTAATTAGACCAGAGCACTAAGTGCCACATCCCTGGGCAGTCCATTCCAGTGCTTAACAACCCTTTCATCACAATTTCATAACATACTATGAAACACCTCTATTAACCTTGACTTCTAGAAGTAAATAATGTTTTGCAGTGGGCAGAGGGATGGAGACCACTGTTCCCATGCCAGAGAGTATTTTGGTTTTCTCTGGTGTACTTTCTGTTCTCCATTTTGACATCAGAAGTGAATATGACCCACAGCAGGTTTCTCTTCATCTTCTTTTTCAATGAGATTCACACACAGCTTCAGCAGGCTCATTTACAGCTTTATTAAGGAATCCTTACTTTCATGCTCTGCATTTAACTTCTGGTTGGGAAGTGAACCTCATTTATCTACTTTTTACACAGTTTTATGGAATGAATGGTTATTCCTATCAACAGATCCACTTTGCCCCTGTCATTTTTAAATGTCAGAAAGGCTGTGCTGCTAGTCACATCCTTTGTTCTTACCACTATACCTTAGATCCTGTGTGTTTTCCCCCTTCTTTTTACTTATCTGATAGAACAATATGAATGTATCTGTTCCCTTAAAATAATAATACTGCTAATATTTGCAGATAAATTTTCGCTTTGCCTTTCTTCAGTTATCAAATTCCTCTTCTGAATTCATGACAGGGTATTAGGAAAATGTAGATGCCAGAGCATAGCAGTGAAAATGCAACATATGTGTTGCACTGGGCACATGGAAGTGCCTCGCTCACCCCTTTTCTTGGCTTCTTTTCCCTTGCTTCTTAACTGAGGATAAGTAATTTTATATATCTTTAGGGTAAGTCTTCTGATGCTAGTCAACACATTAATCTTGACATTGGATTAACCAATGATTATTGTTTTTCCTCTTATTTGGAAAATAATATCCTACCCTGCAAAAAACCAAGGTTATACCCTAAAAATAAGATTTTGTGACACACTGTCAGAGTGGTGACCACTGAAAGAGAGCCTGCAGAGCTGATTCACTCCCAGTGGTCCTTTCACAGCACATGAGACACGAACAGAACATGCTCTGAAGGCCTTTTAGAATTACCACATGCAAAACCAAACCTAGCTGGGTCTTCCTACTGCACACGTGTTCTCTTTTTTTGAAGCCAGGACTGGAGAATGTCTGTGTGTTAATGCACCAAATGAAGTGTGATGACTGCTTTATTTCTATGAGTGCTAGAAGCAACATCTTGTGCACATTGCTGTGGACAATAGTAGCAGTTTTAGTGTCTGTAAGAAACACATTTCTGCTTTCCCCAAGCTTTACCAGTGAAAGGTGCCTGGCTCAAGGGCTCTGTCCATATAGGATTATTGCAAGAGCCCTCTTCTCCACCCTGTGAGTATTCCCTTTATTTCTGACCCTCTGGTGTTTGTAGCCATCAAAGAGTCAGTATAGAAAACAAGAAAAAAAATTTTAATAAATTTATAGTGTCATTAACAGTAAAAAAAGTTGAGAAAATCACTCTATTGTCCTGGTTTCCTGTATTCCTTCTCCCACAATATGCCACAACTCTTCTGTCTTTTTCAGTCTATAGAAATCAATTTGAGACATTGATATCAAGGTAAGGTAGCGTAAGGTGAAGGCTGGTTAAGTTTTAGGGTCTACGCTTGATCCTTTCTGCTAGGCTACTCATTTCCAAAATGTGACTGTGCCAGTCAAGCCCTGTCTGTCCACACCATGTCAGAAGGTGAAGGAACATTTTGAAATGTCTCACACTTATCTGAGCTCTAGTGTCTGGAAGGAAGATTTCTTATTCACTAACATTTCAGGTGCTAGTCCATTGTATGAATCCTCAACAATGCTAAGAAAGTTGACCTTTTATTGGCTGGGGCAACAGACTATTACAGAGGCCCAAATTACAGCTCAGATAAGTAAAATTGTGTAATTCTGCTTTGTAGTTCAAATCACTTGTTTATAGTACAACACAGCCTCAGTTATTCTGTAAACCCCACTACTGAGCCAGACTGGCATGATATTTGTTTCTCAGCAATGACAGAGAAGAGGGCTTTCCTCTGTTCCAGCATCAATACAACTTGGCCAGCACCTGGAGATTTGGCACGGTTATCTCAAAGAAGCTTTTCATAAAGCACAGCAATATGAAGAGAAGGCATCTTGCTATGTGTTATTATTAGTCTGGATCATACTTTTGTGAATCATGAAGGAAAATAGAAACACAGCTGGCTAAGCATTGCCCTTTAAATGTCAGGACAGAGTGTGTGAATGTGTGTGTGTGTGTATATATTTATCAAGATTTAAATTTTAATTCCCTGTTGTTTTCTTCACACTGTGGATTTCAGATGAGGTTATTTATAATACACCCAACCCACGGTTACTTGTTAGGAGTTATTCCAGGACAACTAGCTGGGCACATAACTGTTTTGGTTCTCTGAAGTATTTTTCTGGGGTCTGCTGTTTGTCTACCTCCCATGTAGAATCAGCCAAAGATTTCATATTGGGAACTGCTTTGGATTCTCCTCTGAACACTTTGTGTTGATAAAAAACTCCTTCTTGCTTGAGAGCTTGATCCAAACTTTTTGCCAACTTCCCTAATAGCTTCAAAGATAGTATAGCTTCATAAATTTAGGTTAGGAGTGGTGACCATTTACTTTAGAGCTTCCATAAACTTCTGTTTGCAAAAGTTTCTATTTTTCTGTGCAACAGAGACATTCCATGATGGCCTTTGAAGACGTGGTGCTCTCAGAAACACAGGTGAGGTCTCCTGCACAATAGGATTTCCAGGTCTGCAATATGGGTGAGGAACAAATGCTGCAGATGAACATACTCTGCAATCCCAGTCGCCAGATCAAGCATTCTAGAACCTTGCAGACTCTGCATTCCCCAGAAACAACCACTATAATAAGGCTAGACTGGCAGACCAGAAGGTGGCCTTTTTCAGTTTTCCACATGCCAAAGAAAAATATTTTCCTTAAGGCTGAGTACTTGATTTCATTATTGGAAAAATATCACCTTGGTTCTTAATCTGATGCCTGAGTAGCTTGAAACCTTTTATTTGGGATTTCTCACAGATCAACAGTAAATAGGCAGGTAGGTGGTTTATGGTGAATTGTTGGGATTGCTTCCATATACCATGAAAGAAGCAATTTGTTCTACTGTACAGGAAAATCACATAATCTTACAGACTGAAAGGAACATCCCAAGATCATTTGCCCAGACTGCCAGCTCAGGCAGCATCAGCTGGAGCAGGTTGCCCAGGACCATGTCCAGGTGGGTTTTGAGTATCAGGTTTCTTCACATGGAGGCTCCAGAACAAATAAGAATCAAAGTTAGAACTTGTTCAATTAGACCAGAATCTGACTCCTTTCTTTTGTGTCAGACCTTCTACACTACAGCACAAGAAAGAAAGAGATAAGATTTCCTTTGTGGCTTCATTTAGACTAAGTAACTTTCTTTGCTTTCTGACTTGCATTACTGCTGTTTATGAAAGTTATCTATTTCAGCAGTGAAGCAAGTTTTCTACATATATATCTGTGTGAATGTTTAAACTTGCCAAGAGTTTCTGAATCCTTTGGGATGAAAGGCAATATATCAATGTTAAATATTCTGTTATTATTTCTTTACCCATGGTAAGTACTCCTGGGATGTTCTACGTGTTGTAGATGTTGTGATGGTATTATGTGACCTGGTATTGCATCTTTCCACAGAACACAGAGCTTTATTTCAGAAGAATTTAAATTAGCACCCATCCTTCAGTTTTCCATTCACACAATATTTTACATTAGGTATATCTTACTCTTTTCTTTCCCGTCCTTAATTTTTGTGGCATGTTGAACTTGTATTATCTGAGAAATTAATTTGTCTTCTGTGTTTTCCCTCAGTTTTGTTCAGTGTCATGAAGAATAGGCTGGCATTTTAGGATGGTAATAAATGAGTTGCAAGGCTAGATTATAGACTTTTTGTTGAAAACTGCAGTTTTGGTGATTCCTAGAACTACAGACAAAAGGCATCTTCTGATATGTCCTGTGTTCAATGAGCTTCACAGCTCTTCTTGTTTTAAAATCGCTACAAAGCATGATTTTCTTCAACATCTTTTTCCTGTAAATTTCAAAGAAATCAGATAATGTAGGAAATTGGTTCTCTTCTAAGCAGTTACAGATGTTTGATTTTTGCAGTAATATAAATACCAGAATAGAAGAATTGTTACTATTTCGTGGTGTATACATGGGGATTGTGGTAAGCTTTTTATTTCTTTTTCAAGCACTATTGTTATTCACATTTGGAGATGAATTGTGAGGTTTAGGAATATACTGGTTTGCAAAA
The DNA here is from genome assembly GCA_013400415.1 of Scytalopus superciliaris. Taxonomy (NCBI): domain Eukaryota; kingdom Metazoa; phylum Chordata; class Aves; order Passeriformes; family Rhinocryptidae; genus Scytalopus; species Scytalopus superciliaris. Next base: position 502,964 of record VXBX01001582.1, read on the forward strand.
GCTGTTCTCCATCTACATGGATATCAGACCTACTGACAGAAAAAACCCAAATCAATATTAGAAAGAAATAAAAGTGTAAAACATGTAAACACCTTTTGCAAAATTTACAAAATAGATATTTTTTCCTAGATTTCTATTTGCTAGATCTCTGCAGCTTGTGCAGCTTGGCAGAGATTTTCAGCAAAACATTAAAAAATGCTGTTTTGATGAATTCAGAATATACCATGACAATTTGGTTTTTACAAGATTTGTTTTCATCAATAATTCTAAGGAATCATTCAGAATTTGCAAGACTACCTTTTTAAGAAAGGAACATCAGATTTGTATTTTTAAAATGTGATTTTGACCATACAAACATAAAATGATTTAATTTGTTTAGACCTTTTTCAGAAAGCTCAAATTTCTAATAAAATGGGAAATATTCATATACAGGTCAAGACATCCTAACTGTTTTCTTTCTTTAAGACTTTCTTCTAAGGAGAAGAAACATTTGTATCTACCAGACATGACATTTAAATTGACAATATTAAATGCACCAATCTTACTTAAAAATTAAATTTAAAAATATCCCTTTTTAACACTACATTTTTGATCATGCAGCAGTATTATCCATCTGTTATGGAGCTCCTTAAAATATTTAAGCAGAAGTCTTCCCATCAGATGAAGGGCAGTAATGACAAGTTATCTCAGTCTCAGTGCGAATACAGTCATACTTCAGGAGAATTTAGGTTCCAAAATGCAATTTTCAGAAGCTGAACCCTGAACAGCTACCTGGATTAAGCTTCCTGAATCTGCGTTTTTAAGATAGAGAAGATGCCTTAATTTTCTCTTGTGAAGAACATCCCAGGAACATTATTTGACCGAGATGTTACCATTTCCATAGTGAATTTTGTGTGACATATCACAGTGGTGTCATTATTATGGCAGGAGATTCTGCAGCAAAGATTTACATACCTATCTGATGATTACAGTTCTGCTGAAAAAGAAATGCATGAAAATGAGGCCTGAAATCTGGAAGATGTGTAATGGTGTGTGGGCGTGGGTTGTAGTAAGTCCTGTATGTGCTGTTCTTTAAGTGGTTTTGCATATCAGAGTTGTCTGTGACGCACCATTATCAAATGCACTCCAGTTAAGTTGATTTATATCGACTGATGGAAAGAATAAATGGAGATATGCGATGAGAATAAGGCAATGTAAAGGCAGAATTTGTTCCTTATAGATAAGGGAAAAAGGAAAATGCTGAGTGCCATCCAGGAAGGGTCTTCCCTGAGAAGCGTGAGCAACAGTCTAGAGTAGGCAACTCCAGAGTTCTCTGAAGGACTCATTAGAAGTCCTGCAAACCTTCAAGCACAGGATTTAGTGAGGGTAAGGGGCAGGTGCCATGTTCCCAATTCTTTCTACAAATAGTGTGCAGGATAGTGCACTTTATATCACACACATTGCACAGAGTAAGTATGTGTGCCCAGGCCTCCTCCATGGTTGGCAAAAGAACATGAAAGTCATGGTGGACAATGCATTATGAGATACAAAGAGTACACTAAACTTGTACTTTTGAAGGGTGCTTTTCTTGTATTCTCTTCACACACACTAACAGACTATAATGCTTTGAACAGATTCATAATGATTTTAGGGATAGAGCTGTTTTTGGGATAGTAGGGAAAATCCATTTTATTTTGGCTAAACTTACTTAAAGCAGAGAAAAAGGAGCACGGTGCTCTGCAGTGCCAGATCAGTCTGTCAGTTCAAACTGAGCTTGCATTCAAGGGGAATCCTCCAACATCACATAACAGATAAACAACATCTGCCACTTTGCTTATCATTACCACACAGAAAATTGTGCCAGTTTCTCTGTAGCTGCTTGAGGCCACAACTCTTCTGGTTGCCAGCCAATGAACTAGTTAAGGCTTATTAATGTGTTTGTGTTGGTTGTTAATGTCCTTCTGATTTGCCCCCTGTGAAAATCAGTCCAAGACCTGTGAAATCTAATCTCTTGGAGGGAAGGTTGCAAGAAAACCACACTCCACCCACTGATGTGAAAGGCTTGAAAAACGTGGTGATCTGAATTTGGCTTTGTAAGGTATTATGTATACTAAATAACCTGGGGTTCTGTGGGTGAAAACTGTTCTGTCACTCTCCATCAGCTTCATGTTTTATAAAGGAATTTGAGTAAAAGCAGAACCGCATACCCCTTTTTATCTTTACTTAAAAAAAAAGCTCTCAAATTGAAACTCCATCTCTTTATCCTCATCCTAAACCATCTTCTTATTCTGCTTTTAAAATTTCATACTCTCTTGAATAGTTGAAAACAATTCTTTTCAAAATGAAAGTGGCATTTATCTGGAATCAGTGCTGAACAGAGATTTTCTTCTTGTAAGGTCTCAGCTGCAGAAATATTTCAATGGAATTAGTGTTTTAAACACAATTTTATTCTGAATTTGATACTACAGAATATTAAGGAACTTCATTTTAATACCATGATGGAGAACAGCTACATAAATTGTCTTAAAACATAAATAGCTAATATAATATTTATTAAAATATACTGTTGGTGCTGTCATTGTAGCAGAAACTCAAGACAAATAGCTTAGTAACTGTCAGTATGGTAAGAAATGCAAATCCTCACAAATTTCTTAACGATGAACTTAATGGCCACACTGAATCTAAAAACCAGGGCAGGGTGCACTGAAGTGCTACAGAATTATTTAAAACTGGAAAATCCAGCCTTATGAAAATTTTTTGGTCATGTTTTTCCACTCATCACCTGTGAGACAATGCCTGTCCTTAGACTGTCTCTGAGCAGCGAAAACACATTCAGAAATCTGTTCCAGCTTCTGACCATGGCACTTGGTCACCAGTGATCAAGAAGGCCCTGCTGCGTCTGCAGCATTTTGTCTTGCTTGGGCTATGCAGTCTATATGATGGTACCCAAAATAACTTGACTGCCTTGCAATGTCTGAGATATTAAGACCTCAGTGTAGAGGAACACTAACTTTTAGAAGCTGAACGCTGCTTGAATTTTTTTTGTTATCTGAAATTACTCTTAGGATCTGCTTAGTCTCTCCACTGTCATCCGCAATGAGATCAACTTTGCTCTGGCTATAAAAGCCATTAGAAATCTCAGTGGCTCTCGGAGTCTGTAAACTCTAATAGAGCAACATGTTCATTACATGAGTGAAAAGCAGTTAAACAATCATTTCAGTTGTTTCATTGCCTCCATGAATGTGATAAAGTTGGACAAAGGTACACTATAATCATTATTATTATTTGTTTTCCTGAGAGTATCACAAAAGTAGAACGTTTTCTTTCATAGCGCATTTATCACTGAAGACTTAAAACCTTGTGCAACTGGTATATGATTCGCTGTTCTCCTTTTGTCTAAAAAATCATCTTACCAATTTTTCTATGAGATCACATCTTGTCATCAATCTGACACAAAATTTGAGCTGCTCCTTCCCATTTAGAGTGCTCTAATTCCCAAACTGCAAAAATATATGCAATCAGAATGGATTTAGGGCATGCCACAGAGTTCCTATCTCAGATGAAGAAGGGCAGGACAGTGAAAGTACTGACTGGCACAGCTGAGGTCTCAATCAGGCAAAAGAAACAAAGTTGATGAAGCCTCTTGGGGTTCTGATTGTTCTTTTTCTGGAACTCAGTTATAAAAGTTTTGGTGCAGGAAAACTTGCTGCACTTCCTATCATGATTGCCAACATATACATTCATGACTGTATAAAATGACATGCAGATCAGTGAATGGATCTAACAATGTATTTGGAGCTCAGGACCATCACATTGGTGACACTGGATGACTGAGGAGGGACAGAAAAACTGCTGTCTCCTCTTTTTTTGTTTTAATGAAGTCACTTTTCATAACTGTTTATAGCCTTATTGAGCCTCCCAGCAGTATCACAAAGGTCAGAGTAGGAGGGGATAAAAAATGTTTTTTTACACTTCTCTGTGCTCAAATTTATTTTTAATGTTGCAAGATTGCAAGTGGTTGGAGTTTTTCATTGTTAGCAGTGGACAGAAATGATCTTGGGTGGTCTCTGGCATTGACAGACCTAGTTTAATTCCCAAATTGCTCACAACTTAAACAGATTACGGAAACGAAGCATCATTATTCTAATTTTACATACGGGTAGCTGAAGCACTGTGCAATCGTATAATGTTCCAAACTAGTTCTCTGGTAGAGTCAGGAAAATTAAAAGTACCAGTCACAAGAATATTATTAGTAGGTTAATTACACAGATGTATAAATACACCCCAAAATCCCTTCATTGGTTTAATAGTTGACTTAGGGGTTTCTGATTTTTAAGAATTTTTATTGCAAGAACTACTGAAATGCAACTACCTGCTTAAGAAGAAAACCTGGTCCTTGGGAACCCTTGGCTTTTGGATTTCAACCCAAATTTCCAAATCCTACTTCTTTCTTCTCTTCTTCCAGATCTTCACTTACACTTTGTCTCACAGCAATTTCAGGGATGGGAGGAGGGGGAAATGTCACAGAAATTATTCATGCTAATATGCTTTCTGCCATATGTTTAAGAAAAATCTCCTATGCAATGTTCTCTGTGGAGCATTCTTCTTGAATATGTTGCAGTGGATTTTTAAAATATATATATGGTGCTAAAGTCAGTCTAATCCTGCCAGCAAGTCTGAGAAAATAAACAGTTTCTTCCTACAGAAATACACTTACAGTCTTGAAAGTTGTACACCATCTAGTGACACATCTCAGTGTTTAGACCTCAGAAACCTTTATTGTATGTGCATGACAAGGGGCCTCCAATGCAAAGAAGGGTGACAGAGAATTGGTTTATGAGACTACTAAATCTTCTTCTTTGATTTTCCCACCACTAAACATGATGTCAGAATTTCTAAACAGTTTGCAGTGCTTCCAGACTGAATCTCTTTTCAAACACAACATTGTTCAAGTGCTTGTTCAATCACAGAATTTGTGGTGCATGTCAGTATCTATGCTGGATTAGTTTGAAAGCTTTTCCAAAACTGGCAGTCTTTGTAAAAATCCTTTATAAATACACTTCTAATCAGCCTCTTCCTAGCAAATGCAGAATAAATCCTGAACATCTGTCAGTTTTACCTGTACTCCTGAACAAAGAATGACATTAATATTTGTGTCTCATGATACTCAAGCAATTCCAGTCCCTTTCACAGCGGGTTTTAACTAAAAGCCCCCTCATCCATAGTCCATTCCAGTCAAGGGAAAAGGAGTAAAAAAACAAAAGCAGGAATGATAAGATATCTTGGGTTCCATTATCATAATTCGTTTGATAATTTTAAGCATATTTTTTATATCTGACAGTTTCTATGCAATGCTTAAATGTTGCTGTTATTACTATTTATCTCTCTGTTTCCCAGTTTTATGAGTCACATGTTCCCATTTGATGTCTTAAATATGGTGTTTCTGGGTGTATGAACACATGTATAAGGAGCTAATTTGTTTGGCTGCTTCAGGTCCTCTTCAACTGCTGTAAATTTGCCCTTTCCATTTTCCTAGAATGTACTTAGCCTTGGCCACTAACTACTGTCTGAAGCTGACAGGAGATATCAAGCTAAAGTTTGAAGGAGTGACCCATAATGGTTTTTCCCCCTAACATACAGTCTGTCTTCCTTTCCAAACTCTGGTCTTTAAGCTAAATTCTGCCACATACCATTTCACAACTGCCAATCTTTCCTGAAACCATTAAAAGTCATACCTCCTCTTCTGTTTTCTTCCTTGACAGGTCTGTGTTCAAAGGAACAGTCAATACATAACTCTCTGGACACTCCCCCTTGTTGCCATTGATCTGTACCCCACACCTCATCACGCTGTTTTGGAGTACACTGAGTTTATTAAAGAGGAATAATATTTGAACACAGTCTAATGATGAACTTATAGAATGTAGTGAATGCTGATATTCATAAGTTGCTATTTCCTGGAATCTGCAGATTTTTTTCCCAAAAAGAGGTTTATGTTAAGCATGAGAGCTGAATTTACAGTTTCTAAAAGGGAAAAAGCAAAATTATTTAAATAATAGAGTACCCAGGAGTGAAAATTGTTCATACTTATTTCTTGGAGAGAGCTAGAGAGGAGAGCAGAGAATCTGAGGAATTTTGTAAACAGCAAGAATTAAAGTTATGGTTGGCAGTGCTTTGAAGGGAAGGATCTGGGGTAGGGTACTCCAGAATGGTCAATATTTAGAACTACACAGCATGACAAAATGAGTTCTGGGGGCAGCTGGAGCTAATTGCCTATTTTCCTTTCTTAGTCTCTGGTGCTTCAAAATTTGTAGATTTAAAGTTAAGACAGAGAAGGGACAAATTTGTCATTACGTTTTGTGCAGCATGAAAAATAAAATCTGCTGAAGTTGATAGTTGTGATGAGATCATGTAAGGTTTTGTGGAAATTTTCCAAAGAGAGAGGATCGCAGCAACTTTAAGAGAGAAAGATCTGGATCTATTGCTGTATTAAAAGTAGACCTTTTCCATAAAATGATTGATGGTGTAGACTAATGGCTGAGAATTTGTATTCCCATCAGGAACAGGTTTTTAATGCAATATGGAGATTATAAAATGGATGAAGATTTGATTGGAGTTAGGTCTGGGAAAAGAAAGAGTTGATACTTACCTGTGGTGATGCAAACGTGTGTGGCACAATCCAGAAAGATGAATGTACTGGAAAGAGCATTGACATTGATATTCCTTTATATTTTTAAATACTCCCAGGTGAAGATTTTCAAATACCAGAGATTAAGGGTTAGTAAGGGATAAGGAAGGATTAGTTTTGGGTTGGAGGAAATGCCAACAATATTTTGAGGTAGTACTGAGTATTACCCAGGAATAAAGCTGAATGCAGGTGTTAACAAAACTTGGGATGGGGACACATCTGGGTTTTTTTGAGAACTTGAAGGGTTCATGGTATTTTTTTAACAGTTTGTTGAATAAGGAATAGGATAAATGATACAATATACCTTGTATAATAAAAGTAATATTCATGCTTGTGTCTTTTTAAGAAAATGGCTTATTTTTCATTCCTTTAGCTGTGACTGAGAAGTACAGTTAGAGTTGGGGGAATGAAGGAGTTTAGGTACTGAAAATATGGTTGAATATTGCAGACAGTGCTTTCAAAACAACCACCTCTTTATAATTATATTTTTCTTGTAAATTATGTCTGGTGATTGCAAGACAGCCATTGCCAGCTTAGTGTTAATTTTAAAAAAAGTGTGAGTAGATCATTAGTATACTGATTTCAGATCTTTAAAGTGAAATAGTTTCAAATTAGCTTAGCCAGCAGGTCATAGTCATCACTTTAATTCTTATAAATTACCGAGGAAATCTAGAGCTAAGATTAAGGCTAGTATTAGGGATCAGAAAATGAGCTAGCAGTACAATTTTTGTGGTACAATTATAGGGGCCAAGTGGTTTATTATTGTGTCTTCAACTTGATGGTAAGACTGAAAAGTAAGAAGGGAAGAGGGTTAGAATTAGGACTATGGTTACTATAAAACAAATAAGCATGAAAATATTTTAAAAATGTACAGTGGGCTTTACATAGAAGAAAACAACAAAGTTCTGCTTTCATGTGAGGCTTAGAATAATTTTATAACCTGTCACCTGCGATCCTGAGGGGTCATGGGGAACGGAATAAGGGACAGCACTCCGGGGAGTGAAGTAGATGGTGCAAGCCCAAGAGCATTTACTCAAACTGGTACAGAACTTAGATAGGGTCGGGGGGTTGGGTTCTGGGATGGGGTGCACCCTGGGAAGGTTTCTGGGGAAGGGTCTGGGTACGTCCCGGCCAAAAAAAGGCAAGAATCCCCAAAACGGAGGGAACAGGGGCAGGGATATACCATATAGGGGGTTATTACCCTGCCACCAGCAGCAGGCAATAGGGAGTGAGTTACAAGCCATGTGAGTGGAAATTTTCCAACAGGGTACATAGGAGAACAAAGGAAAAACATATAACACTATAAAATCCTCAAACAGGGTAAAATTCTTAAATTATAAACAGTCCTGTGGCATCAAAGTGCAGTTTCCAGGGTTCAAGCATTCACAGATCTGTGTTGCTGAGGTTGTTCTTCCACTGTTGGTAGCTGACTCCTCCAACAGTCACCTTCAGTCAGCTTTTAATGGTGTCACCTCTAACAGCCAGCTTTGACAGAGTTATGTGTAAGTTTAAGGTTGAGATAATGGAGATGTAAATCTCCTTGCATTGTGTGTAGAACAGTGATGTAAAACCAGGATTTGAACTGTATGGGTGAAAGCTAATTTTTTCTGTCTCAACTCTGATTACTATTGGGATTTCTATGAGCAGAGCTGGGGCTATGGTTAGATTTTTAGTCAGCTTTAAGAGTGGTCTAGCTTTATGGATTCCTTAGATGAGCAAATGAAAAGTTACAGGATTTTTAAAAAGAGACCATGAAAAGGTTTTTCAGTCTGATCAGCTGACAGAATAGAGTTACCGAACAGAATAGATGAGAGGGAAGAACAGAATTGTATTATTTTTGGTATAGAAATTCAAAATTAATTTTAAGATGCTTGTACCAATAATTTATATTTTTATTTTATGCATGACCATCAGTTATGGTATTACTGGAAATCATTTTAACCATAAGCATAAAAAAAAAAAGGACATCAGGAAGAGGTCTATATTTTTTATTATTTTTAAGATATTGCCAAAATAAAATTAATGCTGATCAGTGACTTATGGTTATTTTTGCTATTTATAGAAAATTTTGGCAATCATGACTAGAGCAAAGTTAAACTAAGGGATTGAATTATTGTTAAGCACATGAGAGACAGAAATTGTGAGAAACAACTTTCTCCATTTTTCCAGCCACTCAGAAAAGTTGTGGTGCTTTTACAGATCTGCATATAAAGGACTAAGAGCCCATACAAGAGTTTAGGCAGGCTTATTGCTCCCTTCCCATACTTACTATGCCTCAGTTGCAACTAATTATGTCTTCTCGTACCTGTCTACAGGTCTCAAAAAAGAAGTGACCTCGTAGATCTTGATTCTTGAACCAAAGTTCGCAGGACTCTCATGAGCCTAAAAGGGTTCTGGAGCAAGCTGAAATTACAATTAATTTTTTAACTTGTCTTAAAAACATGATTGCAATTCCTATAAATAACACTAGGATGCTTATTGAGCTGACTGTTTTAAGGACAGCTGTGACACAAGCTTTGGGCAGATGCGTGTCACTGTCTCACTCCCAGCTTGGAAGATGCTGGCATATTTAAGGTTGCATGTGGCAGCTGTGATCTTACTGATATTTCTTAATATACATGGACATTGCTGGTAAAATCCCTGCAAGAATACTTTTGAACAGATTAGTACCCGTTATCGCAGAGGGACTTCTACCTGAAAGCCAATGCGGCTTCAGAGCCAACAGGAGTACCACAGACATGGTATTTGTTCTCAGGCAACTGCAAGAGAAGTGTAGGGAACAGAACAAAGGTCTCTATGTGACCTTTGTTGACCTCACCAAAGCTTTCGACACAGTGAGCAGAAAAGGCCTCTGGCAGATTTTGGGATGTCCATTGGGATGTCCTCCTAAGTTCCTCAAAGTGATCATCCTGCTGCATGAGGACCAGCGTGGCCAAGTCAGGGATGGCGATGCACTCTCTGAGCCCTTTCCAATAACCAACGGTGTGAAACAAGGCTGTGTTCTCGCACCAACCTTATTCACAATTTTCTTCAGTATGATGCTCCAAAGGGCCATGGCAGACCTCGAAGAAGACAGTGGCATCTACATCCGATA
>VXBX01001582.1:516417-623659 GCA_013400415.1 Scytalopus superciliaris
ACCTCCTCCTTCAGTTTATATACACCTGATTACGTAAAGAGATGGGATGGAATACTTCCTTGATCTTGACCCTGGTTACCAAGGAAGGCCTACAAAAACAACCCATCACAACAGGTCGGTGTGTCATGAAGCCAAAGCACAGGCCTGGAACAAGGAGACTCAGCTTATTAAGGCAAGATAGATGGTTGTACAGAGATACTCAAGCCATGAAAAACAGTAAACCCATTAATAATTGAGAATTCCAGACAGGATAACAGTAGTCATTTCTCAGCTGGACTATTGAGGTCACATCAAACTCCAACAAACCAGAGCATGTTACTCCTGGTACTTACTGAGATAACCTCTACACAATACTTCTGGCACACAGAGTCTGGGGTTTTCCCTATTCTGAGGCTGTAATGCAGACCTACACACAAGGAGTCAAGAGCATGTGATGTTGATGTACCAGAGTCTACATGTGCTGCCAATGCTTGAGTTTCCATTACAGGCAGTGAAGTACAGTGGGATGCAGCTTCTTAAACCCAGTCACCTCTGTCTTTATGAGACCACAGAGTATCCTACTAGCACAGATCCGTCAGTGTTGTAGAGGACTGGCAGCTATGGCAGAAGGTTTAAGGAAGAGCTATACCCTTTGGGAGAACAGCAGAGGCCAAGTGGTATATCCTGATGGCACCAGATGCCTTATTTAGGCAGCCGAGTCAAGCACTCCTCCCACTGACTGATGACAGCAATGGAACTGACTTCTCAGGAGGTATCTGCTTTAGAGAGAGGTATTTGGGTTCTCCTAAATAGAATGCTTTGAGGCTCGAATCAGCTGGCCACAAATTGATTCCTGGTGCCATTTGTGAGGCCCTAATGATATTTCTCTGGAAGATTAAGGCCATATTTCTTTCCAGACACATTTCTGGTCAGATATCTTTCTTTCTGATTATCTGTATGTGTAGCAATTGTCTAAGGGTTATACCTGCTGAGGAAAGATAAGCATTATATAGGGGCAAATCAACAGAGTCGTGATTATATCTGACTCTTTTGGTGAAGGCCATGAATAACTTTTAACGGAGGTTCAGCATGAAACCTGATGGAAAAGATAACTCTCCTTTGCTGGATTATATTTATGTGAGTATAAATTTGTAGAGGAGTTTGAGTCTGTCCTAAATCATGAAGTTCAAAGAGGAACTCCTTTAATGTGCTATAAAATAGGAGTATGTTTTTCTTCCCTCTTTCCAATCAGAGTAAAATTTGCAAGTATTCTGATTCAAAGCTTCTACATGTGATCTGCTTTAGCAGTGGGGATGGTTCTGGTTGCTATAAATATTCAGAGATAAATCAGCCGCAGATGTTAGCCCTTAAGGGAAAAGGATCATTGGCACTAATTCTATTCATTTATCCAAAATAAGCTCAGTGGTGTAGATTCAACAAACCCACCCCTTACCCTCTGCTTTGAAATATCTCCAAGTTATTTTGCTCATCTTCTTCCTTTCCTATGGGTTTTGGTTTATATTGACATGGATGTTATCACCTGTGTAAAGGACTTCTCTACTGGGAGTCCTGTAGCAGTTTTCCCTCCCCTTTGCTAATTTCAGAGTTGATCTTGGTGGTCAGGAAGAAAAGAATTTAAGGAAAAAAAAGATGCTGCTTTTATTGGATGACATTTCAAGGAAAAATATCAGAGTAGTAGAGAGAGTAAAGATTGTGTCCTCTCTGCAGACCCACAATCCTCATTCTTGTCCCCATTTTCTACCCCTTTCTTTACTCACCTTCCCATGAATAAGGATTAGGGTGTCTCTTCCCTATTCTCTTCCCACCCATTAGAAAACCTAATGACTGGACACACTCACAAGAGGCAGGAGATACAGATTTGAATGACTTCAGGATGATGATGTGATTCAGAAAAAAAATCTTCCATACAAGCACTTTGGGATACCATTCTAAAAACTGATGACCATCTCCTTCTTCCTCTAATCCTTTCTTTAATCTTTCAGTGGAAGCAGCTAAAGTCACTGGATTTCATACTGAAATCAAGAGTGAAGGTAGGAAGACCCATGGTTTTCTGTTTTGTTTACCTTTTGTTTATAGATACCTAATTTGAGTGATTTCAATTCTCTTTTGAATATTTTTCAAAACTCACAGAAGTTTTTGGTAATTTTTAACTGAAATTCTCTTATCAACTTTTACAGATTTTCAAGCAGGTTGAATTATTAATTTCAGAAATTTTCATTAAACCTCAAGAACTTAAAGGTCCTAGGTAATTCAAATGCTTTAAAATATCTTACTATATGTACCAGTACAGCCCATCTGTAATACTGGCTCCTGGTGAGTCTCAATAGCACAATATTAGGAAAAGAAAAAAAAAGTCTTTCTCAACTATCTGTGCTAGAGGCTCAATAAATATAGGGTTTGTAAAATAAATCTGGGGTGTTAATCAAAGCTCTGTACACATGCCCATCTGTTGTGATCTGCGATAGTAAATCTCCTGCCGCTAACAGTATACAGAGAAATGCAATTACTTGTCTTATACCAGAAACAGTAACAAACACTACTGGATGCAAAAAACAAATGAAGGGTCAAGCCAGACACCCACAATTTATTAATCTCTGCAGGTGACCTGCTTACAATTAAAAATCTAGCATTCAAAGCATTACAGTCACACAACCTATCAGACTATGGAACAGCTTCACATTATAAAATTTATCAATCTAATCAGAGGTTTATTTTCTGACATTACCACAAAACTTACCAGGTCTTTGGATTTAGAATCAGAAAGACAAACACAGTTTATATTCTGACTGAACAAGCCTATATGACATCATCAGAGATAAGATGGAACTCGCCATCTCTTAACTCCGGGCTGAACTAGTACTGTGAAAATCATTGCTATTTGACAAGTCCATTTTATTTAATTGTTATTTCTGCAAAGGCGAGAAGAGTTGAGCACTCTCAGATGACAGTCATAACCTACAGAAAATTATTCAGAAGGTACAGTGAAAAATTGATACTAAAGTCTCCTGAAAAATCTACAGATATAGATGAATACCACACCTGAGACTGTCAGCCAAGACACAGCAACACCTAAAACTGTAACAGACTGGGCTGAGATGTGAAAGTTATTGAATATCTGTGGTTTTGAGGTCTGCAAGAACCAGGCACAAAGTTCTATTAAAGAAGAGATGGCTGCTTCATAAATCATCCTGTGATAGGGGAAAAAGGAAAAAAGACTGGAAGATACATAGCTGGCATGATCCTCTGACGGTTTAAAAAAACCTAAATTTAATAGTGTCCTTCCTGACAAAGGACAGTCTTAGAGGGTGACCAGATTTCTGAAACTGAGCATTCAACCTGCTTGAAAACCACTAGGTGTTGATACAAGAATGTGACTTATCAGCTCTGTTATTTCACAAACATTGCACACATGAAAGATGCCTGTATGGACCAAACCAGACTCAAGGCCAGCAGTTCACCTGGTGCCATATGCAGTATGAATGGGATGGATCTCTCACTGTATATGAGAGAAAAAGAATAAAAATTACAAAGGAAGAGGTATTTTTGTCAGTTAAGACATTTTCCAAAGTCTAAACAGTTTTGATTTGGACTATTTATTTGTTTATTTATAGAGTTTGAGTAGTTTTATGTTAATTTAAACATGAAGATTTTGTTTACTTGGTTTTAACTTTCTGATATAATCACTCACTCAGACCACTTGAGATTCAAGCCTTTTACTATATATATGTTAGAAATTACTGCAGCACAAGAAGTGTAAATAACAAAGAAATCCAAATCAATAATTTGTTTGAGAAAATAACCGTATTTATATAGCAATAAAAATTTAAAACAGTAGTATGTACTTCTTAGACTTAAAGCATAAATATTTTCTTTTTTCACAATATATGGAGGTAATTTTTCTCCCCTTCAATTTATAGCAGCTCTATTGACTTCAATAAATTGCTCTCAGTTTGCACCAAAGTAACGGTGCAGAATTTGACCCAGGGTTTTCAACTTTTAAATCTAAATTTATAATAAAGCACAAAAACTTCTTAATGATGAATTGTTTTGTTGCTAGGCAGTCTGGCCCTGATGGGCTGTTAAAGTCTGATTTACTCTGCTGATCTATGACCTCTTTCTCTGACAACCCATTCTTTATGATTATGTATTTATATTATTGCGGCACGTAGAAGCTTCTGAGGTGACCAGGGTTTTATAGTCCAGTTAGGCACTGTCCAAACATGCATAAAGAAAAATCTCCTTATTCTGAAGAGTTCATTATTTATGTAGCAGGCCCAGTTTTTTTAGGCAGCAGAGTGAAATGGAGGACTAAGCTTTAGATGCCCTGAATTGCTTTTCCCAGCGTGCTGTGCACTCTGTTCTGTGTAGGAGGGATGCAGCCACTTGGTCATCAGCCATCACATGACTGCCTGCACCACAGAAACATAGCAAGCTGGAGGGGACTCCAAATCAAAGCTTTTATCTGATCTTATGGAGAAAGACAGGAACGATGGGAAGAAGATTTGTGTCTCCAATGTCCTCTATACAAGTCACTGTGTGTGCAGCAAAATTAGTTAAATTAGTTAAACCCGATGAAATTAGTTAGCATAGGCTAAATAGTACAAGTTATTGGTAGAGAGGGAACAAGGACAGCCTGAAACCTTGTTAGCATGAATGTTCAACCCACAAGTCTGTAACCCATGAGCCTCGTGCTCCCCAGCCTGACAGCTATTTACTGCAGATGGGCTTGTGAGTATGAAGATCAAGCATGGGGGGGAAAGAAATGAAAAAACCAGCTGTGCAATATTTATTGTGAGAGCCGAACAAGCACACAAGTATTGATTTCTCAAAATGGTACAAGACAAAAAGGTCATACTTTCAGTCCTAAAAACCTTGGTGCCTTGCTGAAGTTCTGTGAAGATATTTCACCTGAGGTATTTGTGTTTCTTCAGTCAAGTGCTGTTGCCTCCTATCCCAAAGAAGCCATGCTGAAAATGGCATATGAAAATTGATTGCTGAGTTTCTGCCTGACTCACAGGGCTCTGCAAGCATGGCTGTGAGTGAAAATGGTTGGTCACTGCAGAGGCCACCCTAATTCACTGTGACACTGATTTGAGTTACTGACAGGGCAGAAAGGGAGCTCTCCATCCACTCCTCCTAAGCACAGATACAACCATTCTTTTCGAGGAGAAATCTGACGGTATTCAGTACAAAATTATGCACATCAAATCTCTCTTTCTTTAGTACTCTGCCTTTCTACACCATGTCTCTTGATTTTAGACCAGCTTTTGTGGTGTTATATAACTCTAGCTGGGCAGAACAGAGGCCGGTGCACCTAAATCTGTCAGTTTTCGCTGCTTTCTCTTTTCTTGGCTTCACCTTTCATAGGAAACTTGCTATTCACAAAAGAGCATAACAATCCAAGCATGAATCTCAGCTACAAGTCTCAGCTTTGTCTTGCCTGATGCTACACTTGAGACATTAAAAATCAAACGTCTACTTGCTCTTAATCTCATTTAAGGTGATATAAATCAGGGATTATTCCACTGAGCTCTGTGTAAATTTGTGGTAAAGCTGACCTGAGTAATAAATATATAGTTCCCAAACTTGAACAAAACAAGTTGAATTAGTAATTGAATATGCCATCACAAATGCTGTGAGATACACAGGCTGGCAAAAAACACAGAATGAATGCATGCCTTCCTTCTAAGAACGATGGTTTTGCCTCTTGTCTAGCTTTTGCAGTGCTGTCTCCCCTACCAGTTGTTTGCTTATTTCCCCTGCTCCATTCCCACCCTTGTTCAGGCCGCAATTTACCTTTCTTGTGTGCAAATAATTGATCTTTTGAACTCAAGGTAGTTTCATAAATACAAATTAGTTGACTATACTGGGCCAGATGCTCAGTTAATGTAACTCAGTTTGCACAGTGCTGACTTATTTCTGCAGAGGAGTCAACCAGGTGTTAAACAGTTATATGAAGGCTTCTCTAACCTCTTGCATTTCGTTCTCACCCACTGTCCTCCCCCACCCTCCACCACCTTCATTTTGGCACTGCATGTTCATTTACCAGCCAGTATGACTGCTTTTCTCATTCCAGGTAGGCCTGTGTTTGCAAGCAAAGGGACCAAATAGAGGCTCAATTTTCTGCAAGATTTTATCTGCCAGCTGCGTCTGTCCATTTGCTGTGTCTGTCCCTCCTGTTTGCCAGCTGCTCCCACAACCAGCTTTTTGATAGCCACAGGGTTCAAACTTAAAAGCTGCCCATGCTTTTGTGCAGTACCTGCATCCCTACCCCTTTGTATCCAAGCAGGCATATGAGACACAAAGCCCCTGCAGTTGCATCCTCTCTGCCAGTTGTACCATGTGATTCCTGTTTAACAACTGTGAACATGGGGTCAGGATTCTTACTTCTGTATTTTTATATTCTAGACACATCCAGTGGTTCCCTTCTCAAGTTGAACATTTTCAGACAACATAGCAAGATATGTAAAAAAGACTGAAGGAAAGGATGGTTTGACAAAGATGACATGAAAGGAGGTTTGGAGGTGAGGATAAAAGTAATTAAGGTCAAAGCTTCAGTTACCTCCATGTAGAGGTATTAAGACTGGGCATTGCACCATCTTGCATCTGAAACCTCTTAATATGTACAGACACACTAACACACATTCATTCCTCTGCCTGTTTTCTGAGCCAGCCAGGTCCGTAAGCAGAAAGGAATTGGTATAGGACACATTATAGCGAGACATTACACATTCTAATGGATCCACTGAGCTGATCTCACCAATGTGGGCATGTGCAAATATACCCTGGATGTTTCATTCCAGTAGCCTTGGCTTGTCTCTTTTCCCCCTATTACTGAGTATTCTAGCTGTATATACTTTTACCTCTTTCTCTCAAATGAAATTCATATTTCTCAATTTTCCTCAAGGACACAATGGGCACTTCCACACCTTTCATGTGATCCCCAGTTGCTCTCAAAGACTCGTGTCTGTATTCATTCCCACACTTTTGATTATGAAAAACTCTTGTGGTGCCTATATGATTTTACCTTTCCTTACTGTTATGAATATTTCTGGGGATCCTCACTCTGAGATTCCTTATCAGAGTGCATCAGGATTTGTAGACATAAATAGCTGCATAAGAATATTCAGAATATGAGCCAAGGCTGCATGCCACTGTTCCACTGTGCCCTACACAGAGATGAGGGAGGGACACATTATATGCAACTTTTGAAAACACACAGGATTCTTAGGTCAACATCTCTGTGTATCTCCATTCTGTGCATCACACAATCAATCACTAGAACTCTATGGACTTTTTAATGAAGTTGTAAACACATACATCATGGCATGTGATAACTGACTGTGCTGAAGTTCTCCAGAGAGGACACTTGGAAGGTCACTTCCAACAATATGTAAGGATGTAAACAACACCTTCCAGCTACATCTTTGCAATTACCCAGGAGCAGGGGCATCAAGGACATGAGAAATAGGGCCCTGAGGGTGCGGCTGTCCGTGCTCTTGGTGTTGCTTGGATTTTTCATTTTTGGAGTCAAGCATAACTTAACCCACTACTGAGGTTCTGTGCTCCTCTACCTGGAAGTGATGGGGAAACATTTTTAGGGTGTTGGAGGAAGGAAGAGCATGCTTATTGCTTATGATGACAAGGCATGGAAATGCTCCAATGCACCTCTCCTCAAGAGAAAAGGGAGTTTGGAAAATGTGTTTCAGTATGGTCTGAAGGGACCTAACAAGTTTTTGTTGCAGCCAAACACTCCATCTTTCCCTACAAGCTGCCTGAATGTTGAATGATGGTTTTGTTGAAGTTGTATTTATAATACCTGCATTGCATAAACTTTGATATCAGTATCCCATTTGGATTTCCTTGGCTTTTCTGTTAGTACAAAAAAAGATGATTAAAAGTTTTTTGACTAAATCTTTCCTGACACACAATGTTAAGAGATTTCAGTCCTTACCTTTGCAGGTTATGGCATGACAAAGACAAAGATTAAACCGCTAATCACAGAAAGACCTGTAAAAAAAATCCATTTTGATCATACGACAGTACTGGAAGTGCTGATGTGCTGGTACTGTTATTTTGACGTGATGAAGTAATACAGAATATCTGTTTCATACTTTAATCTTTTGAACTTCTCTTGAAAAGAAAGTGAAGAACCAGAGAATAGAAAAGCACATACTGTAAATACGACTGTAAGAACCTCAAAAATGAGAATGAAAGTTGTGTTGAAAGCCTATTGATGTTTCTTTTATTTTTTTTTCCTCCATGAATCATATAAACAGCTCTTGTTTCTTTCTCCTTTGTATATTAATTTATTGCTTGATGGAATTCTTGAAATTCAAAACTTTCTTGGATGCTGCTTTAAAATTTGCTTTCTTAAATCCCCCTTTTTAACCTCAACATAAACAGCTTGGCTTCTCGTTCACCACAGATTAAAGCTTTAATAATGGTGTTGATTGCTGATTAACAACTGATTGCTAATTATTATTTTTAAGCAGAGACGAAAAAGAAAAGAATGACTGTTTTGAAACATGAGCCCTGGCGGTGACAAAACCATGATCATGATGACTATCTACCTGCTTACTCAAAGTAGCATCAACTGGAGCAGGTTTGCTGAAAATACAACCAGTTTGGTTCTAAGAATCTCCAGGTATAAATATTCCACAACCTTTCTGATGAAGCTGCTCCAGTATTTGACCATCTCAGAGTAAATGAGCTTTCTCTTATTTTTAAGTTGAATTCCCTGTATCAGTATTAGAGTTTTTGCCCACTACCTCTTGTCCTACCAGTGGACAAGACTAAGAAGGGTCTGACTCTGCCTTCCCTATTGCCTCCCATCAGTATTTATGCAAATTGATGTGATTATCTGAGCCCTCTCTTTTCCAGGCTGAAGAATCACAGCTCTCTTGGCCTTCCTTGTATGTCAGATGCTCCAGTCACTTATTTATTTTGGCCCTTTACTGAACTCACTCTATTCTGTCCATATCACTCTCACACTGGGAAGCCCAGCACTGGGCCTGAACATAGCCCTGTGCCTGATCACAGTACTCCATACAAGTTTCTTACTAAACTCTATTCCTCTTTCTCTTGTATATTGCTCTCATTGCTGCATGGAGGACTCTATGCATATTTTTGCTAGTGGTCTTCAAGCCAGACTAGCCTGCAACATGAAAGATCCAGACTGAGTTGATCAACAAAGGGGCCTAAGGTCTAGACTTAGACCAAAGATGAACTGAAAGCCCATGCTGATATTCAACAGAGTGGTGAATGTGGTGTGTTTGCTAATACAGAGTGAGGGTGTGTTCATGCACATTGGTGGGTCTCTGTAGTTCCATATTTGAATCTCAGATGAATAGCAGGCTTAGATGAAAATCACAGCTAAGGTGTAAAGATCTGAAGGTAAGAAAAAAATATTGCAAGAGATTATTAGAACAACAATGTTCAGTCCTGACATAACCTCATGAAAGACATAAAAAGGGTGGCTGTATGAGGGGAGGGAAAATTTTAGGTTGTAAAAGTGGTCTGGGAGCAAAGAACCTTTTAAAACAAATTTTAGCTTGACTGCTCTTAGTTTGGAAAATATGTCCCCCTATGAAGAAAAATTCTAAAATTATGGTATGCTATTTATCAATGTTCATAAGTAGTGATTTGTTAAACTGTCTTACAGGTGTACATGTTACATAGGGTCTGAATAAATTCAGGAACTATAAGATATTTTATGACCACTCAACTTTTTTTAACAAGAATCTTAACCACCAGCTTTCATTTTGAGGTCACAAAAGAACTGATGAACAAGCTTTAATTTTTTCCCCCTCTCCTTTTCTCCTTTTATTTCTTCTCTGTAGATGTTCATCTTTTAAGTATTACCAATAACTAGATGCACAGTATACTACTAGCAGAAAACAATAAAAATTATATCATTAAAAAAATGCTTTTTTCCACATTATATCTAACTAAAATGAGAATCCAAACTGCTTTTTTGAGGACTAACTTCTCTAGCCCTTTCAAGTTTTTATGTTATTAACACAGCAGGAGGTGGATCATCTCAGCCAACTGATGTCTAAGAATTAAACATTTTATCTAAGTTAGCTGTGAGGCTCCTTCAGAAGTTCAGCAGTGAGAGAAACACCTATCCAAAAGGTGGCTGGCTTCACCTATCTCACATGCCAGAAAGAGGTGGATTCCCTCTGAAGGTAATTGCCGGTCTTCACTAGTGAACACACTGCTGTGAATAATTTTTGGACAACTAAAATTCACCAAGATTTTTCCTCTTGTCAAACACTGCATACTTATTCATGAACATAGGTCCGCTTCTTCACACCTCTGTCATCATCACTATTATCATCCTTGTAGCTGAAAGGATGAATATCTGAACTGCTGCTGACCACAGTAGGATTAGCTGAGCAGGGTTTCCCCTTGTACCTTGAAGATATTCTACAGTCTCTAAAAGAAATTCAGTTCTTGACAAAACAGATGAGCATTCTGATTGAATGCCTGCTATCCTGAGGCAGTGACAGTTTTTTGATAAATATAGTTTTGTGGTCTTTTCTCCAATATATTCCACAAAAGCATTGTTCAGACAACCTTGGTACAATCTTGGTCCAGTCTTTAAGGCAACAGGCACCCAGCTGGAGCAGCACATTTCTTCTGTCACTTTAGCTGAAAATCTCACTGTCAGTTATTGCTCCTATCACAAGATTAGTTGGTAATGGATGCTGACATTTGAAAAGAAAGCATCTAGTGAAAAAGAAGCTGCTGTTCTTCCAGTGATTAGGTCCATAAGCCTAAAATGTGTAAAGTTTATTTAATAGGACTAATTTCAGCTACATATCCTGCTGGAAAAACAAATCCAGTTTCTAGTTCTTTCCCAGTTATATCAATGCATGTCTTTGTTCCGCACTGTATAATGCGGTAATTCAGTCATTTGCAAAACATTTCAAGTGGAAAAATCCATAATATGCTGGTCACTGAACAGTGGTACAGTTGGATTTTCTGTATCTTCATACATGCTTTCAGATGTACTTTTCTGGAATTACCCCAAAAGAAGAAACACATATGGTACTGTAAAAGGGAATCAGGTATCTCACCTGATTCTTCCAAAACATGTAGGAGGGCTTCTTATGGGACTTCATGAAGAAAGTAACAGTAATGTTTTGCTGACAGCAGCAGTGAGCACATCAGGCATTCCAAGTCTTGAGGGAGTTGTAACATTATTCATAAATGATGTGAGAAATTCTGTCACCTACCATCCAAATACAGGCTGTAAGAAGAGGCTGAAGGAATAGGGAATAGCTGCAGCATGGCAGAGGTCCTCTCTATACAGTCACGTCTTTGTCTACCATCCAACCCACTGTGTGAACCAAATGTATCTGATAGATCAGTTTTTGCTTAAACTCATTAACTCTGAGAGGAGCGAGATACTGGAAAAGGCCAGAGAAATTGTGCCTGCCCTGTCCCTGGCAGTGTTCAAGGCCAGGCTGGATGGGGCTTTGAGCAACCTGGTCTAGTGGAAACTGTCCCTGCCTATGACAGGGCAAAGAGGAACTAGATGATCTTTTAGCTTCATCACAACAAAAATTATTCTGTGGTTCTATAAATAAATCTACATTACAAAGTGATAGATGCAAGTGAGCTCCGCCTGTTCACTCAGCTCACCAAGGACTGTGCGATCACATCAGTACAATGCAAAACTCAGGTTAATGTATTCTGTTAACAGGAAAGGACATAGGATTTAGATTGGATATTAGGAAAAATTCCATCATCAAAAAGGTTATCAAGCATTGGAGCAGGCTGTCCAGGGAAGTGGTGGAGTGACCAGCCCTGGATTAATTTAAAAGATGTGTAGATGTGGCACTTAGGGACATGGATTAGTGGTGGAGTTGGCAGCGCTGAGTTAACCATTGGACTTGATAATCTTAGAAGGTCTTTTCCAACACAGATGACTTCATAATACTTAGAATCTAAGATATATTATTAGCTGGGGCTTGGCTCCAGGTTGGCAGTCAGTTTGCCATGACAGCTGGCTCATGTCTCCTCCTGTCCAGGGGGCAGAACAGGCTCATGTTGGCTTGTAAGAAACCCTGTGGACATATCCCATGCTGCTTCTTTGTTGAGCGGGTGCAGGCACCAGTAGTGCAGCCATTCCTGAGGGATTTGGATTTAAAAGGGAGTAGGCAGAGCTTGGCAGGCTGGAAGTTTGAGGTATTGGTTAATTAAATTCCTTGTAGGTTTTCGCTTCATGATAATCCTAAATCCAGGGATAAGTTGTCCTGGCAACAGCTTTGGTTACTGTTCTTTCCACCCTTGCTTTTATGCTTGTGATTAAAGGCACTTGAGTATGTAAATCACCATCTGAGGCTGGTGGATTTATTTATTTATTTCACAGAAAGTAGTGCCCATATGAATTGATAATACAGTGTACTTTCACTTGTGTTTGAATAATAAAACAATGTACTCACTCTTCAGAGCTCAGTCTTTAGCTAACAACATATATATTATTCATTGTTTCAAAATGTAGTAAAGATACATACTTAATATCTGCTTTCCAATTAAACTTTATGAGTGGGGGTTGACTGTAGTTATATTTTTTGGCTGTGCTTTTTAATTTTCTTCTAATGCCTCTCTGGGAATTCAAGAGGCAGCTTCAAGCATAAACATGTTGAGTGTTAAAATAGTGTAGTGTATTTTATGGTCAAAATGTTATTACACAGATTTGTGGGGCTATCAAATGTGGTGACTGAAAGGAGACATTGAACGTGCTTCACTTGATTTCTCCAGTAAGCTTCAGTTTGTTATTTCAGATGAAGCCAGTAGATCCTGAGAAAAGTGACCTGGTCTCTTTTTGTTTGAAGAATGGTGTCAATTACTACTTGAAAACTATGGATCTTTGGTACTCCTGCAGATCCAATCACATTATAGTATTACTGTTACTATCATCATCATCATCATTGTAGTCATCATCATTATTGTTATTATTTATTTATTTATTATAATATTTTTACTAAAGAGTGCTTGAGTCATAAGTGAGATGTCAACTGTAGGTGCCTTGCTTCTGCTTCTAGGGTGGGTTCTTTATAAAAATGATAATTTTAGTCACAGGCATTTCTTCTGTGAGGGGGGCAACTGATTAAAATGGTTACTCGTTTTAGACTTGTGTGGGTATTTTTACTGTCTTCATTTTGTTCTTCCCATGATTAGGAGCATGGCAGATGACACTTGCACATCTATGAGTCAGTGTGTCTGAGACCTCAGAGACAGAGGTCATCCTCTGTATTGAAGGGGACAGTCACCTACCAACAGACTGGTGGAGCAGGGCAGGAGCAATAACAAATGATTAATTGTTTGGGATGCTTGTGTTATTTAGAAAATACTGTAAGACAGCATGTATACTTTCCTTTAAAAGACACACATATTCTTCTGTATATAATGACTTGAGATGGAGCAGTGACTGTGTCCACAATTGTTTTGGTTTTGGTTTTTTTTCCTGCCTGAAGCCAGCAATGATTGTCTCTATCCAGAATACAAGTCAGTGGCTGTACTGGAAGAGAAGATTGGAAAGACAAATATAGATATCACATCCTATAACAACTAAAGAGCTACTGAGTAAGGAAATGGAGGATGCATCAATTTTGAAATACAAAACTCAAATAAAGACTTTTGCACTGGTCAATACAGGCTGAAATGACAGTATGCCAATCAAGCATGCAGCATGGCTCAAGGCAGATGGCAGTGGTTGTGAAATAGAGATATCCAGGTCTCCCAATGCTCAGCACTCTGCAGCTTGGTGTGTTATGAAGGCACTGTCTAGCCAATGCAGATGGAAAGGCAATGCTCCTAAGAATCTCCTAAGGATTGTTATTTAGGTGCCTGAACCATTCCCTGGCTGCAGAAGAAGTCTAAGCAAATTGCCATCAAAATTCAGCCAAAGAAGTTATGTCATGTACAACCCTCCTATATAGCTCCTTCAGTTAACCCTGGCAAAGAGGAAAAATAATAGGAGAACGCAGTTTGAAGCAGCTCCATTATTTTCATATCTCTAATATGAAAACAGCAGACAACATTGTTGAAGGCACAGCTGGCTGACTGAACTAGACAGCTATGAGATGACTTACCTGTGGCTGGATGGCAGCCCAGACTGCAATGTAATTGTGTGTCTAAATGGAGGTCTCCAGCAGGCTAAAGAGAAGACACTCCTGTTAGCAATTCTGGTCCAAGAAGGATGGGAAAATATATTCAAGAAACAAGTGAAAGGGCTGTGCACTTTCCAGAATGATGACAGGACTTGGGAATCGAGAGTTGGATAGACTTCTGGCTCTGGGAGGCAGTGGATCTACTGGTGATGATGGGTGATGACACTGGTGTGTGGAGATAAAACCAAGAGAGCTCAAGAAGCTTCCGAGGAAGAGAAACCAAAGTAAAGAAAGAGCATGCTGGAAATGAGCAACTCACTTGGTAAGAAGGGTGGGTTTTTGCTGCTGTGGATCACTGATTCTCTTACAGAAGAGACAGAGGAATCATAAACTTTCAATCCCCAATAGCAGAAGAGCAGCCATTTTTCTGGGGAAGAAAGATGTTACCAGAGGAGTTTGAATTAATAACAAAATGGATTAAAATGAGAACTTGGGATAACACAGAAAGGTCTTGACAATAAAATGAATCAAAACATCAAGAGATGTGGAGAGAAGATCTTTGAACAGCTGTATATCAATAACTGCATGACGAAGTGAAAAGTAATAAGGATTTGAAATTATTTCTGTGTAAGAATTTCTTAAAAACTTGGACATTTATAAAGCCTGATAGGAACGTCTATGTAACTGAAAATATTAAAAACTCTCACACGGTTGATTGGTGAAGCAGTGGTTTTGGTGAGTGGACTGTGCAAAGCAGACATGAATTCTTTTGAAGTTCACTTATGAGTTTCCAGACCTATCACAGCTTGAAAGCATCCGCAACAGACTGCCAAGGCAAGAAAAAATGCAGTATGTCTGACCACTCCTCTTACAGTGGAGAAAAGCTGCACTAACGTGTAGGGTGGGAGACCGCATGAGAGATGTTTAAGTTCTTGTGCTGAAAGTAAAATTTCTTTATTTTTAGCGTCTAATCTTGGGGAACTCTGAAACATAATTCTGAAAGACTAAGAGAAATAGATCACAAACCTGAAATATAGGGTTGCTTGACTTTTGCTTGATTACATTTGCAAGAAAAATAACAGAACTAAGATCAATGGACCTCAATAGATACTTGATGTTTTAAAACTTTCTGTTTCACAGAAATTAAAACAATTAAGAGGTAAATCAGCTGGGGAAAAGACTATCAACAAACTGATGAATTATAGTTGAGAGAGGCTGCAAGACCTTTGACTGGGTGCTTCAAAAGCCACATTGTGACAGTAGGAACAGGTGGCTTTGCCAGCTATGAAAACAGACCAAAAGAGTTTGAAGCTTGAATTGGGGACAAGGTGAAAGAGCTTTGTAAAAGCAGTGTAAAGCAGTGGGACACTGACGGGGGAGAAATTTAATATATATGAGTGGAAGCAGGTGCCATCCATTTCAGCACTGCTATATGTAATCTATCATATTTCTGCAGGCTTTACCACAACGGTAGAACAATGAGTAACCAGCAACGGTCAGAATTTAACAAGAGCCTCAATGAAGTTTCCACTGCAGAAGACTCTTGCTGATCTCTGAGGTTAAGATTTCAATTGCTTTCTAATACCAATGCTTTATATCAGACAGGGTTAATACAACAATGTCTTATGTTTCTTTCATGTAGTTGGTAAATTAAACATTGCAATGTTTTCTTTTGCTCCATAATTTATGAGTTCAGTCTCAAAACTTTGCTCAGTAACTTCACGGGATAACTAAATTTCTCATGTAATGTTACTAATAAAATATATACTACTCTTGCAAAAAGTGTGATTAAATGAAACCTTCTGAAATGTTGTTGTTTTCCTCCTGTGTTGCTGCCTTGGTGAAACAGCTGTGATTTAATCTGCCCACAGAGCACTGAACGTGACACCCTTAATTCTCGCTTTTGACAATGAGCGAAGCACATGCTGAGTAGCTGAATTTCCAGCTTTTAGAAACTGCTTTTCTTCACTGTTACTTTACAGGGAAGAGGAACCAGGGAAGCGGGTGGCCAGTGGAATATTTGTAGAGGACATGAAATAGAATAGGGCCAGATAGCAAGTGACAATAAGAAGGGAAGAGAGAGATGGCTGATGTGGGACATGGGAGAAGGAAAAAACCAAAAACTTTGTCCAACTTGTTCATATATGCAGAACTGTTATGGCTCTTGTTTTCTTTTTTCAAGAGATCAAAGGAATTGGAGGGTCCAGTGCAGAATCATGGTCTGGTACTGAGTTCGTGGTTCATTACAATGACCCACAAATGCTAAGTAAAAGTAGTAGATGACTTTTTCAAAGTGGTTGGTTCTGTTCTCTGGTATGTATGCATATATACTGCAGTTTTGGACTTTGTCATCTACTAAACTCTGAGTAAAATGTTTGTACTGTAAGGCCTTTGAAGAAAAAAATTGTTTCTGGAAAACTAAAATATCTCCAGACTCCACGATATCACAGAGAAATTGAGTTGTTGGAGGCATTCACAAGACAGCATGAACATAAAAATTATCTCTTCCTGTAAACAGACTTTTATTTCAGCTACATCCTATACACCCTGAATCCTATGTGCCTCTCTCTTTTTTTCCTCACAGCGGTTTTTCTTGGCAGGGTTCTTAGCTGAAGTTATTGACTGAGAAGTTTAGTGCGAAAGTCAGCATCTAATAACTTGCTAAGACTTAACTGGAAAACAAGCTGAGGGATTCTTCTTCTACTCCAGACTGTCAAACAGAGAAACAAACATCCTGCTGTTTTGGAACTCCACTTTCTCTGTTTCAGTTGCATTTGCATTGCTTAACGAGATGGTTACAAAGACAGGGAAAACTAACTGGACTCTAAAGGAACCTCTTTGTGTTGGCAGCCTGGGCCAGCCTGGGCAATCAAAACTAGAAGGAGCCTTTTCCAGCTGCAAGCCAGCTGTGCTGTCTGCAAGACCAGGGAAGAAGACATTACAGGGATTTTTAGACATTTTGATAATTCTATTCTGCAATGCCAACACATCTTGCATGCTGTATCCGCAAGGGTACATATGCATTTAGGGATGTTGTATCTCTTCAACATACCCCACTTTACCTCTTCATCTGGTAGCTGAACTCAATCCTTCAGGGGTATTAGTTCAACTAATGAAAATTGCCCAGCAAAGTGGATACCAGTGAACTCTCAGTGTCTCAATAAAGATATTAAAATAAAATTTTATACTGAATATGTATTAGCTGGCATTTTGCTGCTTGTGCAACTCTCTTTGTCTTCCTTTCCCTGTAATCTTGAACACTCTCAGTCAGAAAACAGTCTATGAGTGTTCCTTGTAGCCTACAGGGTAACTTCAGTTGCCCATCCTTATCGCTATGCTCTGTTGAAGATGGTCATGTTGCCCACCTGCTTGATGGTGCCTGAAGGAATGAGACACATTGTGCTAATGCAAGTGATGTTTGATTCATGCACATTCCCCAGGATGAGGTGATGGGGCCACTGCCAGCCAAGGAAATTTGTCTGGCTTGTAGTTCATTCCCTTCTTCTCCAAAGGCCATTTGGATACTACCTCCTGGTTACTCAAGGAAGGAGATGGGTAACTACCAGCAGCACTGTAATCTGGGCTCCCAGGACGTCCCTGCTCCTGGAAGCCTAGTATGCCTCTCTCAAGAGTCAAGAATGCTCCTGTGACAAATGGTACCTGGGAACAGGCTAGGGGAGTTATCCTCTAGTCAATAACACAAGTTATTTCACAGACTGCAGATTTTTTGTCCATTGAAGAGAAGGTTCTAGAGAGAAATGTAAACTTTCCAGGCTCATGAAGTTAAGGAAGTGTCTCAACAATTTAATTATGAGTGATGGTATGACAACACCAACTTCTCCTCAGTACAAAAACCAGAGCATGGCAGATGATGTGTGGTAGACAGCCCACCTTTAACTCAGTACAATGGCCTCCTCTGCAGGGGAATGTGTTACAAATCACTTGCAAACACTTTATATACATGTGTTTGTGATTTCATATCTATGGTTTCAGGCATGTTATTCTGTTGCCATTTCTTGCTATATAGATTTTCCCAGCCTTCTTTTTTATTTTGCTAAACTTGTTGCATCCGAGCATTAAGCCTTTAATGACCTCCTTCAGGAGGCTTCAGTTCTTATTCATTTATTAGTACTCTCAAATCCCAAATTTAGTCTCTGAGGTAGTTCATTTCATTTACAAGCACTGTCATCCTTTTGTTTTTCTCTTCAGCCAGATCCTCAGATTTTTCACTCTTCTTTCCATCCATGTACTTCTACTCCCTCATGAGCTCATTCTCAGGAGCTTATTATTTCAACAAAATCACTGTTTGGATGAATTCTGTCCCATCTGGATAGGCCTTTGTACCTCAAAATGGCATTTGCACATCACAGAAGAAAAAGATTCTTTCTTTTTATTTTATATTAACTTTCCAGTCATTCAGTGAAGTCCCTATTCTGTCTTCTTCCTCCTTTCCTCTGGATGAGTAGTATGTAATACTGCAGAGATTACTTTTATAAAAGTCACCATCACCCTTTGCCCCACACCTTATATTAGTTCCTCTAATTTCCTGTCTGACTGCAGTCTGGATCTGTTGACCTTAGGGCCTTGCAGTGTGGTGATTTTTATTTTTTTTCATGTTCCTTTCTTATGGTGTAACTTAGGAGATATTACTGATATATCTGGTTTACTGGACTGTACTTTCTTTAACTCCAAAGGTCCTTTGCATGATCCTGGCAGGATGTTTGCATCAGTCATCTGCTACAGATGCGAACAAAACATTTGGTAACCAGTGTTTGCTCAGTTTGCTCCTTTTCATGTAAATGTAAAGCAAAGTTATTGCATAGCATGCACTACTACAAAAATAGCATTCTAGTTAAGAGCTTAACCTATTTTACTATGAGGTTAGGGATTGCAGACATTAGGAAGATGGGGATTTTTAAATGGGAAATGAAAAAGCTTTTCAAGTCAACCTCATAGGCAGAGACACTGAACACCTTCTATGCCCAATTCCACTTCTTCCCACCAGGATCCAGCAATGTCCATGTTATCTAGCCCACCTGGAAGAAGAAAGTGGTTGTCACCTATGGAAAACCCCTTGTGTAATGTCAGATGGCCACACCTTTGTAACTTGCCAAGGTGACAGTCTCTGCAGCCCTTAGGGCCAGGAAGAATATTCCTAAAGTGAAGGACTCTGAGCACTGTGGAAAAAGCCTTGTCAGGCCCTAGTCTCACTGGATGTCTCATCTGATGTTATCACTTTGGTGTTCTTCTGTGTCAAAATTATTAGAAAAGAAAATTTGCCAGGAGCCATAGGCTAGTACTCTCTTTCTGGCAGTGTCTGTTAGAAAGTGCTTGGCAAAATACTGTAACTTTACAGATCAGGACATTCTCCTAACCTGGAGGGAGATCTGTCCTTTATAGCTGAGTCTTCATGCGTTAGTTCTCATGGTAAGTTCATTATTCTTGCATAGATATGTAAGTGAACGTTTTTAACTACAAAATTTTATCATTCTGCAATATCACTTCATTAAAGATCTCTACTGCAGCTTTAGGTGGTAAATACCTTCATATTGTCAGTAGGTGCTCTTCTTCCACTATCCAAAAGCTCTGTATTGTCTTTCCACTACCATCAGACAGATGCCTAATGCCTAATTAATCCAGGAAAAGGGTTTGTGAGTGAGTGCAGCAAAACCAGGGTAGGGCTGACAGTTATGGCCCCTATAACAGCCACAGAGGGAATGAGGCATATCTGACTGACTGATTGTTATACATAAAAAAATCTTCAGCCATCATAGATTATTTGTCTGCAATTCCTCTCTCATTTTTCACTAGTAATTGTTAGTGTTATTTGACATTCCATCTTCCAATTTGCTGTGGTAATGGACTCAAGGCTGACAAACAAAGTGATGAAATACTGCTTATCTCAGTTTTATTTCTTCTCCAGATAAAACCCTGGCGGACAAAAATGTCTTGTACAGAAAACTGCTCTCAGTACTGATGCACTTCATGATCATTCAGGATCTCACATTTTCAGAGCTGACCAAGATTTTTTCTGTATTCCAGCAATATCAAATTTGCTAGTTTTCCTACTAATTGATTGCATTGCCATGCTTATTGTGTTGAAACAGGGTTTCCTACTCTTCCGAGTGTAGGAGATTGTTAGATGTGTTCAGATCTGAAAACCTGTGAATCTCAAAGGTTCTGCAGGCATTTATCTCTGTTTATTCATGGAAGCTTTTTGGTACTGGAACTCAAGGTAGAACCTCCTGGTACTCTGCCCTGTCAGTGTTTGTCCTGGGTTAAATCAGGAGGTTCTCCATGTTACTGGGTAATGGTGGCAGAGTTGCCAATTTCAGCTGCATAAACTAATGGTCCAGATGCTGACCTTTCTGCTGAGTTATTGGGAGGAGAGAAATGGTAATTCTGGCTGAACCCTCGAGGAACATAGTCCAAATACAGCAAGATTTCATAATATCATATTTTCTGGGAAGCTTTCTGAACTATTATCAGTCAGAAGCTTTCTGCTGAAGAGGATTCCGTTGTAAAAGAAAAGTTTGAAAAGGTAGAATATATATTGATTTAGTTGTCTTGTAAATAAGCTGCCTTAAATTATAGGCTTTTGCTCTATATCTGGAATGTACCTAGCTGACTTCTCTTCTGCCATAATCCATCTGCAGTGACTGAGCACTGAACTGTGGCCTGTATGGGTATGAGCACTGAACTGCACATGTGGTCTGTATGGGCATATCTCGAGCTTCACTCTTGCACCAATGATAGGGCTACAAGAAGCTGAAAGCTTACAAACTAACTATAAAATGAGACAGCTTAGCAGAAAAAAAAAACAAAAAACCCTTGCAGACATTTTGATTTTTGTTTAGGCGGGAACTTTTTTTAAGTGTTTGAATTTTTATGAATTCCTCATGAATGTCATATGGCCCTGTTTTGTGACTCCTTTATCATATGTAAATCAGTGGAGATCTGTGGATTGTGAGAACTCAGCCCCAGCTTTGTGCCAAGCAAAGAAACTGCTATGCTGTAATGAAAGGGATTCCCTTAGATGCAGGAAAGGAATGACTTATTCTCTTTTATAATTTTTCTATCTCTCAGAAACGTGCTTTAATTTGTTTTTATGTAGATCAGAAAAAAAAAAAAATCAAGAATTACAAACAGTTCTATGAGACTGACTTCAACTTCAGGAAAGTTGAACAAGGTAACACTGGATAGAATTTGTAATGAAAAGGTTGTTTATCCTTAACATCTGAAGAGATGAACATTTTTCTGTAATACTGTGAATTCATGCCTGATATACCAGGGATAGAAGTGTAATAGAAACATCTTACTTCAGAGAATGACTGCATATTTCTTACTGCTTGTGTTCGATTGTGAATTTTTTGATGTGTTGAAAGTTAAAAATTGCACAATGCTTAGGAAAAACCCCAATTATTCCCGGTTCAGAACTTTCCAGGTTTCTGGAGAGTTTTTCACTCTGGAGAGTTTTTCATTCTTTGGAGAATTAGCTCCTGGCATTTACAGCTTCTTTAACTCAATTTTAGTTGATGCAATGTGTACATTTACACCAGACAGTCTCTGTACTGCCAAAGCTTAAGACATTTAATCTGCCTATTTTTATCCAAACAGAAATATGCAGTGCAATTCTCTCCCCTTTTAATCATGTTATCATCTGGTGTCACTAACTGATAGAAAATTTGCCTTAACGTCAAAATGATTGACATTACATATTCTAAAAGTCTATTTTGTTTGTTCATTGTTACTTATAACCATGTGTTGATTCTGATGACTCATTAATGTACCATTTCTCTTGATCTTCATTTAACATATTCTGAAAACTCTCAAGAAAATCTCCTACAAGTGTACTTGGATAGCTCTATTTGGGCATCAGCTCTTGGCAAAAGCTCTGATCAAACTGATGGGGATATTGGCTACTTCAGGGCTCTAAATCCAGCCCCTGCATTGCCAAAAGTGAGAAATGCTAACAGCTTTCAGACATTAATTGATAAAATACGTCTTTAGGATGAAAATTAAGTCTGTGCAGGCTCCCAGCCTCTTACCAATAGAAAATCCTCACTTTAACTAACAGGAGATTGTCTGCTTAAGGTCTCAATTTGATAGCTCAGGAAGGAAGAAGCTGGGATACACAGAGCCTGCCTTAGTGCTTCTGACTAAATTCACAACAGCTCTTGCCTCAGGCTGGAGCAAGAGCTGAAGGACTGTGGGTAGGGAAGCAAGAGGCTTAGCTCACCACTAGAGACACATCTTGCATCTGCACTGGAGCAGCTTCTCATCTAGTCGATGCAGACTACCATTTATTAAGGAAAACTTACAACTTCTTGTGGAATGACAGGAGTGAACTGGGAGGGCTACATGGGGAATGGGCAGAAAAAGGATGGGTTGGTGCAGGAATGGTGTCAAAGTTCCAAGGACCCACAAAAATATGCATGTGTGAAAAGAGGTGGGAGTGGGGTAAAATCAAATAAGAAGCATAAAATATAGGATCACAAAGAGAACTTTTTTCAGTTTGATAAGTTTCACAGAGGAAAATAAACATAAAACCCAACGATAATAATAGTAGTAGCAATAGTAATAATAATAATACAGTGATTGCAAAACATTTCAGTCACAGTAAATGCTCAGAAATACCTGCTCAACTGACATGTGAAAAAGCTTGGGGAGAGAATGAAGTAAGTTTTACTTATTTATTAACATCCCTAGGCAGGTGTCAGACACACTCACGGCCCTCTTGTTCTCTCTGAATACAGAGCATTGTGGTTTGATGGTTTGACAATCTAGTATTGGTGCTCGCTGCAGCCTCATTCTCAGTGATGGCTATTTGCACCCTGGCTCCAAAGGCACCGTGCCTATTGGAAGCAAAATGTTGACAGAGACTGAGGAAAGAGGCGTTATACCAGCTGCTCGGCTTCTTGGCACAAAACATACCTTAAAGGATGATAAGAAAAAGTTAATTCTTCACTAACTTTCCAAATCAAGAGCTACAAGCCAAATTTTCCACTGCAAATCCATGTTTCCTTTTCAGTTTTATCCACACATGGAATATGTTTGGAGCCGTTGCAAACGCTTCATTTTATATTCTGGTGTAAGACCCCAAATCTTTAAAAAGAAAACATTCATTTGGAAATAAAACTCTAGTCTATTTCTTCTAAACTTAGGAATTTCTAGCACTTGGTATGTTTAATTAAGACCAACTAACCTCCATAAACACTACTTCACCTAAAATGGGAAGTTTAATTATTGATTGTGAAGAACTTGAAGGGAAAATCTAAGGGTACACTTTACCCTTGACTCACACTGGTCTTCCTCAGTTATAGATCTAAGCTCCCTCAGCTTGAATAAATTCTAATCAAGACTCAGTCTTGTGAAAGGATTATCTCTTAGTACCCTTAGAAATTAGTGCATTTGTTTTTGGGTTTGAAAGAGAGTTCTTGGGTTTCTTAGGTTTTAACTGCAAGGTAATTTATTCCAGGTCTAGCTACTGGTGGTCAATCCTGGTTTTTTTTCTCAATCCCTGCAAAATTCCAAGAGTTCAAAACTCAGGAGACAGGTTCCCACAGACCCTGAGATCCTTAAAATAAAGTGTTTCAATTTTTCAGCTTGTTTGTGATCTCTTTAATTAAACTGAATTCATTGCAAGTTGCCAGGGTGCAGCTTGGCCAAGTTAGTTGCAAACTTCAGAAAGAGAAGAGTCAAAAATTAGGATGATGCAGAAAGATGAGGATTTTTAAAAATTGTATCTCTGAAAGAAAAAAAAAAAAAAGAGAGAGACCATAAGAAACAGAAAGCCAAGATGATATAATTTTAAGTTTATCTTACTTTATTTTGGTGGGGAAATGAGGCCTTGTTAACTGTACTGAAAGTAAAAATTTGGAGGTTAGTTGGCTTTTAATTTAAATTTTATTTTATGAAAGAAGAAACAATACAAAATGCCAGAGATCTGTGGAATGAAGGCTTATCAAGCCCATTTCTGACTCAGTGTTTTTTCACTTGCAGGGATGGAATTTGCTTGATAAAGTTGGAACCAGTCCAAAAAAAAAACCAAAAAAGTTTACTTCTAGTACTCATATCTAAGACCTATAATATTTTGACTGCTCATTCCTGGTAAAAATCAGGGGACAGCTATCACATATCTTGCTATTACACATGCATCATTTACCTTAGGAAGATAAGACTGAATGGAAGTTATTTTTATCTTTACATGGCAAGAAAACTCCTTGCACCCCACCCTGCCAATGCAATTTACCGAAGGGTAATAGGATTTTGATTATTTGGGAATGGAGGGGAGTCAGGAAGGCAGAAATGCTTGAGAGATGAAGTGATCCTCACTTCTAATCAGAAGAATTTAGACTCTCTAGACCTTAGCATGGTGCCAGCTAGAGAATTTGACTCTGTGAAGAACATTAGAAGGGCATAAACTTGAAATGTGCACCGATGAATCTTAAAACTTTCCACTGTGTGGTACTGGGTGTATCTTTTGGCATACAACAGAGATCTCTAACAGCTTCACCAACTGCCACTGCCTAATGATTGCTCTGGAATGGATGTTGCAGCTAACACTGCCAGAGTAAGAATTATTGTGGCTGTGTCTGATCTTGACTCCAGTTGCAGAGGGAGGAAGGGAAGTAGGTCAGCAAAAGACAGCTGAGATGTATTTGACATATTCAAAAGGGTGACAGCATCCCTCTGAGAGCACCTTTTTTATTACCTGATATGCTTTTTTGGGATTCTTAGAATAATTTATGTTGGAACCGACCTCTGCAGATCCTCTAGCTTCACCTCCCACTCCAAGCAGGACCAACTGGATCCAATTGCTTAGTGAAAATCTAAAACATAATTTCCAGTGCATAGGATTGAAAGTACTGCTGAAAGTCTGAGTTGGTTGGTTTGTTCTGCAGTATTCGTCTGCTCCTTGGTATTATTTTATTGGATTATGAGGTGCTGTTATGAAGATATGCTCAGTATTTACTTACCTTGGGTATGGACATTTTCTCCTAAAAATCCTACATAAGACTTTTAGGAAGGCTTTTGTTTTGACCCAGCTGACACACAGCAATAAAGGTGTAAAACTAAGGGCAACAGCATAACCTTTGTTTTCCCGGCAAGACAAGGAAGCACATATTTACTGTCTTTCAAAATATCATCTTTTCTCAGATTCGCCGGATTTTATCTGAACAAATGCAGAGCACAAACCCTAAATTCAGGGACCCTGAGTTTTGGTCCTCTAGGTGTTTCCACATGCAGGAAAATGTACAATAAACACACAGGGGACTGGACTCCACCATTTTAGAACTTTGCTTGCAGGTAGACTTAAATTCCAGTTTTAGAGAAGGATGAGAAAGGTGTTGCATATATTATTGAATCAGTTTACCCAGTTTACCCTTGAATTCAATGAAATTACAAATACAGTGCTTGAAATCATCACTTCAACACCTGTTTTACCCATAGATGCTCCCAGAATGTGTAAACATGATCCGACAGCAGGTGTAAAAGCCTGAGCATACATGTGTGGTTGTAGAAGGGAGTAGAAGCAAACAGGGCTAAGTGAAGTAAGAGAGAGAGAGCCCTGCAGGCTTTCAATTCTTACACAAACAGGGACACAGACAAGGCAGAGGTGTTTAGTGCTTTCTTTGTCTCTGTTTTCAACATAGATGACAGACCAAGGGAGTTTCAGTGCCCTGAGCTGGAGCACTGTGACTGCAAGAATGATCAACTCCCAGCTGACCCTGAAATTGTGCAGAATCTGCTGCTCCAGCTGGATCGCTACAGATCTACGGGACCTGATGGGACTTATCCAGGAATCCTCAGAAAGCTGGCTGATGCCATTATTAAATCTTTCTCAATGATTTTGGAACAATCTTGGGAATCTGGAGAGGTCCCAGTTTTAGAGAAGGGCAAACCCTCATGTGTGTACAGCCTGGGGAATGAGGTGCTGGAAGGAAATGCCACAGAAAGGGACCTGGAGGTCCTGATCAATGGCAAGTTGAATATGAGTCAGCAGTGCCCTGGCAGCCAGGAAGGCCAATCCTGTCCTGGGGAGCATCAGGCAAAGCATTGCCAGACGGGTGAGGGAGGGGATTGTACTGCTCTGCTCTGCACTGGGGTGGCCTCACCATCAATGTTGTGANCGAGCCCGAGAAGGAAAAGAAAGCAAAAAGAGAGCAAGAACACCTCCCCCTTCACCTTATATACACCTGATTACATAAAGAGATGGGATGGAATACTTCCTAGATTTTGACCCTGGTTACCAAGGGAAGGCCTACAAAAAACAACCCATCACAGAAAGGTATTAAACTATTAGAGGGTGCCCAGGGGAGGTCAATGAAGATGGTGAAGGGCCTTGAGGGGAAGTCATACAAGGAGCAGCTGAGGTCACTTGGTCTGTTCAACCTGGATGAGAGGAGACTGAGGGGAGACCTCATTATAATTACAACTTCTTTATGAGGGGAGGAGGAGGGGCAGGCACTGATCTCTTCTCTGTGGTGACCAGTGACAGGACCCAAGGGAATGGCCTGAAGTTGTGTCAGGAGACGTTTAGGTTGGATATTAGAAAGAGATTCTTCCCCCAGAAGGTGGTTGGATACTGGAACAGGCTCTCCAGGAAAGTGGCCAAACCACCAAGCCTGTTTGAGTTCAAGAAGCATTTGTACAATGCTCTTAGGCACATGATATGACTCTTGGGGATGGTCCTGTGCAGGACTAGGGGTTGGACTCGATGATTCTTGATTCTGTGATTCTGTGATCAGAATGGGTATTGAATGAGCCTCAACCCAGCTTTGTCCAACACAGGACATTCAAGGTTTGTCACAACTGTAAGTGCTACAAATCCAAGTGATTTGTGCAATCACTGGGTCTGCTTGACACCCAGCATTGACCTTTCCATCCCCTCCCTGTGCTTTATCTGACTGTAGCCATTATAGAGTAAAAGATCAATATTTGTTGAACAGATGCTGCTCACAAATTTTGTCTTGTCTTCATGGTCAACATGTGATGTCCTCCTGGCCCTGACTGTGTGGGTGCATGAGCTGCTGGAAGGCACATTTCACACCATGGCTGGATTCCCATTTAACACGGGTTTTCAGCAGAGGGACCTGCCTGGAGGGTTGATGACACCATGTCCCAGATAAGAACCAGCATGCTGACCTCCAGACCTGAACGGTCCATACAGGCAAATATTTTATGTGAAGACACTGCAAAACATGACCTGATGTAATCCTGCATGTTTTGTTTTGGGTTTTTTATTTATTTTGGGGTTCTAGGGGGTTTTGTTTGGTTTTTTGTTTGTTTTGGTTTTTTGTTTTTTGACTGGTTTTGGTTTGTTTTGGTTTGGGTTTTTTTGATAGTGTGAAAGTCATGGACAGAGTTACTACAGAACAAGACATTGGACTTTTTTTTTCCTTTTCATACAAATGCTTCCTTTAACTTACTTGGAAGACTCTAGAATTATTTACCCTGATACATACTGACTTAAGCACACCTATTTCATGTGGAGAGAAAAGTAATTAAATTTCTTGAACAAGATCCTTCCGCTTGCATGCATGCCTTGATTCAGAAATTCAGTGAGCAACTGTAATAGAAGCAGTAGTCTTTATAGGGCGTTGCACATATATAGTAGCTCTAATTTGTTTGACAAGAAGGGTTATATTTTTCATTCTAGTGTCAGCCTTGCTTTCTGCATTATAACTCCAATGCACAGGATGAATAATTTTATTCTGCAAATAATTATATGATGATTTATCCTACAAAATATCTGTGGTCTCCATAAGGCAGAGTTGAATAAAACAGGAGCCAAAGCCTCCTGTGATTTTTTACCATTAACGTGGCACTAATTTGCCCTCCATTTGCCCTTGGTGCTGATTGTACAAGGTAGCCTGTGCCATTCTGCTGTGCTAATAGTCATGGATATATTTGGGAAATGGCTAAGGCTGTGTCATTCAATTGGAAAGGAGACCAAGACAATCCTAGTGCTTTGCACAGGCTGGACCCCAGGACAGAGCAGGATGGTAGATAATCAGGTGTGGGGAAAAACTAAAATTTTTGCTCTTGTCAAAAAGTTTTCAGATATGGGGGAACTTGGAAAGGCAGAGGTATGTGTTTGCCACAGACATGCTGATGCTCGCTGGGCATTTCTCTCCATTTCCATTTTTCTTTGCATCTTTCTCTGTGCTGTCTTTCTACATAAATATCTACATATATTAGAGACCTCTTAAAGGTTAAAACAATCTATGCTGTGTTTATTCCACCTGTCAGTGCTGCTTGAAATGTAAGATCTGCCTCCAGCCCTGAATCATTCTCCCACCGAATAACCCAGGGAGCAAATGGACTCAATGTATCTGAGCAGGTGGGCTTAACAAAAGTCTTTGACTAAAAAGCCTTTGAAACAGTCAAACAGAACAGTATAACAAAGTACTTGCCTATAGGCAGGAAACTACTGTAGCTTCATATAAACTGTAACTATTCACTACTATTTCATTTTACTCTGCAACCTTTTAAAGGTCTGATTTAATTTCTGGAAAACAAACATGAGAGGTTATTTCACAACATTAGAGCAGAAATACTGTAATGCAATCTTACAAGCATAACAGAACCCACAACTGGAGGCATTGTGTAGGAATATTAAACCCATATTTCTGTTAGAAGCATTTTGAAGAACGTGCAGCAAGTATGACAAGTGTGGCTGTTACTGTGATAACAACACTGTCAAGCCAGACTCAAATGCAGTGTCACTCTGTCCTTAAGACTCTCACATAAGCCTGGCAAGACCATTTTTATTATTTTTGCCATGCAACACTAATGAAATCAATTGCATAAATAACCCATAATTTTCTCTGGGACTTTAGTCTTCATTAAAAACGAGGTTAATTACAGTGGTGAGTTTTTAATATGTTGCTGTTTACCTTCATTTACAATGTCAAGGTCTGGGACTCTACTGGTCAATTAAATTGCATCTTCAAATCCGTGGCAGTTTCTTGCTTTACTGATTAGAGCTTAGAATTAGATGTGGGTTTTTTTTGTCTAGGTTTTTCTCTCTTTTCTGAACTTCAGCAGATTCAGATTCCATGGCCAGCAGCTCACACACAAGAAATTGTTGGTTCATTTAGAGGCGGGTCTCACACTGGTGCCAATCTGTGTATTTCCAATGATGCCATTCAGTTACTCCACTTTACACTGAAGCAATCAAGTGAAGAATGTAATCCATGAACATCAATATGAGCTGGTCTATAAATATATCACCTACTGCAAGTAAATAAAAGTAGTGACAATTCCTTTCTCTGTTCCAAATGATGAAAATCTCAGCTGGTAAATTTTTACATGTTACATACTCACCTGGAGTGTGTAGGACACTCATATGAACTAACATACTATTTCCTCTGCCTAGGGACCTACCTCTCTCCATTTGCTTTACAGAGAATTTACATCCGTAACTTTGGTCACATGACTGAGGGACACTTGCACTGCATTATACATAATGGCAGATGATCAATGTCCTCCAGCAAAGACACAACATGGGAGTGAAGAACCAAGATGTCCAACTTTATTTCCAGCTCAAAGCACTTGGGGGCCATTTCTCTGCCCTCCTCACTTCTTGACCAACATCACAAGATTGACCTTTCATATATCAGGTTGCTAATCATAGAATTGTTTAGGTTAGAAAAGACCTTTAGGATCATAAAGTCCAACCATTAACTTAGCACAGTGAAAGCCATGACTAAACCACATCCTTAAGGAGCACATCTATACCTAGACACTTCTACACATCTTTTAAATACTTCTAGGGATGGTGGCTCAACCACATACCTCGTCAGTCTTTTTCAGTGGTTGACATCCCTTTTGGTGAAGATATTTTTCCAAATATCAAATGCAAACTGCAGTTCTGCTGACACCCCTCCTTACTTCTCAAAGAACTGAAAACGCTATAATTTCATGATAGTTTTTCCCAAGACAGTGTCCAACTGTCCTTCACTCACCTGTTCTCCTCTGACCACAAACAGCAGGTCCAGAGGAGCGCATCCCCTAGTTGCTTTCCTTTCCCTCTCTGTCAGGGAGTTCTCTTCTAGACACTCCTGGGAACCTCCTGGACTGTTTGCTCTCTGCTGTGGTACATTTCCAGCAGATATTTGGCAAAATTAAGTCCCCCACAAGAGCAAGGGCCAGTGATTGTGACACTTCTCCCAGCTATTAATAGAATATTTCCTCTGTCTATTCATTGCAGTTAGGTGGTCTGTGGCAGAATCCCCCCATGATATCTGCTTTGTGATCATCACCATCATCAAATGCTAGACAGTCAAAACACTCCCTAACATACAGGGTTATGACTTTGACTCTCCTTCCTTGCCTGTCCCTTTGAGGAGTTTATACACATCACTGCAGCACTCCAGTTTTGTGAGTCATCCCAACATGTTTCTGTGATGGCAGTATGTCATGGTTTTCCTGATGCACAATTGCTTCCAGCTCCTCCTGTTTGCTGCCCATGATGCAGGCATTGGTCTAGATGTATCTCAGTTGGGCTTTTGAACCCACCACCTTTTTTGGGGGAGAAGCCCTAATTTGTATGTGACTGCTCTCAAGTGCTCCTGCGTTTTTTAACATCAACAATCACACATCTTAATAAGTATTTAAGACATTAGATGCTGATCTTGGCTGACTTTTTTTGAGCCTTGCATGTTCTCCCTTTTCTACCTGACCCTAAACTCTCGAAAGTTTCTCTTTTTAACAGGAAAAAAATAATTATCACCTAATTGCAGGATGCTGGGAGCTAGATTTTGAGGGAAAACGCTGCATACTGGTATGCTGGTGACATAATCAGAAAACACCAGCGGTGTAGCTTTCCTCTCAGCCTTCCTCAGATCTGGGCGCATGAACACTCCGCTGCTCTGAGCCTGAAACAACAGTCCTGGGGCTTTCTTCAGCTGTATGCAGCAGAAGGGCTGGAGCCCAGTGGTCAGCCTTTCCCTCTACCTTGCAGCTGCAATTAGGGAAAGTGTCAGCCGTGGCATGGTACCCACTGCTGTACCCTTCCCACATTCATTTGCACAGCTGCTGAGGGCCAGTGACAGTGCAGTCCACTGGTCACAGGCATTACCCAGTGGCAAAATGTTGTAAAATATGAAGAGAAAAGCTTTTAGTTACAAGCCTTGTTGTGGATTAACCCTGATAGGCAACTAAGCAACACAGCTGCTCCCTCACTCGCTCTGAACCCAAGTCCCAGTGGGAAAGAGGGAAGAGAAAAGGAAGAGGAAAAGTGAGAAAACTTGTGGGTCAAGATAAAAAAAACCCCCAACAAAACCAATTTAAAAAACCCAAGAGAAATGGAAGAAAAACCAAGCAAAACAAAGCAAGCAGTGCAAAGGCAATCACTCACCACCTCCCACGCACCATGCATAGCTGATTCCTGAGCAAAAGAGCAAAAGATATGTAACGTCCCTAAACCTCCTTCTCTCTTCTTTTTTTAATTGCTGAAAATGACATATATATGCCATGGAATATCTCTTTGGCTAGTTTGGATCATCTACCTGGTTATTTCCCTGCTCAGCCTACTGTGTAGCCCCAATCTATTCACCAAGGGTGGGGGAGCAGAGTAAGAAACAGACAAGGCCTTTTTCAGCAATGGGTAAAACATTGGTCTGTTATTGGCATTGCTGTGGTCACAAATCTAAACCACAGAACCATACAAGCTGCAGTGAAGAGAATTAACCTTATTCCAGTTAGATCCAGTACAATCCCCTGTCTCTGAAAAGAAAAGATTAATACAGGACTGCTGTTAGGAAATGTTATCAATGATTTCAGTAGAATTCAGTGCCTGTTCTTTATTCTTTTTCATTTGTATAGCTCCTCTGAGTTGCAGGAAAGGATTTGAATAAAAGAAAAAGCAAAGTAAACCCTCATCCTCCTGGGACAAAATGTTCCCCTGCTGGCCTCCTACTACTTTACTTTAAAGCAAGGGTATCGGAAACAGCTTTGGCTCTGAGTATGATGAACCACTGGTGTACCTAATGTTATTCAACATAAAATGCATCAGGAGAAAGTAATCCAGGAATATCAGTCACTGTTGTGCTGGGAAACGTGAG
Source organism: Scytalopus superciliaris (assembly GCA_013400415.1). NCBI lineage: Eukaryota > Metazoa > Chordata > Aves > Passeriformes > Rhinocryptidae > Scytalopus > Scytalopus superciliaris. The sequence continues at coordinate 548,618 of VXBX01001582.1, forward strand.
TCAGATGGGTGCTTGATGCAATACATCAGTCTCTGGACAAGCTTCAGGGAAGCTCAGAAGTTCACATGTCATTCCTGGCTCTGCTTGTGGTCCTGATTAAACATGAGCTGGCACTGTTGTTGTTTGGTACCATTGGGCCATATTTCCCTGAAAATTCAGAGCCTTTGGCAGTGATGCTTGAGTTTAGAGGGACGCTTGTGTTTTCCTTTACTTCCAAGGTTAGCACTGCATTTGCAGTCTTATGTTGACCTTGACTCACGACAAGGCTGTCTGATTTGGGAGGAGGTGGGCTCTGTGTTGGTCATTTTTCAGCTGTGCGTGGTCTTCTTCAGCAAGTCAGTTCCCACGGTCTTTGCTTAAGCTGTTGTTGAAAGGTTTTAAACAACAGGAGTGGGGTGGAGGAGATACATGAATATTTCCCAGAAATAGTGTTTTGGATTTTATAAATGTGTGCTGAGCACGTGTTTGTGTGTGTAGGGTATGTACTGTATGATGTGGAGGATACTGCACAGTTGGTTGTAGTGACTGGGAGTCTTGTCCTCTATGGCACTACAGTCCTGGAATCTGGGTCCTAGGATCCATTACAGAACTATATGGTAGATTTTATGTGCTTTGGCATATTATAACCTTCTCTCTTGCAGTTGCTTGGCACTCTCAGGAGGCATTTTTCACCATTGTCTTCAGACTTGAAACACCTTTTTGGTGTTATAAGGCAGACAGTGAACACTCTTCACGGCTCAAAGATGAGCACCTGCTTTAATCCTAAACAGAGATTAGGGCTGAAACACAGTCTTGCAAAATGCTCTGTAAGTGCATCTTGAGAAGGGGAAAATTTTCATAACAGTCATGTGAAAATATTTGTGTTTGCTTTTTATTATGGGCATATTGTTATGTGGGCTCTGTTGTAAGCACTGACCCTGCGGGCAATACTCACTGTGGACCTTACACAAACTAATGACCCATGAGGAGATGCTACAGAGGTTTCTCTGCATGACAATCTTTGAAACTCGTTATTTTTTGTAACAATAATTACAGATAAAAATAGTAGTTATACCACTTAGAAACCTGTGTTTCAGAGTGTATCCTCAAAAGGAGCAAACCTGACCACGGAGACTGAATTCCTGTCAGGAGGCTACACTAACTGCATTTACAGATGCCTGTGCTCTCCCCCATTCTTCATAGGCTGCAAACCCACAACAAGAGACACTCATCAAAAAGTCTCTTCAAGGATCTGTTTTTTGTAACAGAGATGGTAATTACTGCTTTTCTTAAATGAAAAGTGTTTTCTTTATATATACAGTAAGGGATTGCTATTGCTCTCTCTCTAAAGAGCACAGGCAACTTTTATGGTACGTAAGTGTTTCTTTTAGTAAACACCTCCAGAATTAATAAACCCTTCAAGGGCTGTCATGGCAAGATTTCTGTTACCTTGCAGGTAGCACAGGAGATGCCAGAAGCAGATGTTGTGAAAGTTGCAGAGAAGAATCGATGTTTAGTACAGAAGGTAGAAAAAGACAGTAATGAGAATAAATGGAAATAAGTTTGTCTTAAGAAACATTTGTCAAGAGCCTAATTTCTGTGGTATGGCCCAAAATTGCTGCTGACATTTTCTGTAATGAAGTTTCTTCTGATTTGCTCAAAGTCTCCATCTGCACTCTGACTCATCCACTTTATTCCTGGACTGGGTATGTAAGACAGACCTTCACATCCACAGGACCCTGGCATTCTCCTGCAAAAAGCTCCATCTAGGAAAGGCTGAGGCAGATGGGTACATACAAATCCGGGGCTATCCATTTGCCACTGTATAAAAAAAGGCCTGACAGAGAAAAATCAGCTTTGCATCATTCCCTCTGGCTTTTTTCTTTTCATAACACTAAGTGTTGCTTAAACTTTGTTTTGAATGCTGGTAACAGTGGTTATGTCTCATGTCTCTTTTTTGCTTTTCTATCTCGATCTATAGGCAATACAGGTTGGCATAACTTTATTGAAATCAGAGGAACTATCCCAATTTCCACCAAATGATGCAGATGTGGATCTTAAAATGCATATTCAGAATAAAAGAGCCCTGTAGCTGTGGGTAAAGTAGCTGTGGGTAATGAGGCAAGGATTTCAGCTAGAGATTTCAGAACAGTATTTATGAGCCTAAGAGCCACATTTCTCATAGCTAGGAAAATAATATCTGTTCTGTCACTTGTTAATATAATTATCCTGTGTTTCAGGAGAATTAGCAAGTTACAGCGCATTTAGAAAATGCTTCATTGGTGTTTTATAAAGTTGAAAAAGGATAACGAATTTGACACATTTAGTGGTCCATAATGTGTGTTGTGTTTGTCTTTGGAAAAGATTCTGTTACCTGTCCTTCTCTACAGACAATCATTGGCCCGTCAGTGTGAATAATTTGTTTTGCTCTGGAAGATTTCAGCCCCTGCTAGGATTGACTAAGAGGAATTGTTGTTTCAGCAATAATCTCTGTTGATGTGCTGTGCATTAAGCAATAAGCGGCTGCTGAAATTGATTAATCGTCGAAGTGGAGATGAGATTTTAGGCAATTTCAAATTCTGTTCATTGCACTCATATTTTTTTATTAAATATCCCCTTGTTGTGCTGTTATGTACAAGATGAATAGAACTTTTTTTTATCAGAATTCTTGGTGTCATACATTACTTTCTAAACATTTGGGATGTTTGAAGATCCCAGATATAAGCATCTATATTTCTAAACCTTCACCAAGGAAGAAGAAAAGGATAACCTTGTCTTTTAAAACATATTTGTCTGTGGTTTCTTGTGTGACAGCAGACTTTTTTTTTTTTCCACTTGCAATATATAGGACAAGGAGAATTGCCAGAGCAGGTCAGACCCAAGGTTGATGAAGGCCAGTCTTCTGCAGCTGGCAGCAGACAACACCAGCTGCTTCAAAAGAGGAGACAGGAAGTTTCACAGCTAGTGGCAATTTGAAAATTAACCTTTGAGAAATTTTCTCTCAGCTTCCATGGGTGGAAAATTCATTTACACCTGGAGGCATGAAGGTTTGCAGGTCTTCCTTTTCTTTTCTTCCCCCCACCCCCTTTTTTTTTTTTTTTTTTTTTTTTTTTTTTTTTTTTTTTTCTTTTTTTTCTTTTGTCACCATGATGATGNTTTTTTTTTTTTTCTTCTTTAGGGTTTGCTACTATAATTTTGCCTGTTCTTGATGCTTCTATAAAATCTTGCATGTTTTTGATCCGGTGAAGCTCTCAGCCTTGGTGGTATACTGTGCCAAAGACAGGTGAATTGAAATTGGTGTGAAACACTGTGTCCTTGTATCAGTGCAGAATATGCCACCTTCCAGTCTCAGCAAGTCCTTTGTGTTTCTAACATTTTGTGTTACTAGTGCCTGGTTAGTTGCAAGTTTTAGGCCACAGTGGTTTGCTATTTACTTGGCTGTTATCCCCTCCCCTTTTTTACCTCTTGAGTCCTTGGAGTGCAAGTTCTTCGAAGTAGGGTGGTCTTTATAAGGCACTCAGCTCACTGCAGACATCAGCTATTTGCAAAAGAAAAATATGTATCTAAGTCTAGGGGAACTGAACATTTTCAGCAGATTCTGACTCTTATTTGACTAAATGTGAGTAGAATAACATGAGCAAAATTAACACATCTGCACATGAAATGTGTTAACTGTGTCACTCACTAACAGTGCAAACCAAGGTATGAGGTCTTATGATCCACCAAAGGCTTGAGGTATCTGGAGGAGTTGTGACATTGAAGGGTATTTTGATGCCATGTGTTTTGTTTCATTTTGCTTCAGCCCTCTGCTCCTCCCATTTGCCAGGGCTTCTTGTGTGTAATGATGGTATATTAGACTCTATGAGAATGTTTTATGCTGACAGAGTCCATGCACTGAGTCTCCTGAAGCTGCTTCTCTTTGCACTCTGCAAGGTGAGAGCAGGACACACAGAAGTGCTATGTTGGTTGGAGAACACCAGATGCTTCCCTGCTGTTCCTTATGGCTGATCTCTGAACTATCCAAATTTAAAGACTAAGGCTTTGAAGAACCATTAAGCTTGACATCAATCTATGTTTTCACTTGAAGCCTTTCTGATGAATCTGACAATAGGTTTTATGTTAAGACAAAACTGAATCCATCTTTATTGAACTTTTTTTTGTAGGAGACAAGATAGGTTTGCAGCAGAGACTGCATAGAAAAGCATGGGTTGCGTTTACTTTTGTTTAATTCCAAGTGGAGTTGGAAAGATGACTGAGAGAGAGGAAAAATGCAAGCTCAGCATTAAGTGAAGCATTTTACTGTTCTACTTTGTTTTTTCTCTTTGCAAAGAGATACATTTTGATTGTTGCATGGTGCTTTCATCAGCTGGCATTTTATGGTGAGTCTAGAGTGGGGGGAGTGAGCTATGGGTGATAAAGGGCCAGACTCTATACCTGATGGAAACTTTCTTTTATAGAATGTGGCCATTATAAACTCAGTGTTCAACTCTCTGTGCATCTGAAAACATATCTGACCACCACTACAGTTCAGGAAGAAACCTGAATCCTAAAGCAGCTTCTTTTTGTGCAAAGAATCTTCATAACAACTTTTTACCTCATAACAACAACACCATAGCTTGTCACTGTTTTGCTGCAGTCCTAATTCTCGGGTGAATGTGGCATGCATAATAAATATAATGTCTGGCTGTGTGTGTGGAGGGGAGAGGTATGGGTCTATGTCTCACCACACTTGTGAATTTGTGTGTCAGATTATAGAATCAAATACAGCAACCATATTGCAGCTGATCTTTAAAACCATCTCTTGGGCTGTATGAAAATTCAAGGTAAATAAATGCCTTTTCACTATATCTAATCCAATGTGATATGAAGTATGGGCATAATCATGTAGAAATGAAGTAGCTGAGACTGTTTCCATTCACTGTTGGTAACATGGTTGTAATTTATGCCAGCCAAAATCAGACTGGGTGACACACCTCACAGAAACATGGCATTTCTGGTTTCAAGAAGAGGTGGGGTTCTTTTGTATTTGTTCCACTTGCCTGCTTTCAGAGTGCTACTTCATCAAACAATAGCCATTTCAGTGCTGGTTTATCAAGTTTTCACAGATTTGTGCTAATCAGCTTTTGTCAGAAGGTAACATATCTCTTTTTAGCCCAAGCAAATAACTCAATCTGGAAAAAAAAAAAAATCATTCCTTTGCCATAGTTTATCTGCATCATATTTATCATCAGTGCATAGTAGTGGTATCTCAGGAGATCTCAAATGCAGAACCTGTGCTATGTAGAAAATATGAGGATTTTTCTTGTAAGTTTCCCTTTTTTTTTTTTTTTTCCCCTTTTCTTATTATTACCATTCTCTGATGAGAATAAGTGACCTCTCTCTGCCATTTCTGTGAGATTTGTGCATGCTGGTATAGGTGGAGGTACCTGTTCTAGAAGCACTTTCCGTTCAGGCAGAGACTTGCGGAAATCTTGGGCACCAGTCAGTGCTTCCAGCACTTCAGCAAAACCGGAATTACAGAAGGCAGCACAAGGAAGCATAGATGGGGCCAACATTCACCAGGAGAGGGGAAATATTTTGCTGGATATTATGAACATTTTTAACCTCTTGTATGATGACAAAGTTCTGCCCTGCAAATCTGCCTTTGAATGATTCAAGGAATGGGCACAATTTCAGATGAATCAGATGATGGGTTTAATACCATTAAATTTCACACAAGAGATCTCCCTCATATTCCAGTAGATCTTTCTAGATCTGTATGAACAAAAAATATAATGCTTTCAGGGAAGGCAAATGTTGTAGAGGTATTGATTAGGAAAATTCCTACATCCCAGGCCTATTTAATTTCTCTTTTGCCTCTCTGTTTTACAGTGTTACGTCCTGCACAGTTCTTTATCAGTCTCCTTGGCAGAGCTCTCTCATTTATGGTTATCTGACTCTGCTTCATTTTTATGCCCATATCAGGTTTATTGAATTGGAAAGTTGACTACAAGCCATCCAGGGAGGCTGTCAGCAATAGAATATCACATTACTGAGGTGAACAGAAATTCAGCTCCTGTACATTTTGATGCTGTCTGCTGAACTAAACAGAAACATCTTGAGATATTTCCCAGGAGTAGACAATTTTTCACTCAGATATGGTCATGCTATCAACAAGCAACTGGCCATTGCTAAAATAACACCCTCAGCATCATATAAACTCCCATAAAACATGAGTTAAGGGGGTGTGAAGCAGCTGGAATATGGCATAGCTCAATGTAGTTTGTACCATAGGTCCAAATCTGTCTCTGATCATGAAAGGGAACATCAGCGTGATCATAAAGGGAACATGATGGACAGGCTTTGGGGACCTTGAATTAAGTATAGGCTAAAGGTGTATCTAACAACAATTAACCCTGAACTGTACTCTAAAGGCTTATCCCATTTCAAATTCTTCATGGGACCAATGCTCCAAAATGTCATTGCATCAAAACTAAAAATGTGTCTGTTCAGTCTTGCCTTCTGGCTACAAATCTGAGCTGAACAAAGAGCTATAAAGCTTAACTGGAGCAGACCTCCCTTTTTCAAAATCATTGTTCAATTTGAATATTACTTATTGGCGCAAAATTCCCTAATTTTATGACTGGGGCAAAGCTGTCTTGCTTTTAAAAGAGCAGGACCCACCTGCTAACCAGAAAGCAGCACAATATATTAAACTGACATTGATTTTGCAAACAATATTGTCTTCATATTTAAAAAACCCAGACCAGTCCTGTACTGTACGTGACATTAAATAACACCTCCTGGATGGAATAGGTAGAGAGGTGAGGAAATTAATAACAATTAAAGTTCTTTATTTGGTCCAAAATAATTTTATTGTATTGACATAAATGAAGAAACAGGCTGCAGGGTGGTGAATAGGTAGTCAGGTAGATTATTAGAATATATACCTAGGAATAATAGGGTAAGTTAAACAGAGAGGCCCTCATAACATGAACATCTTGCACTGCAAAATAGTCTCCCCAAGGATAAGAAGGAGCAGTTAGCTTATTAAATGAGTAATTTAAAACGTTCAGAAAAAAAGTTGGAAAATATGCTGTAGGGAACAATCCTGGAGATACACTACTAGAAATTGCTCTTCATTGCCTGTGATTATCTGCATTCATATTTTTTTTTCCTTGTATTCAAAATGTGGAAGTGAGGTAAATGAAGGTTGTGTCTTTCAGTTGCTCAGCTACACAAGATGAAAAAATGAGGTTTGATTTCTTAATGACATTGCTTAAGCTGAGAGCACCGACCTTTTCTTAAGAAAGGAGAGCAAGAGACACACTTATAAAATTGAAAAGGCAAGAAATTGTCAGTATGTGAGTTTAAATTCAGGTAGGAAGATCAAACACTGAGTTCCAGCACAATGACAGGAAGACCCCTCAGACACCTCCAGCAGTTATGTATGTTTAATCAAGGGGGAAACAACTTTTTTCTTTTACAAGTGCTTGGAATTTCTAATTAATCTTTGCAATATATATTAAAATCTTGGCTAAGGAGTTTGCTTTGTCATTCTTTTTATTCTTTCCCTACTCTCAAGTATCCAAAGAAACAATTTTTTTGATGTTTTGGGTTTTTTTCTCCATTAAATGTTACAAATATCTGGTGATGAGGAGTCATTTGTGTATGCAAACAGAATAAATTACATTTCTATCCACCTGACAGACCCTGGTATGCTGCTAGAATGGTTTACATAGTAGGAATATACTTGATAATTGAGGCACTTCAGGTTTTTAGTGATTTAAATTCACAAGGATGTTTCTGCTCCTGAAACAAGTGGAATACTTATTAACTTCAGTTAGGACACCTTTAGACCTCAAGTCAGGAGAAAGAAACTTAATGCTTCTCCTTTCCCCTGTCATTTTGTAAGAGACTTCAAACTGCCTTGCTGAAAATTTCCTTTTTCCACTGACTCCTATAGATTAAGGTCAGAAAAAAATGGGAGTGAGATACAACCCAAGCAGAAATCCCCCTATTCACCTGGAGGTCAAGATAGTTTTCCAATCCACTCAACAGCTGTTTTACTATCTTTACTCTGTGGTTGCTCAGCACATTGTCATGCAGCAACAGGCAAAGTAAACCAAGACTGCTCTAGGAGCTCTGGGTGAAATGGGCCCCCAGAATCCCTGAGGACAGCAAGTTTTGCTTAGTAGCTCCTCATTCCTGCTTTGCACTTAGTGGGAAAGAGTGCCAGCCTGTGTGTATGCAAATTTGGTGGCTCAATGATCAATAACAGCAATAAAGTGTTTCCTCATTGATTTTGACTTTGGGACCAGGTAAGCAGTGTGATAGACATAGTAGTCAGGTGCTTTTTCTTTCCCATTAGGCACTGAAAGACAAAAGAGCTTTAGTGTGTGCATGTATGTATAGGCATGAATGTCCATATATACACATATACATACAATTACTAGTCTATCTGCTTGCATACCAAAGGCTTATGAAATAGAAGGCAGATGTCACAGAGAGATCAAAGATATTTAACTAACAAAGCTTCACCAATGTCCATTATCTCTGGATAAAGAAGATGATTGAGATTTAGTGCTTCTAAGTATTCTCTTCCTAAGCCTGTGTGAATGGTGGAGACTAAAATTGTTCAAATGCCTGAAGAGAGCTCCTGGTCAAGAACAGGCCTGATTATTTATGAGGGAAGTGGGTAGTCAAGTAGGGACTGCTCTAGGGTTGAAAAAAATAGTTTCGTGCCAGGCGCTGCTCTGCTGCATGACCCTCCTCTCCATTAGCTTGGAAGGTCTCTGGAGCCAAAGTTAATCCCTCTGGTATATCAGAGACACTCCCCATCTGGGAAACTCACTGGGGGTCTCTCATGACTGCTGGCCTGCCAACAGCATTAAGAACCTTCCAAATGGCATAAACTGAAATGTTGCTTAGACCCACTGGTAGATTAAATTCCTCTTTCACTGCTAATCCTCTGGGGTTTTAGGGATGGCCAAGTGCTACTGCCTTATCCTGCCACTTACAAAAATGTGCATGTGACTGAAAGGCACCAGATGTGTGAGAAATCTGGACAATGTTGGCTTCCGCACTCCCTTCTCCTCCTCCCCAGCTCTCAGATAACTCTGTCCACAAACCATTCCCTCTGCTCCCAAAGCAAAACCCTAGGGTCACTATCCCTACTTTTCTACACCTCTCCCAGCTCTGGTTCCCACACCTAACCTACTAACCTTTGTTTTCCTGGGTGTGCAGATGCAATCTGGCTAGTTTTTACATTGTATGATCTGAAACAGGCATGCAGCAATCAAGGGAGCCCTAATATGCAGCCCTGGAGTTACTATTGGAGTTACAAGTTACTATTTATGTCTCTGCTTTACCACTATGTATTTCTCTGTTTAGAACCAGATTGGCAATGTCCAGATGGTCTTGCTAAAACACACATATCTCAGAAGGAATCCAAACACCCAATTGTGGGCATAATGCTTGTAAGCTGCATGCAATTTATCTCTTCATATGGTTTGATTTGGTCATCACTGTTAGATCACAAAGAATCTTCAAGAATTTCAGACGTAAATTATGCTCCCTAAATTTTTTATTCTTATGATGGAGAGTCTCCCTTATATGTCACAAATCCAGTTAAAAAATATTCTTCCATTCCATTTAAGATGTACATTCAGATGTACATAGTTTCTCTTTTGAAACAATACAGGAAAAATGCTAATTAAAAGCTGTCTATTGGAAGCCACACCATTTTTTTTCTTTTATTTTCATGTTTTCTTATAGATGAGCTTAACTGTTTTTTATTATGAATTGTATTTGTAAGGACTGCAGCCTTAAAGGAACATTATTCAACCAACTGATAGTCTAAGTTTTAATCTGAATTTTATGTGGACATTTGCTATATCTGATCGTAATTGTGTTTTGACTCTTTGAGAATGAAGGGACTAATGCTGCTTTCATTTAAAATTATAAAATCAGAACCATTGCAGTCTTGCATAGACATGTTTGTATACCATTGCAATTCTGTGAGAGGTACTTAGAAACAGGATAGCTGATCTCTATGGATAAAGCATTATCATACTGCAAGTGAAAGTGCATATCCAGAGTACTCAGTCTTTTCAGTTTGAATGGGCAATAATTAGGCCAAAGAAGCTGAGACTTACCATGGAGATTGCAGGACTGTTTTCAACAGAAAGCCCAACTCTCGGGATTTAAACAGGACAGAGATCTATTCTGTGTACAAACTGCCTCCTGCATCCTAATTTTTAGTGTGGACATTTGTCTACTACTTTGCTTCGATTGCTGTGATTAATCATTCTCAGGGTGTCTCACCATGGTGAACGAATGGCCTTTCAAGTCCTGACACCCTGATACATGGTCAGAGCCTCAAAGGGAGGGGAAACATCCCCTTAACAAACCACCCATCTTGTCCCAATATGGGCAGCCACGACCCAAACTGCAGCTAAACCACTCCTGTCTCCCATTGTCCCGGAGCAGCTTTGGCAACTATTACCCAGTAGGAGCTGTGCTGGGAGCTTGAGCAGGTTGCTGGGAGGGGACATATTGGGGTCAGGACTGCAGGAGGACAGAGGGGATGGTGGGCTGCTGTTCAAATCCTCTTGCTTTCTCATTCCTTGGCCCCAAAAACTTGTCTGTTCACATTCAACAATGGGAAGGAGAATGGGGGAAATGCTCTCTGGTTGCTTCAATTTATGCTGCATGCAGGTCCTATTACCTTAGTACATGTGTTGTTTTATAAAATTATCATGTTCTTTCCTTAAGCCCATTTGTAGTTTTTGACTCATTTCCATCAGTAACAGCTGTTAAGGAAGTTATTTCTTGATGTATTTCAATTAAATATTTTGATAGTTTAGTTTTTGATTAGAGGTTCATTTTTTAACTTAGTTATATTGAGTTGTTAAAAAGAAGAAAATCAGTTTAGCTTTTTCTATGAAAAAGCATTTGTATCAGGGGAAGGTGTGAGCAGAGTGTGTCTGTTTGCTAAAAAGCTGCACTGCATCAAACCCCAGGTATATTAAACTGGTATTATGTTAGCACCCAGGAAGAGTTTGCAAACCTGTTTATTTTTGTATGAAGCTGTTATCTTTGATAACACAACAGGGAAAACAGCAGCCTTGAAAAGGCTTTTGCGCTGGATAAACATGAGAGGGTGCTCTGTCAGTCTCCCACTGAGTGGGCACAGAACAGTGGCTGTGCCATCAGGTTTGAGGGATGGTGCTAGATACGTTTCTGAGCCAAATGACTGTGACTGGTGCCTGTGATAGTGATGAATGAGGCTCCACGGCCCAGGCTTGCCCTGTGATGTCCCCTGCTATTGCAGGACTGCCAACACCCTCAAGGCTGGCTGCTGCAGCAGTGATGCAGAGCCTTTCTGGGCTGCTCAGGCATGTATGTAAAACAAGAATTAAATAGCATGACCTTTACTCATTTTAACAAATGAGAATACCAGAGCTTTAGCAAGAGGTTTTTGCATGATAAAAGCTTTATGCCTCTGCTTTTCCCAGGGCTATACCTGTGATCACAGTAGGGTTCTTCCAGAACCAGTGAGCAAACATTCTTATACTGTAGTTTCCAATGAGTGAGACAGGGATGTGCTAGGCCTGCAGAATGTGTGTGGGTTGTGGCTGTTTCACTGGCCCCATTGCAATGGGGAAGGTGGGTGACAGTCTTGCTGCACTGCAGCTGTGACCCCTCACAGAGGGATATGGCTGAAGGTGCCAGATGGATACAGTAGGGCACTGTGTGGCATTTGGGGTCCTGGCATGGGAGAGGCACCACAGCTGAGGAGGGTGAGGTGGGACCTGGAAGTATGGGTGCTGCTGTCCCTCATTGTCCAGAGGGCTTGGCTGGTCTGAGAAGTTACTTGTGGGTCTCTTTTACACATGACATAGGCTGTCTGCTATGAGACAGCCTTCCCACCCAGGGCAAAGCAGCCCACAAAACCCTAAGGCTGCTCCACCACAGCCCTGTCCACCTATGCCCTGCTGATGGTTACAGATGAATCCCCAGCAGTTTCATTCTGTAGGATACTGTCCCCTGCTCCAGAGGGAGTCACAGGGTTAAGTATATCACCAATGAAGGGGCAATGATTAGAAATCTGGATGATTTGCTCCCTCTAGGGATGGTCTGTCTATTCAGACTGTGACACAGTTGTGTGTTGTGCTGGTGTGGCTTCTAGGTGGAAAATCAACCACCATAGCCACCATTGTTGAGAGGGGAAGGCAATACATCCATCTTTTAGCAGTGCCTAAAGTTAGGATATGGGCCAATTTTCATCATTTTTGTTTTATATTTCTTTGCCTTTTCTAATTTAATTTTGAGAGACGAAATAGTTGGATTCCCAGAGGCAGAAATTCTCCCACCTTGAGTATTTAACCTGAAATATTACAATAATCTTCTGGTTTAGCCTCTAGACCTCAGGCAAAAATGGTTTTCATTTGGTGCACAAATAATTAGCTTGCTGAGAGATGATAATAATTAAGCTAATAATTACTACACCTTTACAATGGACCTTGAGGTAACTTTAATGCAGGTAATTTAAAGATAAAAATAATTATTTCTGGATTTTTTTTTTATTAGAACAAAAGTATTTTTGTATTTATATTCTTTCTCTTTTTCAGATGATAAATATGAACCAAAACACAAAGTTCTGTAACTATTGACTAGAACAGAAAATTGCCAGGCTTCAGCATAGCTGACTGAGATTGGGAAAATGGATTTAATTGCTTGGTGCAGGTCTTTTTTGAGTTATACTGCTCCTTCAGTTTTTGAGAACAAAGCACACACAACTTCATTCACACTTTATCCTCTCCTCCCCAAATAGTTTAGCCATTAGTGGCCAGCAGGTTTGGGATGTGCAGAATTGGCAAAATAAAATATGAAAATTAATTCTGTTACAAGTACAGAAATAGTGAAAACCAAAGTTCTACCTCTGTGATTTTGTTTTTCATCATCACTTTCTGCATTCAGAACTGCACACACTCTTAATGGACCAGCAGAACCTGGGAACAATCCCTTTTTGCAGCTGGGAATATTGGAGCAGAGTCATTAAGTTGCTTCCCTAAACTTCACTGAGACCCGTTATGTGTGGATGGCAGAGCTGGGCACCAAGGGAACACCATTTAAGAGAGTTCATGTCTCACCCCTTCCAGCAACGGCAAGCAAAATGCAGAGGTAAAAGACTTTTCTGTGTTTGGGAGCTGAGAGACCTTCCTTCTTATCCCAGCACTCTGGGGTTACTGCACAGATGTGATTTATACAGTAATTAAATCTGCAGAATATAGTTAGGTGCCTAAATGCCTTTTACAATGGTATTTAAAAAATGAGTCCTTGAGGCCCTACATTCTGAGGCACTGACTCCCACCACTACCCACCGAGGCCAGTGGAACACTTGGTGCTGCAGCCACAGCATGGCCTTGAGCCAGAGTGCTCAGTGCTGTGTGCGAGCAAGCCCAGAATGGCCTCTCACAATGTACAGCAATCTATTTCCTGCTAATTTGCACGACTTTGGAGCAGGAACATAGTGCAGGACAGTCTATCCCCTTGCTGAATAGGACCCTGAAAATTATTGCTGCAGGTAGGTACTGCGAGACTGACAAGTGAAATGCTATTTTCTTAGGCCAGCCAGTGCCAGCTCGTTGATTACTTGCTGTATTTGATCTGCTGTCTGTCTAGCGTGACTCATTCCCTGCAGCCCCAGGAAAATGTGCTCTCCATAAGCATTTTAGAGGCTCTGTTGCTCAGTTTTAAGAAACAGAAATTCCTTCCAAGTATATTTCACCAAAATGGTGGGCTAGATTTTCTTAAGACATCAAGCCTGTTAGGAAAAAGGAGGAAAAATGGCATACCTATATGACCATGAGAGAAGAGGGATTTAGTTTTCAGGCAAAGGCTGCAAGATGGTTAAACTGTGTTGTATTTAAAGAGTAACATTTTTTCTATATGTGCCAGGGAGAAATGGATTTCATGCTGGCTCATTAGCACCCTGTCTTCTTCCCCACCTTTTTCCTGCAAAGAATTAAGTGGAAAATTTTCTTGTCTTTAAAACTAGAAGTGCATTCTATGGTGACATTATTGCCTGCATTCTGTTACTATATACTTACCCATGAAGGAGCTGGCATCCTGTGACAGGAGCTGAGGTGGAGTGTGGATGGGCTCCCTGCTCAGGTGTCAGACAGGATACAACACATCATAAAAAAGGATCCACCTACACTGAGGGAGCTGAGCTCCAAAACGCCATTCTCATCTGGTCTTGATAGATCAGGGTTGAGCAAGGTAGCAGAGCAAACACCTGAAACCCAGACTGACCTAATGAATGCTCCATATTATTCAAAACAGAGGTGGTTATATTTTAATATAAAAAATATGCATTATCTAACTGAACTAGGCAAATGGCTCTACTTTAGATTTGCAGCGGAGGGAGGCAAAATAGAATCTTGGCTATCTTTTACCTCTCTTTGGTCTGGGGCAGTGCTGAGTGTTCAGACCTGTAAAAGTACACATCAGCAAAGACTCAGTGTGAACATTCTTTTTTGTCCAGGTACATGGGGAGCAGGGAGGAGCTGATGGAGATATTTGAGCCAAACATACTCACTAAGCCCATTCTGGTTTTCGTGTGTTGCTGACTGAGGTACAAATCAGTACAGGGATGGAACAACTCAGCAGGTCTTAATATCCCAGGATGCTGCAATGCGGCAGGCCCTCTTCCAGCACCCCCAATATTCTTCCATGCCATCACAGGCAGATCCTGTGTTTCCTATCTCCCATTCACTCCACTTCTTTTAAGGAATTGCCCTTAGCAATTCCTTAGCACAGAGGACTAGGCACTGATTAGATGAAGAAGGTTTGATGGAAGATTTAGCAGGATGAAGGTTTTAGCAAGATAGGGGATTTAGCAAGATAGGAAATTTAGCAAGTTTCTCCTCTGCTGACCTCATTCCCAATTGGTTTATTTGGAGCCAAGGCCCCACACAAGGCAGCTTCTCCTGCTGCTAGTCACCTGCCACCAGATAATCTGACCTTTTCTTTCTCCAGTACTGATAACACAACAACAACAACAACAAAAAGATAGATTGGACAGCAAATAGATTTTATTGAAGGTTTAGAGGTATCCCACAAAAATGGGACCAGGGCAGTTTTGGGGAGCATGGGCTGAGAAGTGGTGCCAACTCCTTCCCAGGACAAGTGGGGATGGCTTCCCCTGCACTGTCACTGCAGAGTTGATGGGGGATCTCATCGCATGTACTCATTGAGCCATGCAGGCAGAGAGGATTTTGGCTTAACTCCCCAACACACAAGCTGACCAGAAATAATTTTAGTATTCTGCAGGTTAAATCAGAGTTCCTTTCTTCCTTCTTTGTGTGTCGTGTTCTGATCAGTGCTCCTTTGTCTTGGCAGGCAATTGCTATTCCTAATTTGTATAATAAAATCTGTTGTCTCCTTGGACCAGAAGTTTTTCTCTGAACTACATAGACACCAATTGTTATTGAAATGCGTGACATTCATTTTGTGTGTTTGTTCTCAGGAAATGAAATGAGCAGATTTTTCATTTTGTGCCTGTGGTTTTGCTAAGCCAGCAGGCCACATTTTATCAGCACCAGGCCTTGTAAGCATCCACTCTTTTGAGAAATCTGGACAGAATTCCTGCTTTCCTTGGTGTAAATATGTCAGGAAAGGAGCAGGAACTGTCCCTCTACTCTTTATAATGTCTCATTCTTTCTATATAGTGAATTGTATCAAAGCAGTCCTGAGAAGGGGTCAGTGTGATTATACACACTTTTACAGGTGGGGAAACTGAGCCATGGCTCAGTGGTAAAGCTGGAATAGAGCTGAGATGCTGGTTCTCCAAACGGTCTGTTTGCCATGTCACACAGCCTTCTTCACAGTGCTTGCATTAACAGCTCTTAAATACTCCTGACTTCTTCTTTGTAACACATCTGTGAAGTACTGATGCTTTTGTAAGTGGAATATTGAAGCAAGTATGTGCTTATGTACTTAAGGAGCAGAGGTAAGAGCTGCATACACATACACAAAGAGACAAGAAGGGAGAAGTATATTGCAAACTCTGATCTACTGGGGACAAGAAAATTAATTTTACACACTCACCTACTTTCTGTGCTCTGTTGGGCCCAAAATGTTCCATTCTTAAACATTCCCTTACTTGGGACTCTCAGGCAGAGTCCAGCAGCATCCATTGTCCGAGGTTGAACAAGGAGTCAGAAATTTTCAGCACACCAAGTTCTACAGAACTGTGTCATTTCTCTTAAGTGCTAGCTAATGGGGCTCTTTGCTGGGGACAGGAGTCCCTCCATGTCCTGAATCCTGCTCATAAAAATTTTAGCCATGCAATTCTGGTGGCCCCCCAAAATAGCCCTCATTTTCTACTTTGGCCAATGGAGCAGTTCTCTTTGGGAAGGCCTGCTCCAGAGAGTGGAAACCACAAGAAACCTGCAGTAAGCATGGGAAAACCTTTGCTGGTGTCAAGGGGCTGGCCCAAAACTTTATACACCCTTATTATCTTTCTGAGGAAAAGAGGTCAAAAAGTAACACTGAAATAGTTGAATACCTCAAGAACACCAAGCAGAAGGGTCTCCTCCTTAAATTTCTTGCAAGAGTAATGCAAGGGTACATGAAGCCGTGGATTTGTATTTGTAAGGATCCAGTGATCCAGTAATCTCAGAAACGAGAAAAACTGATATGGGAATGTGGTTGCTGCATGCTGAGCGAGAGAGCAAGACAGCAAGCAGACCTGAAGTCTGGCTTCTGAATTTGTTTCACTTCTGCAAGCAACCTCTCCCCTCATGCAGAACCTGATTATGAAAGGTTCATATGGCTGCAGCAAATTTCATCCTATAAATATATTAATTTTAGTTTTGTGCGCTCAGTGCATCATTGCAGTGCTTCAAATGTTGTCTCAGCGTGTTGTTCATTACTGAATCACTGAGAACATATAAGAAAAAATATGTGGGCTGAGAAACATTTTGTGTTTGTAATGCTTGGCTTGAATCTGTGCAGTATTTATCTTCCAGTCTATGTTTCAAGCATATAGGTTATAATAATGTTTGACATGGATGTCAAATCTGTTCATCTATCTAGAATAAATCCTATTTCTCTTCTATGGGAAAATTTCTGTCAAAAATGAAGGCAAGGAGGTTTCTTTCTTCAGAAAAGGCCACAATGGAATATCAGTTTATATATTCTAGGGTCAAAAGTACAAGAACAAATGCACAGTTATCATAACTTTGACAGCTGTGTTATCTTTCTAGTAAAAAAAGAATTTTCAGAGCATTTTCTCTATTCCTTTCACAAAATATGTTAGAAATTAGGATACTAGTCAGATTTTTAAAAAATATTGCAGTCTTTCTTTTTCATGCTATGTCAAACTACTTTGAGAAAAAAAGAAAAAAAGTAGAAAAAAACGAGAAATTCATGTATTAGAAATTGATTTTTAATTCTTAATATTGCAAGCATTTCTGAAATCCTTGTGTGCAAGTGTATTGCTTGCAATCTATCTCCATATTTATGCTTGGGAATGTGAAAAGGAATGCTATAAGTGATGTTGGCAACAAAATAGAAGGTGGAAGATGAAAAATTATTGTCAAAAGGCTGGTCCCAAGCTGTCCTTCAAGATGTCTTTATAATGAAAAATATGCTTCTCTATTTTGTGATGTACTCTTTTCAAACTATCTTGGAATTAAAAAAATGCTGTCAAAATAGGTAAAATAGAAATACATTTTTTTCAAACAATTCTGTTGTTTAGAATCCTGCCCCAAAATACCAAATAATCAGGGCTTGTCTAATCTCTAGAAGCTCCTCTTATTTGTGTGGCTTCTGATTATAATTTTTATATTTTTATGACACTTAACCAGCAGACAGGTAAAGTTCACAGGTTCCCTGGCTGAACTGCCTGTCTGCAGGGAGAGTTACCCAGAGAGGCTCCAGCTGAGCTCATACAGGGAGAAAAGGGGAATTTGTCTTGGCTTTGATCTGGACTGAGCTCCCTGGAATGTCAAATTGGAGCTGGCTGCAAAATGGAGACAAATTTTCATTTTAAAATTGGTAAGATAAGACTTGTCACCGTTTCCCTCCTCCCTTGCCCTCAAATTTCAGCAGTGGTAATGCGAACAGAGGAATTGTCAAGCTGAGTAAATGTATTTAGAGACTCACTACAAATGTATTCCTGGCTGTTTGCTTTTAAAGAGTGGAAAAATGGAGTTATACAGTAACTCCAAAAGACCCGAAACCACTTCTCTTTTTGTGGGTAAGTGTGGATGCCAACAATCAGCTCCAGTACTTAAGTTAATTCTGACCTTGGCCAGCTGCAATTTATACTATTCTTTCTTTATACTTCCTAATGCTGGAGAGATTAGTGCTTTCTTATGAAAAAATGATATTATTTTTTTTAAAATCAATTTAAAGGTACAGCTCAATGCAAACACAGAATAAGGCTGCAGAGGCTTTCAAGCAAACACCAGGGATAATGAAGTGACACACTTAAACAAGGGCATCTTTCCTGAAAGATGGGGAAGCACCTTTAGAAGCCTTAGCACTGACCTGACTGCACACACTGAAGATGTTACCACTGCTTTCAATGGGAAATGTTAGGCTAAGGTTAAGAGCTTTTGCAAATCATGTTCTAGAAGTAGATGCTGTTTCTTACAGAGCCTGTTTCACCAAACCTCTTCCCCTTGGTCCCTTATCACCAAGATGAAGGAGATCTCAAGTTGCCTGTTATTGTGATACTCTGCCAAAGCCAAACTAAAGCTACACAGACCTGAGTGCAAGAGTAGAATGTGAAATGGGGATGGTCCAGACGCACTGTAAGACTTAGTAAAAGGAATAGAAGAGTTAAAATACCTGAACTGTGTTTTTCAATTGATTGTGGCCTCTAATATGATCTTTGTTAGGACATTTTGGGGTTTGGGGCTTCCTTCTGGAAAGTTTTCATGTGAACTCAGCAAAAGCAAAGTCCTCACTGGGCTAATTAGAATCTTCTGGGACACAGACTATAATTTCTAATTAGTGTTAGTGAAACTGGTACATGAAAACTGAGGTCACAGGCTATTTCTAAGAGGTTTTTCATACCAAAAAAATTTTTCCGTGCCAAATAGAATGAATGCTAGTAATCAAAGAAAGACTCTTGATTGAAATGTCAAATACCCAAATACAGCAGATATATCTATGATGATTTGAAAGAACCCTGCTTTGTCAGATTGTACTGGGAAATCAGTGACTTCCAAAATCACCTGAATTTGGTTCACAAATGCATCAGTACAGGATCAATTCTCCACCTCAAGTTATTTTCTTCATTTGGGGCTTTAAACGTTAATCCATGAAAAAATCAAAGCGAGGTGCCAGAATTACTCTCAGTTCTGAACTCTGAATGACAAACTATGAGTTCAGTAACACCTGTCCACCTATTTTTTCTTCTGCAGATAATTTCAGCTGGATCTGGCAGAACACTAGTGAACAAATCAGTGGTCAATGGACAAAAATTAACAGAAATACACTTCTTTCTGTGTCTGGTATCCATGGTGGGGTCTTATGGGTTGAGAGTAGAGAACAGCAACAAATTCTTGCTTTCATCCCTGCAAATATAGAAGCAACCTTAAATGCATCTCTGAATATGTCAAAATAGAATGGTACTATTTTTACATATTTGTTTGAAAGTAACAGGAAAAATTTAGATAATTTGTATTTATATTATTTTTCTGCAAATGGCAGATAAGAAGGATGGCCACAAGAACTGTTTTTGGAAAGGGAAAGCTTTAGCTTTCCTCATTCATCTGAAGGATGATGACTTTTTGTGTTATTTGACCATTCAGGAGTATTTTGAAAGGTTTGTTGAAAATCATACATTTCTTTTAACTTTGAATAAAATCCTGGCACTACAGAAATTTTGCATGAATCACTGGAATTTAAAATGGAATTTTGTTCATCTGTGACTGGTTTGAGCCTTCCAGACATTGCTACTTTTCCTGGACAAGAGATTGTTGCTCTGTTTGTTATGATACTGATGCCTTAGGAATTTTCTGGGATGAGGAAGTGATTCACAATCTAGCCCACTGCTGTTTTCACCAAATCTCTGTCCTTTGCATACTAATATTTCCACCTAAACCACAGTATATTTTTGAAAGTCCTTTTACACTAGCTGGCTGTATATGTTTCTTTATGCAGTTACAGTGCAAAGGACAGAGATCGGGAGTTTTCTTTTTCCTTTTCTGCCAACCCTAGATCAAGGACACATTCAATGACACAATGAGATGATAAATTCAAAACTGCATGAAGAACGTATCTCTTCATGCAGCTTGTAATTTATGCTGGAACTCACATCTTCACCATGGCATAGAGGCCAGAAATACATGGATAGATCACAATAAGGACTGAAACTATACAGGCATAATAAAATACAGTGATATGCAATTGTAAAAGCTAACATTTTGGAACACATTTAGCTTTGTTTTCCCCTCCTGCTTTTGAGACAATCAAACACTATTTGAGATTACGGGACACCAGAGGTTGGAGGTATATTAAAAGCCATCTGCCAAGTCTGGGATGCCTTTTGCCTTCTGAAACATGGGATACTGTCTCCTAACAGAAACGGAACTGATAGACAGGAGCCCATGGATTTCTTTTTTCCCATTCTGATATGAAGAAAATAACTGCAAACATTTGTATGTCTGAAAAAATGCAAGCATGTGGTCCTGGAAAATTTACTTGATTCATTTATTTATGAACGTTCAAGCTTGTTTTCAGAGCCCAAGCACTCAAGTGGAGGGAAGATGGACAACTTATCACAAAGCAGCAAAGGAAGTAAGTTCATTTAATGACACTGTTGGTTGCTTAATTATGCAAAGAAATTACCTTCTCCCCTTCACTGTTTTTAAAAATGAGCTTGCTACATTCAGATTTTAAGTGGCATATCCATAAATTTAGGTTTAATGCCACCGTACAGAGGCATTCCCAGATAATTCAAAAGCTTATTTCCTTGAAGTCATAGAGACTGTCATTCTGACTAGACAAACTTTATGTTCTGTGTGTAATAGCAGAGATGGATGATGTGAGCTGTGCTCAGAGCATTCTCAGACTTTGGGAAGATCTGTGTGGGTATCTGATTTTTGCTTTGGATTCTTTGCATGGTACCAGATGTTTAAGTGCAGCAGTGTTATCTAACACCTTCTTCCTGCTCTGTTGAAACTAATAGAGATCAGTGTAATTACTTCAGCAGAGACACACTGGTTCATACTGCCTGAACATTTTGCCCTGCTAAGGCTGATTTCAAGGCAATTCCTTGAAAAACTGAGCTGAACACTTTTCATTTGTTTGAGGTTTCATCTCTGTCTCATTTAGTTATCTATTAATTCCACAAGGATCACAGCACCATGATGACTATTAAAAGTCTGAATTGCCCCACTCAGCTTGATTAAAATTTCTGTCAGACACAGAAAGAAGTTGTTGCTTACCACTTCAGAGTGGGCAGCATTGCATTAGTGAAGTGACTCTCCTACTTCTGTTGGGACCCTTTGAGATGAAGACACTGGGGATACTACTGGCCTTGGAAAGGCATGGGAAAACACACATAGTGTTTAGCATCTGGAGGATGAAAAACTTATTCAAACATGAATATTTGCCTCAGCATCCTGTTGTAAATGTTCACCATAGTTCACAGGGATTTACTTGCTCAAGTTCCATCAAATATATATTAATGGAAGTTGTGCAGATAAATCCCTAAGCTTCTCTAGGAACAGCTCTTCTGTATTTATTATTCCTCTTGAATTTCAATGCCCCTCAAAGATTAAGGAATCTCAGGTCTTATTTTAATTTTCTGGGAGTTTCAGTAACTTAGGATAACATCTTGGGAACATGACAAGTGTGCAAAGACTGTGTTCTTTATTGTACTGATCACATCACTTGCATGTTAAAGCAGAATATTTTCTGTTTCTAAAACTTCAGTATGTGCTGATGCAATATTTGCGTCAGCAGCTATCTGCAACTCCTTGAGAAAGGAACAAACTGAGAAAGAGTTTTTATGTACTTTGTTCTTAATGCTGCATTTTTCCAGTGTCAGTGAAACAGAGATTGATCAATACAAAAAGATGAAGTAAACTGGGTAGTGTCATTAGCTTTAGGTTATGAGGTTAACTGCTGGTTTCTCCAGATACTGTCCCTTAAATTCCTCTTCAGCACATCCCTCAGTAATTGGTTCTTTGTTCTATGCATTTGATGAGTTTATCCGGAATGCAAAAAATAACCCCCCCAAGCCCTAGTGTTAAGGAAACTTCCCTGTCTGACCATTCAGGAGGCCCTCGGGCAGTCACATTCCCACCACCAAAGCCTTCCATTCACTGCTGAGATTGAAGTTCCTTCGCAGCTGGTGACTCAAGTGACGTTTCACGCCCTACACACCCACTTGCACAGTCAGACCAGGCTTCATCACTGGTTCGACCCGGGGTTTCCCACAGTAGAATGCCACGTCTCGTTCCAGAAAACAATTTATTCACAGTAACACAGAAACAGCTCAATCTGGTGCCTCTGAGGACGGATCCTGAACAAAGGAATCCCAGGGCTTTTATAGCCTCACAGTCTAAGCACACCCAAGTCTTGGCTTTTCCTCCTGAGCCATGGGCTCCGACTGTGCCTCTGTCTGGTCACCTGGCTGGGACACAGGTGCCTGTGCCCCACTTTGCGATGCAAAGGGTCGGCAGCTCACAGCCTCTTGCCTGGGGCTCCCACCGCCCAGAGCTCAGCCTGTGGCTCACACTGCACCTGCTCACCAGGCTTGTATTCCTCAACACTAGCAGTGTTATTTGCTTCTAACTGATGACCTTTGAAGGCATAGAGTTATCTATCAAATTAAAAGGTTGCTCATAATAGCTGGTAGGTTAGGAATGGATTTTGCTCTACCTCAATATTGATTAAGATCATGCTTCCCCTTTCCACCAGCTGCAGTGAAGAGACATGGTCTGTGTGAGTTCTCTGACTGCTTTACTCCTTTATTGCTTTAGTACTGCGCCAGAGATGAAAAAATATGTATATGTTCTCCATGTTCTTTATTCTATTTATACCATGCTCAAACTTTCAACTCAAGTTTCACATCTGTAAAGAATTTCTCCCATTCATCCCTGCTTTCTGGAACTGCTGTGTAAAAATATAGTCTGAGCTGTGCATAGAGACAAGCCAGATAAAACAAATGGTCTCTAACCTGTTCATCCATGTACAGTATATGTAGGTTGAAGAGGGATGTTAAAAGAGAAGCTGTGCTTTAGACTCAGTGTCTTTTCAGTTTAACCTACCAGGGACAGATTTCAGCTGCTAAAGCAAAACTGAATGACATCACATGACACTTTCACACTAAAATTGCAGCTCAGTTTACCAGCATTCAAAAGCTCTTTCCCTCTGAGAGTGGGAAATAACATGTCACAGGAACAATCTCTTGGAAGCAAAGCATTCTTTGTTTGTCAAAAGGTATGTCATACAGAGCACAATGAACAAAAGCAGCAAAGACTTATCTGATGATGATTCTTTCATCCAAACTGTACTTTTTCTCTCAGACAGTGGACTATCTCCTTAAAAGCATGTATTGTTCACCATCAGACAACAGCCTTTAAATTGCCTGGTCCCTCTCTGACAGTGTTTGACTTGACTGTAAACCCTGTAACCTGAATATTACATCTACACTGCTAAGTGCATATTGTCCTGGGAGTAAGTCCTGATTGCCAGGCCAGGTGGTGTGAGTGGTTTCTGGCTGCATTGCTGTGGCCTCCTTTAGGAGCAGACTGGCTGCATCAACTCTACCCAATACTTGTTCCCAGATCTCATCTATGGCCCTTGTGGTGCCTCTGTGATTTTAAAATACAATTATTTTTGGATGGGATTTATTAACTTCAGTGTTTAAAAATAATGACAACTGCCTGACTGCTAAAATATTAGTAAGCTTTCTGTAAGGACAAACCCTACTGTAAAGGAATGCTTTTAAGGTGTTCCTCTTTCCCTTTCCACTGGTGCTAGATTTACACTTTTTTCCCTACTTGGCTTTTCTCCAGAATTATCCATGTTTTCTAGGGTCTTATTTTATCTCTCTCTCTAAAGCAGAGGGGACCTGGGAAGAAACAACACAGTAATTCAGGTGTACTAGATAAGCTTGAGCTTGTGGACACTTTCATGACACAAGACAAGGAAGGCTTTGTCAGCTTGAATCTGGACTCAGCCTAGCCACTGTGGCATGGTGCTATGCGTGCCTAACACTGTGTTAGTGGCAAAAGGTATTTCCACACCCAAAGTGTTGTGTAGAGCCACGTGGAATGACTTACCCCTTAGCAATCCACTTGCTCAAGAATTTCTTTACCATTTTGCCTTTTTCAGGTAAAACTTACTGTTGAGGATGCAGGTTGTTCTCTTGAATCATTATCACTGGCAAAGATACACAAGACAGGGAGATCTTAGTATGAGCTCTCAGACTCCAGATAGAGTTTGCATGGAGAGTTGTACAATATTTATAAAGTCAATGTGTTTGATCTGGAAATAACTGAGAAACAAAAAACATAGAATTCTGTCACGCAAAGTCACACTCCCTAGTGTAAAATATCCCAAAATATGTTTAAAATTCTTGTTATTAGTATTACAAAATGAGAAATGTAGGGAAACAGCAAGGTCCATTCAAATAAGAAAGAAAGAGCACACTGAATCTCTCTTTGTAAATAAAGAACTAGTGTGGGATTTTTATTGGTTTCTTGCAAAGAATTTTATTTTCTTAGCTGTGATGTAAATCAAGGCTAAGTCTTCTTTTATCACCAGTTGTGCCTAAATAAGTCTAAAAAAAAAAAAAATTATGCCAGCTCTTTTGTACACTGTAAGGGATCTTAGAAAATTAATAGTCTTGGGAAAAATGTCAAGTGTAAAAATCTCCTTGTACAAATCCCAAGCATTATAAAAAGATGCCACATTCTTCCTGCCTTCTCCAGCAGTTCAGAAACTTGCAGAAAATGGACAGCCTAAAGTGTTTTAGATGGCCTCCACTGTTTTAACAGAGGAAGATAAGTGAGCTTTCAGAAAGCTTTGAATTTACTGACCTTCTCTTCCAATTTGAGCTAATTCATTAGCTTCATAAAAGCCTTTGACCATTCTCTCAATAATTATTTTTTTCCACATAGTTGAGTTCTGAATTAGTATTCATTTCTCTGAAGAAAAGAGTGTTACAAACACTCTTTCTAATGGATGGAGCTGAAAATCACTTCTCCTGATAGATGCAATAGATCTGTAGGGAATTTTCTGTGATTCCTTTTCAGATACTTTTATAGCACCTTTCCACACTTTTATCTTTCTAAGTGTTCAATGAAGCAAGATTAATGTAGCACCACAGTAAGTGGTCACTACTCTACCATATATGCAGGTATCCTTTTTGTCTTCAAGAACCGGTGTGCCAAGTATTATATACATGGGGTTTTTTTTTTCCCTGAAGGCAACTTAGTGATACCCTAGGAATCCCGGCTTGCCTTTATTCATAAAATGGGATCTATGATGACTGATATTTTCACACTTATGCACTTCTAAGATTTCTTGAATGTCACTTGTACTGGAAGATGACATATTTCAATGGAAGTTGGTGGAGTTCTGCATCTTTCTAATGACATATGTACACTCCAGTCATTGGAAGTTCGACCGTAGTTATCGTGTTGCTACAAAGCCGTCATGTACTATGGCTGCGGTATCTAAACTATTTGTTACTAGAATATCATTAAGGCCACAAAACTCCAGTGGAATCTGTTCACTTTAGATATGAAAAATTGGATCTAAGCCCTATTACTTGCAGAAGGTTTTTATTGCCTGAGAGAAATAGTCCCAGGCAGTAACAGAGCACACTGCCTGATAAGAAGGTGTGTGAAACAGATGCCAGAACTAGAGATGCCTTCCTTATCTCCATGCTGCTAGGCTGGGAAAGGGTGCTATAGAGTGATTTGGTTTTGTTAAAATAAGAAAGTTTTTAGGTGCAAATGCAAAGACTGACAGAAGAATCCCAAACTCCACTGACCTGTTCTAGCTTCATCCCAGTCTGCTGTCTTAATAGCTATTCCTTACCCAATTTTGGATACCATTAGATGGCAATATGCTGGGATAGGGAAAAAACCACCCAACTCTACCAAGGCTAAAAATAAGCTCATTTTGTCAAACTTCTATTCCTACTTTTTCAAATTATGAATGTTTTCAACACTGTTGTAAATCTGATTTATTCCAGAAGTGTATATTTGTAGTGGTTACAGTATATCCAAAGAAATTCACAAATCCTGCTGAAAATTACTGTCTCCTTCGATTTAGAGCATTACTGCCTCAAAATAGAGTGGAAACCTCAGGGTTTGGTCTATGAATCATCACCTTTACTTCTGCCTTGAAAAAAACTGTTTTAGTTTCTTGGTTATGTCTCAGTGAAAAATAGTTCTGTGACCATGATGGATTTTTGATTCTGCTGTTTAATGTCATTTGTGTGTGCATGTGTCTATGACTGCTTGCATGATTATAATTAATATGACAGTGAATATTAATGTTGTGGCTCAAATTGGAGCATGGCAACAGCCAGGTAGTTTCCTAGTGACACAGCTCCTGAACTGTGCTGTATTGACAGGAGTTTGTGACTGCATCAAGTGGCTCCTGGCTCACAAGACAAATACAGACAAATTTAAAGCTGTCAGCTCTTTTTCAGCCTTCACTGAAGCTGACTGAAAGGAACAATGTGAAAGTCAAGTACTGCACTGGTAAGAAAAGGTAAGAAAAGTCACTGCTCCACGTATGGTGGCACCCAGTGATAAGAAAGGAATAATGAGAATGGCAGAGGGGTCCCTGAAAGTTGATATGAATTCAGAGGCTAAGAAATTGTTTGACAAATTGAATGTGTGGGAGGAAGATGGGAGAAAACCAGCAGAAAACAAGAACAGCTGTGAGTGTATCCCTGAGGAAAAACAACAGGTAGAGCTTTTAGAGAATGTAACACACTGGAAAAGCAGATTTGGAAATTGTGACAAAGTTGTGTGCTGTCACTTGTTTCTGCCTGTTCAGAAGACAGAGCTTTGTTGGTCATTTGCAAAGAAACAAGATTACATCAAAAACGATAACCTGTTTCATACTAGTCCTGAGTTTAAAAGAAAATATTCCCACAAGTCCCTATTTACTTACTGACTGCTTTGGTCAAAGTGATAATATTTAGCTCTTTAGCAAAAACGCCAAAGTGACCCTGCAGGAGACGGTTCTTCTTTCCTTTGATACTGCCCAACAGCTTCTTCTGTGTGTGTGTGTGTGTGTGTGTGTGTTTGTGTGTGTGCTGGTAATTTACTGCAGTGAGCACTATTACAATTGCTCAGTTGCCAGCTTTTGATAAATGAGAGTTGCGAACTTGTGGGGATATTTTAAAAGCGCAGTTCCTGCGGGTAACACTTTTCTGCGGCCCTGAGGGGAAGGCGGGGGAGGGAAAGAAAGGGACACACTCCGGGGAGCGAGGTTGGTGCTGCCGAGGCGAGCACGACGAAGAGCGCTTTATTCAAAACGCTACAACTTAAATAGGGTGGGGAGNTATTTCAAGCTTTTGTGGAATGTCTGAACTACTTGGCAATGAGCACAATGAATTTGCAGTAAGGTTTACCTTAAATAACATCTTTTTACACGGATATCACTTTTAAGTAATCACTTGCCTCTTTTTTAATTGTACAGTGTTCTCTAAAAACAAAGGTATGCTATTTGATTTATGCCAGTGGCACTTACTGATTGGGTTTTATTCCCACTGCATAATATATGGATTGAGCAGGACAAAGAAAGTCAGAGATTTTTATTTTTTTAATTAGGAACCTCCACTAACAGTATGAAGAGAGTCAAAAGTCCAACTTGAATGTGAATATTACTGGGTAGGTAGAAAGGACTTGAAAAACAAGTGATAAAGATTAAAAATCATGATGATCTAATCAATACAGTTAATAGAGCATTCAGCACACTCTTCAGGAGGCAGCAGGAGTTCAATCCAGCTGACTAGACACACATAGGTGCCCAAGTGCTAACTTAAGTGACATTTGTTAGCTCCTTTGGCTTTCCCAAAATAACCAAAAACATACCAAAGAGCTCTGGACACCTATGTTAGGCAATGGGGTTGACCCTTAGCTGAACTGCTGCGTGCTGTATTGGGGAAAGAACTTTACTTTGCTCTCCATCAGTAAGTATTTCTTACTTTTTGAAATATTTTATCTTGATCTGTCTGGTGTCTATCTATGAGTCTCAAAAGAAGACAGGTCTCCCATAGGTCCCATGCCCCATCTACCAGCCCCATGCAGGTTACCTTAGGCAGCCTAAGCATATCCTATAGTTTTATACCTCTCTGTGGCCAGCTGAATTGGGTGTGAGTATAGATGTCCTAATTCCAGCTGCATCTCACCTCAAGTATCTCAGCTCCTGATCACTTAGTGGCAGATGAGGAGCTCAGAGCCATCACTGACAAATGTCTATTACTCAATTCCTCCTCTCTGACATGAGGTTTGCACAGGAATGCTGGGAGTGAAGGAATAGATGGTCAGATCAATGTACCTTGTGACATTCCTGAAAGAAGACAATGCAGTGAATGGTATTGAGGGGACCTAATGATCAAAATGGGCTCTCATTTGTACATCTCCAAAAATTAAGCTATGATCTCTGATTTACTGGGGTGGCACTTAAACAGTACTGACTGAGGTTTTTTCCCAGCACACGGATTAAGCAAGGAAACATATTCTTTTGAATGCATTATGTATTGGTTTGGGTTTTTTATAAATTCTTTTTATCTTCAAAGTTCAAGTAAGTTCATGGTGTTATCATGATGAAATAACGTATATTAAGGCATGATCGACTCCTATGATGACCATTACCACTGAAAATGTGGGACATAACAACGTGGGGCCAAGGCCAGGCCTAGATCCTCACTCCAACCATTCTGGAAACCCTCACTGGTGGTCAAAGCTGTCAGAAAAAGGAAGAGAGGTGCACAACAAGACTGCAGAGCTTTTATCTGTGGGCCTTCTCCTTAACTGTGCTGCACATTTTTTCTACATTGGTGATTTAAAACAAATATGACAAAAAGAAATAATGCTTTTAAAATTAAGGTAGTAAATAATGGCTGAGTACAGAGGGACAGCATGCCATTTACTTCCTGGAGCCATTTAAACAAAAGAAGAACAGTCCTAGGCAAAATAGGGGTAGAGAATGTGACAGAAACCATTACAATTAATGCCACATCTGTCTAATGGACAGAAAACATAAGAATAGGAAGAAAATGTGGCATTTTGAACCACAACAGGAAATCTGGCTTAAACAAAGATGACTTTCTGCAGAGATATTACTGATGTAGAGACACTCCTCTTTGAAGGTGATTTTTCCATTTGGTGCATTTATAGTTCAATCAAATATTCTTATTGATCTGAGAATGTGGTATTTTTCTTAGGAAAGGTATAATGAGTGTGTAGGTATCTAGTAAACCCTCCAGAGATAGAAGCTGTCTGGATGCTGATTAAGGCTGACACTGTTGGAACACTGACTGCGTTGCTCTGCCTGGCTGCCCACTGTGCCATGCCTTTAAAGATCAGGTTGTAGACCAATTAGTTAATTTTAATTGTGCTTTTACTAATTTCAATTAGCCTATCAGATGCCAGAGAAGCTAAGAGAGCTTTTTACTCTTATTCTAAAAATCAGTACATAAATGAATCGAAGAATGTCTCATGGAGTGTTTGCATTTGTTTTGGTGTTTTTGAAAGGACGAAAACCACCAGTCTTCCTGGTCATAGTCACAATTGAAAGGAGACTATTAGAATGAGACTTGAAAAGATGCTGTTTTTCTTGTCTCCCAGGTGATCTTTATTTTTTTTCCATTTTTTTTAATTCCATTATAAATAAAATAATTGGAATTGTGTATATGATTTAAGAACCTGCACCTCATTTTCGAAGGTAGCTTTGGCATGCTACAGTGAACATAGCAATGACTTTCAGTGAAACTTTTAGTCCATGTGAGGCTGTCTTAGACAAAGACAGTCATCATCTTTGCAATTCTCAAGTTTCCCACTGAAGTCCCAACATGGTATTTAGAAGATTCTCCTGTCTCTGGTGCTTTGAGTGTGTATTCAGTGTCTTGCAAGCCTGATGCAGTTAGATAGGCCATGCATTTGGACTGAAGTAATTAGCTTCTGAGTATATATGACTCTAGTTCAAACAGTTTATGTGGTAACATGGACTTTACCAGAAAGTCAGCTTTTCTTTGTGAGAAGATGGGATGTGAAACCAAATTATTTTTGGTCCTGTAAAAGGACCACCCAGGATCAAATTCTTTCTTCTTTAAAATCTATTTCCACAGATAATTGGCATACTTTATCCTAAGTTTTGCAAATACTGTTTGTCATTGGAAAGCTGACACTGAATGACGTTGCTAATATCCTGTGGATGGAGAAATTCACACCTACACCTGCTGAATAACATGCTCCTGTAGGTGTATGGTTTTCATTCTGTCCTAAATCCCTGGACTCCCATGAAGTTAAAGCCAGCAAAACTGTCCATGATGTTTAGCTCATTAATGGTGATCAAAGCAATTGAACTTGCTTTGAGGTTCTTGGGTTATATTTTGTTATAAAATTTTGCAGTTTTCCCTACCCAAACTATGAAACATAAATCACAGCTTGAACCAAAAAGCAGTCTGTGACATTACAAATATACAAATATCTCTTTTTCTCTGTGAAGAGAAAAAAAAATGGGTAGCAGTTACAATTTTTTTTTTGCATACAAAGCATCTGTTTGTGCTGACACAGATTATTCTTCTCACTGATAACTAGGTAAATAAATTTAAAAAATATAATTTTCTCCCTGGGAAGAGATTCAATTGCAAAATGCAGTAAATTAGTTCACTTACGTGGAGATATTTCATAAGCAGTTGTGAAAGCTAGACCCATAACGTGAAATGATGGACAGAGCCACTAGAATGTGTGTTGGAGACTGGTCTGTACCTGAACTTGACTCACGGGTGTTCTAACACTACCTTCAAATTACTGTTTAAAGTAGTAAGTAGAAACTCTTTTGCTCACGTGATGATAAATCTCACATGCTAATTTCATTTTCGGAAGACTTCTCTCTTGGAATTCAAAATATCAAGGGCCATATCCATTAAAAATCTAAGAAGCTGCAGTGCAGAAGCATTACCAAGATCAGAGCAGCTGGAAAACACAAACTTTCAGGGTCCTGTATGGACCTTGAGGAAAACTGAAGACAGTGGCCTCAGCCCCAGACTGCAGCACACTGGTAATCAATACAGACCAACCACAGGCAAATAAAGCTATATTAAAATCCAAAACTGTTTTAATTTACATGGAGTTGTCAATTACCACCAGTGACAAACAAAACCCAACAAGTGGAATTGTTGATGTCACACCCCTTTCATGGAAAGCGTAAGTGATGGAAAAGTAAGCTTTGCATGTGCCAGCTGCATTTCCTGAAAGCCTCACAGCTCTGGATGTTTTTCTGAGCCAGCAATACGGCTGTGTAATTTGTTCTATGGCTGTGTAATTTGTTCTACGTCTGTTGTTGCAATGGATTTACTTAATTTTTTCATTTATCCACATTTATCTCTTTTAAAGCCTGTGCTAAACCTTGCCCACTTACTGAACTGCTCTTCCAGTAAGGTGGCTTCACTGAGTATGGGCAATGTGTCACTAAATGAAACTTGTGACATTCTAATAAGGAAAGTTGCAGCAGCTTGAGAATATAAATATTTCAGGATGACTGTGATAATAAGGTGTGACTAAAGACATGCTCTAATACACTGGGAAATAGTGGGGAACCAGTTTATTATTCCAGAAGGTATTATTGAAGAGGAATCTAGTTCCCATATATCGTCTCCTTGTCTATGTGAGCAGAATTATGTGAGGATAGAGTGAAGGCTGGACTGAGCTCCTACCAGTATGAGTTGGCTCTGGATACTTTCCCTTAGAGCAAGGGCAAATATATTCAGGAGATGGCATCTCACAGAGAGGCAAGCTGCCATTTGGACCAATATCCTGGGAAATGGGCCAAGGACCACAGCTTGGTCAGTAGAGGGCTGTGGGTTACCGGCAAACCAGACCACTGACAGCACTACAGCATCTGTATACTATGAAGATCTTGGACAGCTACGAAGCTCTGCAGATATTCTAAAGCCAATAACCTTTTTGGGATTGTTGCCTTTAATCCACAGAGCTAAAGCAACCTTGAAAAAAAAAAGAGTAGGCAGAGAGGAGAAGTAAGTGATTTTCAGAGCCCTGCATTGCATACCTTTAGGGGTATAATTTGGATGCCAGGTGTAGTTTAGGTTTTTAGCAGGTAAGATTTTCAAAGAAATAAATTAAAACTACAGCAAACTGGTCTGAGAGTCTTTTCCCCCCAAACTGTACTTTTGCTTTATTT
This sequence comes from Scytalopus superciliaris, assembly GCA_013400415.1. Classification (NCBI taxonomy): domain Eukaryota; kingdom Metazoa; phylum Chordata; class Aves; order Passeriformes; family Rhinocryptidae; genus Scytalopus; species Scytalopus superciliaris. Next base: position 581,012 of record VXBX01001582.1, read on the forward strand.
ATTTAGCCTTCTCTTTCCTTCCCACTTATCATTGTGTCAAGTTTAAGAGGGCCTGAAAATAAGACATCGGAAAACATTAGTGGCAGATCTGATCTATGTGTGATTAGCCCTTGGCTATATTACCTCTAAATTGAAATATATAAACAACATATAGATGTTACATGAGTGTTCTGACCATAAATAGCTTCAGGTGCAGTAACATAAAACAAAGCTTGAAACTACCAAATGGTCAGCAGATCAGCTGTCAGACACAGCACTGTGTAAAAAAATTTCTGCGTTTTGAAGTATATTACCATGCAGTAGGAAAAAAGGCTTAAAGCAACCTTTATAATATCAACCTGAAGTGCAAATTATAAACATTTTATATGCCTTGAATAAAAAATGTTGTTCCTCTAAGCCATTTTTCACATACTAATTTCACATTACTCTCATTGCATAACATTAGTAGGAAAAATATTTCACCAGAATCTCTTGAATTCTAAAAGTCTAGTGACAAACTATTCAATTTGCCTAAAAAAAGTAATTATCTCATTACTTTTTTCTTTAAAATATACTATTTGCTTAGAATGGTTCTCACATTGTTAGCACAAATATAATGAAATAATGGACCATTTAGTGGGCTAATGTATTTTTCATTTGCTTTTTTATCAACTTTTTTTAAAAAATAAAAATATCAATGCTGAGGGTAAAATCGTATAATAAGGTTAATGAGTAAAGAAATAACACAGAACTGCATTCTATCATACTTAGCAGCTCTAAATCACAAAACAGGCGAAACAGATGCTTTGGAATGCAGCCGAGGAGTTGATCAGTAGAAGCTGATTATCTATTAATGAGAGGTTTTTAGTGGTGTACCCTGGTGTAAAAATCACTAGACTCCATTCAGGCAGTCATCAGTTGCAAATGCCATGTATATGAATCACTTGATTAATGTACAATATTCAAAACAGATTTCCCCCGGTGCCCTATGGGTTGTCACGCACTGATGCTCTCCTATCTGTTTATGTTAATGAAACAGGGTTTTTCAGTAAGTAAATATGTGTAGTATTTAATTAAACTCACTGCTGGGCTCTGCGTGAAAATGTAGCCACATTGTTTAGAAGTGCTATTTGACTGCAGTTCTTTGTTTTCACTCCAGTTTTCCTTCCCAGTTGCCTCAGTCTCCTGTCTAAAGAGGAGCTGGATTTGTCCCACACCAGGATGCTGTGAGCACCAGGATGTTGTGCTATGGAAAGGCTGCCGACACAGGTCCCATTCCCAAAGAAGTAGCACCATTATTCTCAAGTAGAAGGTGCCTTTGACTTCAATAATGGCAGGAACAAACCCTCTGCTTCCCGTCACCAACCACACAATTAGCAGGATTGCAGACAGGGACCTTCTGGAGGGTGAATTGCACTGGCATTCTGCAAACTGCTCTGCTGCTGACCTTGTTTGGGCTGGGAAACTGTTTTTTCATGCAGTTTGTTGCTGTATTAGGAGATGAAGACTTTTTGAGAGACTAAATGATTAAAACAGTTTTACGAAAATATGTGTTATAATTATAATTAGAGTAGGAGTAAAACCTCCTGATTCCTACTTCAAGGCCCTTCATGTGGGCAGGACAATGCAGAAAGAACCACAAAAAGAATAAAAATCAGGCTTAAGGTAGAAGCCTGTAGAAATATTTCCTTCAGATCAAAGATCTTATGCCTTTTTCTAAAGAGGAAACAAAACTATTATTAATATTATCAGTGTTTCATCTCAACGCATTTTCTGCATTTTTTTTGTTTTGTTTGTGTTGTCCTCATCATGATTATTTTCCTGAACAGAAATAGAGCAGTTGCTGATACGCTTTGCAGCACTCAACAGTAAGTCCTGGCATGATTTGTGGCTTTATTTATTGAAGAGCTGGTTAATAGTTTACATTTGTTAGTGGCTGCTTGCCCTTTACTGTGGCATGTGTTTGCAATTTAATGCTGCCATGTGTCAATAGTATTTGCATGTTTGGTATTTTATTAGGCATCAGCAGTGCTCATGCATTTTATTTAGACCATCCTGTAACTTTCCCTGGCTGTTTGTAGAACTGTACATAGGAAAGGCTCAATGTACCAGTTCCCTTCTTCACATTTCCAAGGGTCTAAAAGCTGCAAAAGCCACATCCAGTTCAGATCTTTCCTCTTCTTACCTGGTAAGATATCAAGGATCTTTCCTGGACTAATAGCATTAGGAATACTTTGCTGAATATGATCATTTCTCTTGTGGCATCATTAATCAACTGAGAAAGCAATTTGAAAGGAACAGTGGACTCTGTTTTGGCTGTTTCATCTGGTTTTTTTCCTGAGGTTCGATACAGAGGCGGACTCAGAATCCAATTAACAGAAGTTATTGTTATATTCATGAAGAGCTGCTCTTTCTGCCATAGTCCTACTAACATACAAGTAAGTATTTCAGAAATCCTACTTGCTCATGGCTTTTTTTTTTTAAACAACGCAAAACATTTCCAGTGTCATTCTAGATCAATGACACACAACACATGACAGAGGGAAATAGAAATTCCACCTCCAGCCATGGCTGTGCCTACATTCTGTCAATATGTATGAGAACGATGGCTTTGTTCCTACAGAGAGTAGACCTTTCCCCTAAATGAATAAACATGCTACCAACAGGTCTTTCTCTTTCGCTGCAAAAATTCTGCTTCTGTAGAAATGGAGAAAGACATTTCAAAAGGGTGCATATTCTCTTTATGACAGTAGAGTAAAAGCACAAAGTGTAAGATTAGCATCAGTTCAATTCACTTGTTGAGTTACTGGCTTCCATCACATTTGTGGGGATTTTGAAAGCTGCTTAGAGATGGATGAGCAAAGCTAGTGAAAAAGTGTGGAATATTACTTGCAAAGTAGTCCTCAAATTTAATTCCCCAAATTGCCTTTTGCTGTGTTTTTTTAATCACCTAGCAGTTTTGTTTACAAAACTTCATGCAAATGGCATATCAAAACATGGATATTTATGAAGAAAACAAATTATCCAGACCTACCAGTTCTTTCATATAAAATGGAATAATTTTTACATACTCAATGCATTCTCTGTTGCCAGGCCCTGAGCTGTCATGAGACTGGCTTACATCTCTTAACACTATGGTGATATTTTGTTTGAAAGATCATACAGTTAGTGTTCTTTAGTGTTCATTTATCTGGTTTCAGAGCTCTCTATTATTCACATTTCTAAGCTTTACTGGCACCTGTGTGTATTGCATGTGTATCAGAAAGAGAGACTCTTATAGACATCTGGCTCCTGAGAGTTAAAACTCCAAAGGTACCAAAAATAGTGCGTTCGTAATGAGGAAATCATTACATTTGGCAATTTCTGAAACATCCACTGATTTTTTTATGCAGCCCCGATTTTGTCCCTTGTGAAATCAAATATTTAATCAAATTCTGCATTACTGTAAAAAAATACGGCAAAATGAGAACAGCTATATCTATAGAGTTTTTTTTTGTGCTGGATGGCCACAGTCTGCAGCTAAATCTGACATCTAGTTCTTCAAAAATCTTGTCTAACATGCAAGACATGAAAGGGCTGAAATCATGCTTTTATTTTTTCCTAACTCAGTCCTACATAGATTCACAGTCGAGATGATCTTTTCTTAAGATTGTCAAATACAGGATTTGAACAGAGAAATAATAGTCTAATTTTCTAGTTTAGGCTGTAAAAAAAGGGTAACAGGAGAAGCACACTGAATAGTCATGAAACCATCAAGGTGTTTAAAAGCTTTGATTTAACCATTAAGGTGTTTAAAAGCTTTGATTTAAATTCAGGCTTCACACATGATGTTTCTATGTTACTAACACCACTACCTTTCAACTGAGTGCCCCAACCAGCTCAGGTTAACAAACCCGTCACTGTGAGAAACAGGTCTTTTTCAGGTGGTTTTTTTTTGTATGAACTTTTTGGCTAACATTACACAGAGCTAAAATAATATCTTATGAGGAATAAAAGCTTTTGTTGCAGAAAAGACCCAACTTGTTGTAAATGAATGAGTGATTTGTCCATTCCTCCAACAGGATCCTGCTCTTATGACAATGAAAGACCTTCAGTACCATCTTTTTCATTACTGCCTGGGGAGTGGGAGAGGGAAATTTGAGGCAGATATTTTAAGTGCTTAGTCCTCCTTGGGTGAAAGTAACACCACTGGGAAAAGACAGTAATTCAGAACAAACTCCTAATTTTCTTACAAGCTGCCTTAAGTCAATACAGTAACAGAAAGCAATTTTCCATGAGTGCAAGAGTAGTTATAAATAAATTGACAGCATCTTGATGTGCTTATATATTATAGAATTCTGGTTTTTTTGCAGGTCAAATTATCTTGGAAAGTGGAATTAAATTAACAACCCCATAGATGTGTCCTTGTCTGACAGGGTGTTGCCAGTCAGGAGATGGGATCAATTTCTGCTTTTATTCTGTATGTATTTATTGGAATTCCATATACACAAACATAAAAGCATATATACACTGAAGCTCTGTGTTTTTAGGTTGAGCCTTGAAGAATTATTTTATGTCTAGGTGCTCTTTGATTTGGAGTAGCATGAGTCACACGCTCACACAGAAGGAAAGGGCAACGTGTGTGTCTTTAATCTCTATGTTCATATTGATAAGGAAAGGTAAAAGGGTTATTTTCAAAAATTACATTTGTTGAAAAAGGGAGAGCAAGAGGAAACTGGTTTAGATCACACTGAGAGGTTCCTGTGTAGTGCTCTCTGTGTCTTGAAGAGTTTGTATCTTAAATAACTGAGCAATTAAACCCCATCTCTAGTGTTTAGGATCAGTAACACAGGGATTGACATTGTCATATGTGTACTAGGTATCCACAGGACTTTGGGTCTTTGGAGTGCCTGTCTAGCATCTGCACCACAAAAATAATGAAGAGAAGGACTTCCGTGCTCTGACTTCAAGGAGAGACAATCTGGCTCTGTTAAGTGCTGCAGGCAACTTTGGGAGGCTCCTGATGGTTTACAGGATTGTGCCTACAGGCAGGCGGAAAGACAGCACAAGATTAAACATCAAAGACTAAATTGCTCTACTTTTCCTTAACAGAAAGATAATTCAATTGCTTTGGATTCTTAAATTTTAAAGGTAGTTGTGAAGCTTTAGAATAAGAATCTGAGATGATGGTCTGCTGAAATACTTTCTTTTGATTGAAAGACTTGTTCTCTTAAATTCACAGTCCTCACTTAATCATTCTCCTAGACTTTTCATGAAAGGTGTACCATAATGATCTTAATTGTTTTACTCTTTATTTCTTTGAGTGGTTTTTCATCTGACAGAGAAACCGCAGGTTTGTTTTTTTTAAGAATACCATGGAAGAATTGATCTCTTTCAGACTGCATTAGAGGGCAGTCCCAAGGCACCAAGGAAAAGAGAGATGCTTTAATTGTTGCTGGCAGCTAAGGTGCAGCCTGCATCCATCTTTGCAGTGAACAGATCACTAGGTTTGTGAGTCAAGGCAAGATCTGTGAGCATGGATGTGTGCACTACCGAGAGCGAGGAACCGGAACATTGCACAAAATAGTTGAAGTCCTCCATATAACAAGCAATCTCTTGTGTATTGTAGAAACTATCTCAAAAGACAGATCCTCCACCCAAGTCTCTGGTGTACTGGCTTGTCCCCACTGTGATGTTGCAGCTATTGCTGACCAAGAGAGTAGAAGTGAGAAGAAAACTAATTATTTTTTTGACTCAAAATGGATAGAGATTGGCAAAATTGGAAGAATGTTCTGGTAAACAAGCTGCTTCTAATCATTCTGTTAAAAACAAAACTGTTTAGTTGGGAGATGTCAGAACTATTTTAGAAAACTTCCCCATATTTCACATGATTTGTCTTAATTTTTTTGCTGTATCATGTTCCAATTTGAAGAATGCAAGTAGTTTCTTTCAAAAACTAAATTAATTGTAATAATTTAGCAACACTAACAAGGAGTACTCAAGGTGAAATCAAATTAAAACTTTGAATTAAATCAACAAAAATATTTTGAAATAAGTAGGATTTTGGTTTGTCTTAAGTTTTGGTCTGTGTAGTAATTTGGGGACATTACCACATACAAAAAGAATCTAAAATGAAGGAAAAGTGGTTTTGTCCAAATGTGTGAACGTTTCTGAATATTTCTTGTGTACTTTTTTATTTTGGGGAGTCCGTTTCCCCTAAAACCATTCCGATGATAATGCAAATGGTACACAACTGGGACACATTTTTCACTGTCTCTTTCTCTGTGTTTAATTTTTGTGACCTTTTTACCTTATCTGCTAGTATCTTTCTTTATATTTAGTATGAACACATCAACCAAGAAGCTGTCTGACAGTGTCAAACTTAATTTTAATACATGTCCCTTTTCATCACAGGCAGCCAGAATGCACACGGTGCAGCTCCAGATTTCCCCAAATATTGTTCAGCTGCTTTCAATGATGCCAGGCTCTTTCTTTTGGTTTTTTTTTGGCTGAACCATAGTAAATCAAATTTGGCTTGACAGTCATGCTGTAACAGGAGACTAGAAGTTATGGATCCTTATGGATCCATCCTATGGGATCACAGAAACAAACTACAAGGAAATGCCAAACTAAGATATTTGTAGAGAAAACCTTTTTTGGTATGCTGGGCTGTAACCTTGATTCCTTTGATTCCCCACACAGAGCTGAGCTCTGTTATGCCCAGGTTTCATGAACTGGCTCTACCTTATTAGGAACCATTCTATGGCATACTTTTCTACAAGGCTCAGAGACACAGACGGTAAAATCTGTTTCAGTTTTTGCTGGGTCTGTTGTGTAGATATTTGTGTTAGAGCTAATCACCAGGTAGCTTTTATAATCAATGCAGAGAGATGGGTTCCTCTAGTGCATGGTCCACCTAATCTCAAGATAAATATGTTAAAGAGACTAATTGCACCTTGCAGATGCTTCTTTCTCCTCAATGACTGTAGGGAGAGGTTAGATGGCAAGACGCTCTAAAAGTAGATCTAATGGTTATTGCTGAAGAAGTCTTCCAGCCTGCAGTGAAGAGAGGTTTCATTCCTTATCTGACTTTGGCAATACTCCAGATTCATGCCTCACATTCCATGGTGCAGTGTGAAGGGAGATCTTCACAAAAGTCTTCCAGCAGGAGTTGCATTTCCAGGAGAGGTTGTAATACATTTCCCTTACCAGAGTGGAGGTTTCTGCTGTGAAGATGGACTAGGTTATAAACCTGCTCTGAATACAGTACTATTAGTGCTTTGAATTTTAAGTCACTGATATGAATACTTTATTTTGTGAAGCTTGTTATCAAAAAAGTTGTTGTAGAAGTTTGAAGCCTAAGTTGGACTTAAAAGGTTCCCTTAATGTTATGTTTTTAAAAAACATAAAATGTGTGGGTGAACGCATGTACAAATACATGCGTATTCTAAAGAAAAATGTTTTTAAAGCATAGCTACCTCTACAGCTGAACTAGAGCACAATGCCGGAGGAATTCTACAGTCTTGGGTTATATTAGCTGAAGATACTTTTCCACTGAAGGCTCATTTATTATAAGACCTAACATAAAATAATGAATATTTTGTTTTAAGTCAAGTCAGGACCAGAACTTATCTCCCAGGTAATATGTGTAATCTTCGTGATAACCAGAAAAGACTTTCTTCCCCTGGAGTGAACTCCACTGGATTTAGTGCCGCATTAGTACTCTGAGCATCTGAACTGTGCTTATTAGCAATTTAACTTCTCTTCAGCAGAGCACTAGGGTGTTTCTTAAGCATGCATGTAGTCACAGAGATTGATTTCAGTAGAACTACTCAGGAAATCAAGATGAAAGTTATTTCTGCTTATTTCACAGATCTAATACTTCTGATTTTAGATGAATAAGCTTTTCTGAATATTGAATTTTAAGACCACAATAATAATTTTTGTTTCTAACCATAGATCTCAAATTATTACAGAAATATTAATACTAATAGAATTAGTATTAGGAAGACGTAGCTGCCCATTAATGTTAATTTTATGAGAAAAAGTTATGCCATTTACATTTGAATTAAGCTTGTAAATGTATAGAAGGCTCTTGTATACTCAAGATTTTCTATACTTCAAATTACTTTCATTATACTGTTTTCCATAGTGTAGCCACAAGTTACGAAAAGCTTTCAGGTTTCAGACTTTGCTCTAGTTCAACAATTCACAGTAAATGCTCTAACACTACAGATTCTTTCTATGCAACTTGAAGAAGAAGAATCTCATACTGCAGGTTTAGCCCCTCTCAGTTGGAAAAATGCTTTGGATGGAGGTCTCCTGTAGTCCTGATGAGTCCTTTACTGAAGAAACCAAATGGGGAAAGACAAACTTCTCCTTCCTTCCCCATTGCTTCTACTCAGGGCTGGGTACTGGGGCTGAAATTGTATAATGCCTTCATTAATGAGAGCAAGGAACAGACAGACAGCAGCCTAAGCAAAGTGATGGGTGATGCTAAACTGAGGGAGCAATCTGCATCTGAAGTCATTCTTTCTCTGAACATCGGGTAGACCCAGGGAACCTTCAGGGCTTCAACTCAGCGTGATTCATTCAATGACTTATTTTTTGCAATGAACTGGAAAAGTATTGCACTTTAGGAAAAGTTCTGGTGACATTAATCTGTTTGACAGCAAAGCCCTTATGGGACTGACTTTTATAATTTAGTCCCTCTCTATATCCCATAAAAACTAGGCAACAACTTCATACCCTTAAATTGATGATTTTTTTTTTTTTCTCCATGGACCCTCAGGTCTTCATAACTCCCTCAGTTGGACAGGTCTATGTACTCATTCACATCTTATTCTATGGCTGGTGATTTTAGCCCACCAGGATTTAATTGCCATAGATTGAATTTGACTCCAGATTGAATGAGCAGTCCAATGTGGAAACATTCCTCATGAGCTGGACCTGATGAAGCCCTAATTAATGATGATAAGATAGTGCTGAAAATCGTGCTTGATTACTTGGTATGCTGGGACCACTGAGCTAAAATGTGTGATACCATCAATACCAGAATAATGTACTTGGGAAGAAGAAAGGTAGGAGGCAGACAATAGATCAACCTATCTGACCAGAAAAGAGATGTGCCACACATCTATGTGCACTGTGACTTGCTGATGTGTGGGGGCTGGACTGCAACTTCAGACTTAATAACTAAAGCTTTCTTTTGAAGGGGAAGGGGAAAAGGAGGGGGAGGAGAATGGGAGGGATTTGACTGCAAAACCTTGAAATTTCTTACCCGTGTCACAAAACATGCATTAAAATTCTAAATCTCAGCTCTGCCACAAAGTCACTGGGGCAAAGACTTTATCCAGAATAGAACCTTCCAGTGATCTTTCTTTTGCTGCCATATTGCCTCAGAGCTAATGGTTGATTAGCAGATACTTGAGAAGCATGTGAGGAGGGTGGCATAAGGACTCTAAGATTGTTGTGAAGCAGCAGGGGACAGAGACACAGATGTAAATGATCCTGTTCTTTGCTTGAGTGAAAGTTTTAGCACCAAGATCAATACAATGAGATAAAAAATGACTTGCAGTTATACTAATATGATATGGGAGAATTAATGTAAATTTGTCATCTTTAAAATTAGGTTTCAGAGACCAGTGTTTAAAAATGGTCTTCTTAATAAGTTGCCTGGATTCCATATGGAAACTGATATTAACATTTTATAGACTCATAATCATACACTAATTTATTTTGGAAAAGACCTTTAAGATCATTGAGGACAACACTTAATCCAGCACTTCCAAGTCCGTCACAAAACCATGTCCCTAAGTACCATGCCTACACGTATTTTAAATACCGCCAGGGATAGTTACTCCACCACTTCCCTGGGTAGTCTGTTCCCATGTTTGACAACCCTTTCTGTGAAGAAATTTTTCCTAATATCTAACTTAAAGCTTCCCCAGCACAACTTGAGGTCATTTCCCCTTGTCCTACTGTTTGTTACCTGGGAGAAGAGAGAGAAACCCCCACCTCACTACAGCCTCCTTTAAGGTAGTTAGAGAGAGTGACAAAATCTCCCCTGAGCCTCCTTTTCTCCAGACTAAACACCCTCATGTCCCTCAGCAACTACTCATAAGATTTGTGCTTCAGACCCTTCACCAGCTTTGTTACCCTTCTCTGGATACACTGGTCCTTTGTAATACTGTGTAATACTGTGTTGTATTTCTAGAAGACACCTGGCAAGTTGAAGTCCCCCAGGAGAACAAGGACTAGCAATTGTGAGACTTTGTCCTGGATGCTTATACAATATTTTGTCTGTCCCTTCATCCTGGTTGGGTGGTCTGCAGCGTTCTCCCACCATGATATCTGGCCTTTCTCTGATTCTTACCCATAAACACTCAACCCTTACATCAGCATCGTTAAGCTCAGACAGCCAAAATGCTCCCTAACCTGCAGCACTACACCACAACTGGTTGTGCTACAGTTCCATTAATTTCCATCAGGACAATACCTCTTTTTGTAGCATTTTGTTTCTGTCTCTTTTGAAGACTAGACCATGAGAGGACAGGGCATTCAAAACCCTGTAGTCTGAGGCTCAACATTGCTAAACTACAGATGAATATCACAATGGTTCTGAATTTTTTTAAAACTGAGATGTAGTTAAAATGCAGTCAGAAAATAGTATTGCAAATATCATGGCTCTCAAAAGACCTGGACAAAGGTAAATAACTGTAAATCTCTATGTGCACTTGAATGATCCACATTTCTAATGTCAAATAGCAAGATTGGCATGCAAAAAAAAACATTTTCACATGAACATTAGTTTTAGTTTTGGTAGAGCTGAAATATCAACAGAAAATGCCCTCTTCCACTATTTTGAGATTATTAAGCCCCATCTTGAAATCAAACTAAGAGATTATTATAGATGGTATCAACTATGCTGTCATTTAAACAGTTGATCCAAGTTTAAGCAAGTGCTTAATTTAATTAAATTCTTCCCTTAAGTTCTCTCAAAACAAAATCTGTCTGTTTTTGTCTGTGACACAGGTTAAAATCTGCATCTTCTGGAAAACTTTAATGCTCCTTCTGCTACCTGGAGGTCTAGTTTAATACCACTGGCTTCTCAAATGTCATGCTCAAAATAGGCTTTAACTTTCTAATGATGAGTGAATACTATTGGAGGTTAGCCATGAGAGTAGCAGCAACCATAGGTTTGAGTTCACCAAAGAACACACTCCTATATTCAGCACCTCCACCCCCAAAAATGTGGTGATCATTTGTACTAGCCTATGTCTCACAAATGAGACTGACAGAATTTATTTCCCATGTTTCAAGTTCAGAAACTTCTTGAAGAGTATATGTCATTATAGTAATCCCTAGAGCCAAAATTATTTCACTAAAATTTAGTCACAAAAGAAAAATGCCATTATGTGATTTTGGAAACACAAGGTCTAAAGACCTTGGGCAGGATACATATTTTAATGGGCAGATTAGGTAAAAAGAAGTAATCATGAGGATATGACAATGAGTACAAAATTCTTGGGAAAACTGTTAAGATATATCTCAAACAGAAAAGGCATAAAATCTGTGTTCTATAGATTCGGAAAATCCACAGTTTGAGTGGATTTTTTCTTCTTCTTACAGATCCTTAACTATAACCCAGCTGATGACCTTTGCGATGAGCTGACAGTCTCCAAAATGCAAACCTTCAAACAGAGATGCTGAAAGAAAGGTAAGTTGGTCTTTTTGTAGGCACTGATTCTAAAGCCCAGGTATCTAATTCAAACATTTAATTTAAAATCACAATGGTAACTGTCCAATATTTTTGCATGTTACAGATAACAGACTTGTTTTGTTGTTCTATAGAAGCTTAAAAAGTTTCTAAAAAGCCAACCCAAAATCTTTTCAATATTCAAAAACAAATATAAAGACTGGTGAGTGTAAAGTCATAGCTACTTCTGTTAGAAAATCCCTCAGGTTTTAATGTGTCACAGCAACACTACGGGGAAGGTACGGAGGAACTTTCATTTCATTTTGAAGTGGATACTTATATCCACAAAGCTGTCAAGTTGCTGAGTTTAAGCTGAAACTGGATATAGCAAGAGCCTGAATATATTTGAAAGCTTGGAGAGAGACACCTCACACCTAATTGATTTCTCTCTTACTTTTGCTAGTAGTAGTAGAAAATAGTAGAAAATTGTGCTTAGTATGGTCAGTTTGCAAAATGCTTTCCTGACTAAAATTAATTAGGTATCACAGCAGCCTCAGAATAACTTACTGTTCTCTGTTTATTAGCTAGTAAACTGAAAGGAGGGACTGAAATTACTTTGCCGAAGCCACACATCAAGTCATGATTAGAACTTGTATTTCCACATTCTCAATTTTGTGCTGTAACAGTCTGATTATACTGCGGGCAGTTTATCAGCTTGCCAATGCAGTACTGCTCCCCTTGGTCTCCTTCTTCCTAATAGTAGTTAACTTTCAGACCATGTTAAATGCTCAGTGGAAATGTGGATGAGGGGGATTGGCCAAAACTGTTACTCTGACTTTTTTGTACAGTTTTAAAGGTAACATAAATTTTTTATTCTGTGGATGCCTAGAGCTACATTATACACCCAACTTAAGGTAGACCTGAATTCCTCTGAGTTGATAAGTACCATAATGTTTAATTAAATCAGTGGAAGTATTTATTGTTGTGATCAAGCCTGAAAACCAAAAAACTTTTAACTCTCTGAAGGCAGGCACTTAAGTCTAAAACTCATGACCTGACTTTTAAGTGATAAGACTCATTAGCAAGTGAGAAAATAGTCTTCTATACAGTATGTTTCACAGTAGTCCTGGGAGATTTTCTTTTTTTAAAGAAGAAAAGACAGATTTCCAATATGTAGTGTCATGTTCTTAAATTGGTGAACTAAGAATAAATGTGAGTTTTTTTCTTAGATGAATTTAGTTTGTCCCTAGACTTGGAAGGAAATACAGGATGCTTGTTCTTATGAGAACAAGGAATATATGTGAGATACATTTTTTTTAGACTCAGTGAAGCCATTTGTTAACACTTTCCCAGAAAACTGCTGTAATCTTTATCAGGTATGGGAACTGGCTTTCACTGTATTAGACTAACCCACTCCTGGTACAGCAGTTGAGTAAAAAAACATTCATTACACAAATACAATGGAAATTCAAATACAAAATTATAGCTCCTATGTGTTAATGAAGAATAAAAATAATGCTAAATGGAAAACCAGGATTATTTGGTTTCTGTCCAGTACTTATGAAAGTTGAGAACTAGCAGCCCAATGCCTTAATGCACAATCAGTGCTAGTTATAGGTGGGTCCTCAGCTCTGATGGGCTAACAAGGAAAGAATAATCACTCTTGAAGTCATTAAAGAAAATCCTAATAAAATTCACACACCCTAGGTCTGTGGGATGACAATATTAAATGTCATCCCTCTGCATCCTGCCATCAGATGTCCAGTTAAAGACCTGACAGACTGTCTTTTACAAAACAACAGATTAAGGATGTACTTTTTACTTGTCTTTCAGTTCTTTTCACGAGGCAGTTATGAGAAAAGAAGATTTTTACATGTTTATCTATCCGAAGTACACCAGGCACTCTTGCTGAAAAAACCTCCCAAAATAGTAAAAAATGAGTACAAATATGGTCATGTCCATCAGGAAATTGATCATGAAAAAATCAGGGCCAGCACCCAGGAACAATTACACAACAATGCTGGTACAAGTGCACTAAGGAAGAACAGGCTCGAGACACAGACCTGATTCAAAAAGTGGGTCACCAGGACCCAACCCAGGGCTCATATACTGTAGGACAAGAGGGCAAAGGAGTGGGAGCAGGAGAGACTTGCATCCACAAATCCAGGGCCAGATTTTCCAAGAATGAAAAAGAGTTTATGCCATTGTATTCTTTGTTCTATATTAGTCTTCCACTACTTACAGGACCACGTGAAGTATCTGCATTGTTAACTCTTCCTTGCTCTGGGCTATGTAAGATCAGCTGTGCTTAGGAGAGATCAAAGCAGTGGTTAGACCTCTGCCTCAGCTGCAGTGAATTTCCCCATTGGAAGTGCTGGCAGTCCAGTGACCTGCTGGCAGTCCCCATCACCCCTTGCCCTGGGGACTGCTCTGTGCACGGAGGCAGTGGCAAGTGTGAGCAACAGCCCTGCTGCCTGATCTGAAACCACAGACAGGAGTTGCCAGACCAATTTCATGATGTCAAAATGGGATTTAGTCAAAGACAATGAGAATCTGGGATAAAACCTGCTCCATTTCACTAGGATGCCTGACCAAAGCCAGTCAAGCAGAGTACATGGGCTTGTTGTGGTGCATTTACTGGAGCAGGTAACACCTTTTCTATTAGTACACCCTTGGCAGAGGCACAAGTAGATGAGATCTGTCCACCACAATCTAGCTTTTTCTGTCACTCTCTTGCAATCAGCATTACAACTACACAGCTATAAGCAGAGCATATAAAGCAGAATGCGAGGTGTGGCACATGGCAGCAGACTGTGGCTGCTCCAAGGATACTTCTGTTTCACAAAACTTCTTCCTGCCCAGGATGATGGCTAGTGAGTTCTTTGCACCCTCCATTATAGAAATTACTTATTTCTCAGCATTACTGAAATACTGGATAAAAAGGAAAATTTAATTAGCTAAAGGTTCCTTCCTCTGCCCTGATTTAAATAATGCTGCATGCAGGAATTTTACCTGTTTCTCCAACCCTTGCTCATACAGTCTGATTAGATATGAAAGCAGAAAATTCTGTGATTAGATATACCAGTATTTTAAATGAAATCACATCTGTCTCTGTGCATCTCTTTAGGCTTACTTACTGTCATGCCTAAATAAATGACATTGGACCTTGAATGGACATTGCAGGCAATGAACATCCAGATAATACTTTACATCCAAGGTCTTATTCTAAGGCGTCTGCTTATTCAATGAGGCATTAGAATTAGATATCTGACTTGTCATGGCCTATCAAAATGTGTCAAGGTAAATTTTGAGCTAACCTAAATCAGCATAGTTCACCAAAGCTGATTTCAACAAGTGGAAAATCACTCCCACATCTATTTCAGGCCTTGCAATAAGTTGTTTATGAAAGAGCTCCTGGCCAAGAATTATTCATAGGAATTGGAAAATAACTGCAAACATAAAATAAATCAGACAGAATAGAAATCTCTCTCCATTCACTCTGTGAACACAATGCAGAATTCATTGTTTCTGAGGGAAACTTGCATTAGGCAGAAGTGTTGGCCGGAGACCTGTCATTGCTGGGTAGCAGTATCATTGCCCCAGTTCAGTAGCTCCATGGTCTGGTCATTCTTCTAGGCACTGGGAAACCTGGATTCAATTTAATATACACTGAGGACCACAGTGACACATTGTTAGTCTCCTGGTGGCACAGGCAGCTGGAGCAGGCAGCAGCTGGACAGGTTCCCACACGATTCCTCAGTATCCAATGGGGTGGATTCAGTGTGCTGTGATAAAATTTTTTGGTGTTCGACTTACAACAAAAATGGGAACCTCTTCTCTTTTACTGGGATGCTGGGAGATTTCACAAAAAAAAAAAAAAAAGGAATTGTCTTTTATTTTGTCAGGATGCTTGGCAACTCTGCTTGCAGCAGCTGGCTTGTTGACTTTGGCCCCGAATGGACTACCCAAAAGTGCCCAGCTCCTACTGAGATCTAGGTCACCCATTCTTGCCATTGGATTCTTCTGTCCAAACTGCCCTTCAAGGCCATTGTAGTATTAATTCCAGATTAATATGATTCAAAAAATTTACTTCTCTTAAAATTGCTATAAATACTTCAGTTGGTTCAGAATAACTTCACTAAGGTAACAGGACTAAGACTATTTGAATAAGCAGGTTTCTCATTTGCAACTAAATTCTCCTTCCTCACTATCACTTCACTGAAGTGAATCAATGACTTTTGATGCCCACCACCATAAATAATCCATTTTTAAGCCAACCACATTTATTGTGTCCATTTAAACACCAAGCACACGTGGCTTGTGGCACTTTCTCCTTATTGTGAATTCTAGTGTGCTGAGGAAAAAAAAAAAAAGAAAAAAAAGAGACTGATCTCAACATTAGAAAATCCAAACGCTGAGAAAACAAATTCTTCCATGGAGGGTCATCTGATCTTTCAAGAAATAAATTCCATACCACCTCATTCTGCTTTGGTGTCTGTCTAATGCTCATGTCCTTTATACAGTGAACTCTTTATTTCTGTACCTGACTTGGCTTTTTCTTTATTCCTTTTTTTCTGATGTCTTATTGCAGGGTGCCAGTTAAAATTCTCATAAAAATCAGAAACTTATCCCATATGTGACCTTTTTCTATATTCAATAACAAAGACACCTGCCGTTTGACTTTGTCATCTAGACATTTGTTGCTGTCAGTTTGGGATTCCAAAAAGGTTTTCATTTTCTTTGAAACACTGCCCTTCTCATTTTGGCAGTGAACCAATTCTTGAGAGGTCAGCATGGGTTATTGACATCTTCACAGTCATCACAGACTAAAATTGTAAATCTTTTTTGCAAATCAAATACTGCAGCTGTTCTCATGATGTTTTACCTCCTAGAGAGAAAATCTACTAATCTTTCAAAAAGTAGAGAGCCAAATCAAGTAAATCAAGAGATCTATCAGCTCAGTGAGAGTTACTACATGGAATTTTCTAGCCTGTATCATGCAGGAAACCAGATTAGGATGATGTAATAGGTTTTTTCACCTTAAAAGGGATATCTCTATCAGCAACTTCAGTGGAATCACCTGAAATGGCATCACTTGAGGTTCTAACCCATTTCTTTTGCTCATTCTTTTTTTTTTTTTTTTTCCTGGGGAAGAAATGGTTTCTATGCCTGTAACTTCATTTAATAACTTTAATTTTTTTCCTTCTTGGAGGAAAAAGGAAAGTTCCCCATACTCTGATATACTACATTTAATTATTCTCCAAAGATCACTAAGTTTTGTGAAAGGGGAAAGGAACATATAAATGAAAAGGTCACAGGTCCATCCCATGTTGCCTCTCATGAAAAGCACAGTGTGTTTAACAGCTTCTGGAAACTCTCATTGTATACTCAGTTAGTATGTTACATTCATTTTGTCTCAGCATTTCTTTTGTTCTTATATTCTGTTCTCAGTTACAAAACTGTGATCTTGAAATGGTTTATAATTGGATACTTAGATTTATTTTTAACATGCTTAAATCTTTCAAATGCACTAAGAATTCTGAATCAAGCAATGGGTAGACTAAAGCAGCTATTCACAAAATGTTTGAAAGTAAATTCTTCACTCTGTAGACCTCCAGAGACAAACACACAAATACACTTCTTAAATACAGTTTAAAAAAAAAGGAATAAAATTGAAGTCATCATTTAAAAATAGAATGTAGGATGAGAAAAAATGTTAATATTACAGTTGTCCCCCAAGCAAATTGCACAAATTCTGTAGTCAAAGTTAAATGTAAAAGAAATAGAGGGTACAGAAACATATAGTTAAGGCATCCAGACAGTCTTAGTGTGTGTCAGTGTAATAAGAAAAATATATGTTAAAATCAGTCTACTTGGGTTTTGGTCCCAATTTGTATTAATTTGACTTAGCAGATAATTTTCCCAGTTTTTTCTTTTCATAATGTCATTTGGAGGTAAAATTGAAGTTATTTTATTATCTTAGCTGTATGAAGTCTGATTCACTGTGTTTAATTTTTATTTTTTTTCAGAGTAAAACTATTCATTAAACCTAAAGAGCAGAGGAGAAGTTGCTCAAAGGAGAAGACAATTTTCTGGAGCAAAATGCAGGGAATATAAATGAATACATGATATTATACACTGATCTATTTTCCCTTGTTTTCTCTTTTCATAATAACAAAGCAGTCAGATATAATCTAAATATCCTTAGATATTTAGATTAGAAAGCTGAAGTTGTTCACTCTGAAGAGAAGGCCTAGAGAGCCCTTACAGCATTAACCCATCTTCCAATACCTAAAAAGTGCTTATAAGGGAGCTGGAGAGGGACTTCTTATGGGGGCAGATACAGATAGGACACAATGATGGCTTCAAACTGAAAAGGAGTTGGTTTAGGTTGGATACTGGGAAGAAATTCTTTCCTGTGAGGGTGGTGAGGCTTTGGAACGTGTTGTCCAGAGAAGTTGTGGGCACTTCATCCTTGGAAGTGTTCAAGGCCAGGTTGGACAGGGCTCTGAGCAACTTGGTCTCGTGGAAGGTGTTCTTGTCCATGGCTGGAAGATGATTTCCATCATCATCAAGGAATTATGAAATAGATTCTTACTATATAAGGTATGTATAAAATTACTATTAAATTTAATTTTTTCCTGTTTAAGTATTGACTAGGGGCTTGTGATTTAGATAGTTTGCACTTTCTGAATCAATGTAAATAACTTAATTAAATATTACATTACAGCCTCAGGGAAGCATTACCTACATTTTAAGTAGAAAGGGAAAAAAGTTTGAATATATTAATGAGGAGGTGCAAAGATTTATACCTTCACTAAAAGAAACAGTAAACACTGCCATGATCAGATAAATCTTTTTTTATCTAGGAGAATAAAGAATAGGACATATGCATCCATTATGCCTAAATTTTTAATAAATCTTGCCGTATTTCACCTTTACTCATGCAAACGCCTTGTCATCTTCTTGCTGTATTGTAAACCTCAAGGTAGGTTTCTAGCTAGTTGTCACCTGTTGAACACCAACACAAAGCATTTATTTGGACTATATTATAAAAAAATACTGCAGTTTAGCTCGCAGATCAGTTAGAATTATGTTAAACAAATCATTTGTGGTTCCCTGGTTGCTTTTGCATCAGTGATTCAACAGCAATTTGCTCTTTTACTAGCTAAACAGAATTTTTGTCACCAGGTGCAATCTTTCGTGGTTATGCTCATAAATAATAAGTTTTGTGCACTGTAATAGATGTAATTTTTTTAGCAGTTAGTGAGCTGATTCTTCTTTTTAAAATGAGTTCTGAAATTAAGCTGTTACCATTATCTATTAAGAATAAATTCTCTGAGTATATAGACTGCTGTTCAGACTTAAGTGTTCTTATTAGAATGCATGGGGCTTCTTTCTTTCCAGGGGTAAAACAGAAGCATAAACATTGGCATCATAAGCCTCAGCACTGTAGATGCAAACATATTTTTGCCTTAAATCATATGAATGTGTGGGATGTCACATCTTATTCTAATTATATTTCAGTTCTTTGACTGTATTGAGTGCTTCAGCCTGGTGAGTTCAACTCAAGCAACTACACAATAACTTAATTCTCTTGGTGATCAACTGTGTTGGTTGTTTAGTTGCAACAACAGCAACTACTCCCTAAAGGGGAAGCTTAAACTATTTTTTTTTTTCCTGGCCGTTTTTCTTTCACTTCTTCACTCAATTTCTAGTGTTTTCTTATGAAATATATACCCCCCAGCCTGAAAACTTATTCTCAGTGTCCTCTGGTTTGAATATTGCAGGTGCTATGAAAATAAATTAGTGTAAGGATAAATAAGGAAAAAACCCAACTCCAAAATCATTGATAGCATACTCAAGCATCTCTTGCTATTTTACCTCAGAGGCTCTTTTTAATTTTTAATAAGCTTACTGCTGTTTCTGGTCTTTAGGACTACAGTGCCATTAGAAAAGAAAAATGCCATTTGGCATTAAAGGGATGTAAGAAATAAGCAAACAAATAAACAAAATGAAAAAAAACTTTTATGAAAAAACTGTGAGCTTTCCAGAATAATACTGGAAAATAATTTGCAAAACCATTTTTCCTGCTACTTAAAGAACCTAAGTAGAAATGTACATGAATTCTGAATGTATATAAACAGGCATTTTTCATGTATAAATTTTCATTTGCATCTTGTTTCAACATTACAATACTAAAATACTATCTAATTCTAGACAGGTAGCACTGGAAAAAAAACCACAACCCCTCTCTTGTTTAAGTTACAGCTCAACTGGAAACATCTGTTATGAATAATGACCATGATCTAGGGGTCCTCATGATGTGAATGAACACTTTTTCTATTAATATTATGATTGACTTATGGATACTTCTCTGCATTCCTGATGATCCACTGTAACATCAGTACGCACAAGTTCACTGTTTTGCACATGGTTAATAACAAAATATGGATGCATAATTCTGCATATGAGCCAGGGATAAATCTTTTCAGGATCCCAGAAAGGAGAATATTTTTTCTTTGACCTGGAGATAGTGCTTAGGCAATCCCTGCTGTGACCAAATATGTGGCCATGATGTGCAAATGAAGAACAAAAACCTGTTATTTACACCAAAACACTTAGAATCAAAGGACAGCTCTCAGAGCCTTCACCGACTTCCTTGTGGAAGGGAGATGTTTACTTCCCAGACATGGGTAGCTTGATATAAAATGTGAATATATTGTCTTCCTCTGTTAATTCTAAGAGATATAAACATGCTATCTAAGAACCATTATTTTATTAATTCTTTCTGTCATTTAAGTACAGGTATTTCAAAACCTTTTATCTTGTTACAGTAATTTACTTCTGAATGCTCTGATTAATTTAATGCACTTTGCTGCCAGCAGCACTGAGGGACTTAACCTAAAGGATAGTTAGATATGAGCTATAACTTAAGTTAGAAACTTCAGCTCTGACACTGAAATAACCTTGGAGAGTCACCTTACGTAACAAGTTTTCTCACCCAAGGTCTGTCTTTAGAAAGTAAGGATTTGGGTTTCTTAGTAGCTGAGGGTGATATGTGAAACTAGTAGGTAAAACCCCTAGCTCAGTGTAACCTTTCCCTTGGGTGGGATAAAAAATATTCATTATCATTCCACTTAATACCACTAAGATATGAAATGATAACTCTATATGTCAATACAGAGGCCAGTACTTTCATGGTGCTCTTGACATTATAGCAACAACAGCTTTATAGCAACCCATAAGCCAGACATATCTAGAACTTTAAGGCATCTTGAATTTCAAGAGTGCAATCATCTGCTCTTGGCACTCATTCAAATTTGAATCATGTTTAATTTCTTACATTGTTTCTCTTTGATCTGGATTAGAAAAACTGCATCTGAGAGTACACAGTACGTGGAAGGATGGGAGTGGACTTCAATCCATCTAACAGATTTGTGTAGGACTCTGGGTTTGCCAACCCAAGTGCCAACTATTTCACTGGAAACCTTACACTTGAACATCATGCTTTTGTCATTTATTTGGGCTGTTCTGTGATGTTGGTACCCACAGTTCCTCACAGCTGGTATCTTGTGATCTGGAAATGTGACTTAACTAACCATCCCTGGCAACATCTTTCTTTGTCTCCAAAGCCTTTTGTGTTCAGGTAACAGTTTTCTTTTGTTGTTGTTGAAACAAACTTTGCTCCTGCCTCTCTCACACTGACTATGTGAAGAGGCACATCTGCTTTTCTTTATTATGGCATTCTTGTCAGCTGTGTTTTGCTGTACATTTTCTTGCCTTAGCTAATTCCCAGCCTTTGTGTTCACAAAGGGGAGTCAAGCAGAGCCTGATATGCACTGAGCCAATTACTGGCCTGTCTTGGGGACTCAGCTGGCAGTTCAGCTGCAGTACATGGAGCATGGTATAACCCCAAGAAATGTCACCCATTCCATCTCCAGGGCAGAAGAAATTGCCAGTTCAATGAGAAAGTGTCTTAGCAGACACCAGAATATTCTGAAGTAATTTTCTTACACTGACTTTTTGCAGTTCCTGTCATGAAGAGTAAAAAGATAAATTCCTACAAAAATTATTCAAGCCCCTCCAGGCGGCTGTCAGTGGGATCAGCTCAACACCTGTCCAAAACAGGAATGTATTAACTTTGCACAGGGGTAAGTTACAGGTCCACAGAAACAAACATCAGTGCTACATCACTTGGGGTCATATTTACTGCTGTACTTGTTCACCACACAGTAGTCTTTCAATTTAATCAGTACAAAGGTAAAAGATATCTTGCTCCATGAAACCTTCGCCTGTCTGTCCCTGCTGCTAAGCATTGTAAGTTTGCAGAGTCAAGCCTGGTTTGCACACAAGTGTCTCTCTGCAGAGAAAATAGTGGCAATGGCTCAGCACGTGCTGATTTTTGTACCTACAGTTTGTCATGGTCAAATGTGAATTCAAGTGAGAGCAAATGTTATTCAGACCAAGGAAGCAATTCCAGACTCCCTCTCAAATCACACCAGCCCTATGACATTTCCTTGGCATGTGACAGGGCTGACCATGATGGTACCACCATCTGGGTGCTGTGCCCAAACCCTGAAGCGTCACAGACAAGTCGTGTCATGGTTAAAGTGTACTTATTCAAAACATGCTTCTTCCAGGTAAATAGGGGAGACACTTGATTGCTTTTTAGAAAAATCATATTCCATACACTGGTCTTAGCTGCAGGAAAAGACAAGTGGTACTGCACACCCCACTGACCCTCTAATAGAGAAGGCCAAATAGTTTTTCAAGCATGAGCCTGTGCAATGTTGCCAGGCCAAAGCATGCCCAGTGCTCAACTGATTTCAAACAGGGAAAGGAAAACATCATCTCGTCACTTTTTATATTACAAGTGTATTTTGAATGTATTTTAAATAGTTTACTACTGCTTCACAGGGGTTAGCAGCCTTTTACAATGTGAACAAGTATACCTGGAGGATAAAATAAAAGTCTTAAGCTCTGATTACAGCTGTAATCAGCTGGATCTGTACCAGTATAAACCCCCTGCATCCTCATTTCATACCACAAGTTTCTAGGAAGCATGTATGCGTGCATTTGACTGTGTCTGTACCTGCCTCTGAAAAGTGGAAGTGTCTTTTCCCAGCTATTGTTCACATCATGGCTAGGTAGTTGTCTGGATTATGTGTCTGCCTGCAAAACGTGCACCATGTTAACCAGCTGTGTCAACAAAAAGAAAATGTGGAGCTCACACCAGGGATCTGATTGACTAACAGGAAAACTTCACATAAACTCACAATATTTTAGATTTCAGGTAGTTTGAATTACACACTTATAAAAAGAAAACAAAATCATCTTTGAATACTTAGTCAATAGCCTTATAAATATCTTCCTGCCAGAACAGTCTGAACATTTTGTGGCTACTGTTAAAAATGCCGATGTGTGTTTAATAACAAGTGTCCAGACTTCAAAGATTTTGACAGCAGACAGTCCGATGTCACATAACTCTCCATTCATAGCACCTTCCCTTCCTTAGGTCTTGTGAGCCCCAAAAGGAACTTCGTGGGTATCCTCATGGTCTCCAGCATACAGAAGACAGCAGAATAGACATGGTAAGGCACAAACAGAGAACATATGCACACATACTCCAGAGATGCAGTGGCTCACAGTTGGCTACCAATAATAAACAGCATTAAAATGTTTTACACAAAGTTCACAGAACCACAGAATATGCTGAGCTGGAGGGGATACACAAGGACCAATAAGGCCAACTCTTTGCTCTGCACAGAACCATCCCCAAGAGTCGCACAAATTTCGCGAAGTTCAGCAAATGTGGTGGTGGAGAAGAGAGGGGAAAAAAAGCCCTGATGGACATGATTCAGTTTCAGACAGCAACTGTAATTATAATAATGAATAAGCCATAGATAAATTCATAACATCTCCCCAGGTGATTTGAAACTATCCTGGGCTGGAGATTTTTCATTAGAACCAAAAAGTGCAAGTACAAGTAATAAAGATTATTTTATCAGAAGGAATGTTACTTCCTGTTAGGTACTTGCAGCATCTCTACAGCATTAATCCCAGCATATTGACAGGGTCTATTCTACATTAAAATCAGCAGCTTGGCAATTAGAAAAAAAATGCTGTGCTGGCTTGCAAAGAAAATGGGATTTGTGAAGCTCTCAAGGTTTCGGTCCAGGAGTTTTGTTCTAAATGTGCTGCCTCCAACACTTTGATGAAAACAAAGTGCTCCTCTAATGTGACATGTCATTTTGCATAGAATTCTGTTGGGTCCATTGCTCTGATTATTGTCTTTCTAGGAATAATACCAGTGCTTGCTCGAGATCTGGAAGATTAGCATTAACAAGATAGAAAAAAAGAGGGCAGATGTTTCATGATGGCATTTAGATAGATGAGCTGTCTGCTGCCTAATCCACATACCATCTACATATCCACTATCATATACATATCCAGGCAACCTGCTAGAAAAGTTTGTGTGAAAAAACGCTCTAAATGTAGGTATGTTTGCTTATCATGCTGCCTCTCACAGGAAGAGAAAGATTACTGGTTTGTAATTTCACTAGCCATACTGGCAGGCTTCTTCAGCCTCTTGCTGTGGCATAAAGTCTGTCTCTAAAATGACAGTGTGTACACGTGTGTTTTATAAATTCTGTAACAGTAAATTCTCAGTCTTGTGAGGTGAAGAAAAGACCTTTCTGGTTAAGCATGCATACTTTTGGTTACTTATTTTTAATGAAGTATTTTGTGAGATGTTCTTGTTGTGATAGGCATAGTCACAATAACTGTGATATCAAACTGTGGTAGGTGTGAAAGGCTCCCTAGGGAGTTAGGAGCTCAAGTATGATTTAATTGCAGTTGGGTCTGTAAATCTCAGGGACTCTCTGTAATCTCAGTCTGTCATGAAGTCTGCTGTCTCCTGCTTATCACTATTGCTGGGTGTGATGCTCTCCAGACAAAATGCACCTTGTGATTGAGTAATGTTCACATTTTGTTGCAGTTGTCATTTTTTCTGTTTTGTTTTTATATTTGTCTTAACAAAGGCACGTCAACAGAAAGCTTGAAATAATCATAGGAAAAATGTAACCAGATCTGAAGTCAAACAGCATAAACAAGATTATTTAGGGCAAAGTAAAGGTCAGTAAAAGAATGGAGTGATAGGAGTTTTCACTCATGTGGAAAACTCTTAATTATACAGAATATTTCCAGGAAAGGAGACTGGAAGCTATTACAATTTATCTTCATTCAATACTTTGGGTCCTGTACCCAACATTACCATGCTTTATATCTTTTCAGAATATAGAATTTAGCCTGCTGAGAAAGCATGTAACCTGGATTGACTATAAGATGGGGCTGCACACAGAAATAACTCTTTGCTTCTTAACTCCTTGGAGCCTTTTTGAGAATTACTGGGAATTGCTGCACTCAAAAAGCCTGTGTACCTCTCTTAAAATCCCCTGCCCTCTTCCTTTTTACTGCTTAATCAAGGTGAAAGAATATACTAATGAATAAGAATACTAAGAATTGTAAGCCTAATGAGCAAGAACTGTGTTTACCTTTCTGTAATGATTCGCTTACTTGCAGCATGTTATTGAGCTGTTGCACAGCTTTGTACACAGGGCTCCTGGCATGGAAAAACCCAGGTAAACAAGGCAAACAAAACCAGGCTTCATGCTGTGTGGGAACCAGCTTATTTATGTTGGTATGCTTAGTAGATATTTTCTTTAAAGCCTACCTTTGGTTTAACGACATTTAAAATTCTGTGTGTTATGATATTCTCCTCTAGTTCCTTGTGCTTTTGTTAAATTTTAAGAAGTTTCTTGAATAATGCATGATATCATATGAAGCACAGAGTAAATCTGTTAATCAATGAGTATGAAATTAGAGATGAAAACAAGATAAAAGCACCTTTTCAGTCATGTACTCCATATCCCTGTCAGAAGGTGTTTCTTCCTCTGTAATCATCAGCACTTTGTCCCATTTTATTTTCAGTGGAGTAAGAACTGGAAATTTCATCATTGCATTTGTGGGAATGAATAGGAATGTATTCCTTGTACAAATCCTGCATTTTGCCATGCTTTTTGCACAGTATTTAAATTAGATCTCTTTTGAATATACCTTCACAAATGACATTTTGTATGGCTTAATTCTGTAGAAATGGGTCCACTCTTCCACTGGCATTAAATTTCTTCCAATGTAATCTGAATCTGTTATTTATGGTTCAGAAATCTGCACGAGTTTTTGTTCTATACTCTGAGAAACTCTAAATAATTAAAACTTAAAATGCCTTTCAGAGCAGGCTTTAAGAATCACACCTGTTACTTCTTGTAAAAAATTTTTGCTTGCAGATGTTTCTTTTTTTCCTTGTTTCTTTCAGAGTGCTAATGACACTATAATCCTATTCAAGACACTGTTAATAAATCTTCATTATAAGCTTGTCTAGTCACAGGAGGACAACTGTGACAAAAGACAGGATGTGACAGATGCTCTGCCCCATTTTCCAGTGTACACCATGTTCCTCCAAGTATTTCTGTATGGCTCTGTCACTGGATGCATGCTGTAATTTGAACTTACCATAGAATGGTTTGGGTTGGAAGAAACCTGAAATATCACCTAGTTCCCAACTGCCCCATCATGGACAGGGACACATTCCACTAAACTAAGTTGCTTTGATCTTAGAGTACCCTCTGATTGCCTATTTCCTTTAGATTAGGAAGTATTTATATATAAATGTATATACTTTTATGTATATTTATACAGACAGAGGCAACACCATCTGGGAATATAGAAAATAAAAACAAAATGCTGCCTTTAGCAGCATGTTGTGTGTCAAGACAGTGAGGTAAAGCCTCAAAAACATTCCCAAGAAAGGCCACCTGAACCAGAAAAAACAGGCAACATGACTGCGATTCGGAAACTCTGTTTTGTGGAGAGAGCAGGTAGTGGGGAAGTCCCCTTAGCACAGCTCTGGCAGAGCATTCAGCTGCCTGTGGGACAGCTATAGGGTCTGGGGTTCAATCAGTTTCCTTGCCTTAATGTTCATGACTGTCTCAGTTTAAACGAAAACTAAGATGTCTATCTGCACAAGGAGGGGGTCCCTTCACAAAAACCACCACAACCTTTGAAATTAAGAGACTTTAATCAGAAAATGTACAGAAAAGGATAACAGTTCTTAACTACAAATATATATAACCAAAACCAGAACAGAAAAAACAGCAACCAAAACTTTCAGACAAATTAAGCCCTCTTTCTGTTCCTTTTGGTGCAGTTATATTTATGGACAGCGGGAGATGATGCTGCACCTCGGGAGACGGCGGCCACAGAAATCACCCCCAAGCTTTGGTGAGGCTGGTTCCCAAAAAACT
Source organism: Scytalopus superciliaris (assembly GCA_013400415.1). Classification (NCBI taxonomy): domain Eukaryota; kingdom Metazoa; phylum Chordata; class Aves; order Passeriformes; family Rhinocryptidae; genus Scytalopus; species Scytalopus superciliaris. The sequence goes on from VXBX01001582.1 coordinate 608,033, forward strand.
CACGTGGGAAAATGGCATTCACAGGGGACATGCTGAAACCTTTCCTGTGCGCAGTGTGGAGATTCTTTCCTCACCCTTTGTCCAAAAGAATTGGAGGGGTGAGGGTTAGCAACTCCCTGCTAATGGTGTCTGCCTTCTGGGAGTCTGTAGGGAATCCAGATAGCGGTGACTGCTCTCTCTCTCTCTTTACAGAAAGTTTCACAAGCTCTGCCTGAATGACCAAGGAGGAAGAAGGTAGAAGTGTGCTGTGACATGTCCTTGTCCAGGCCTGCCACAGTCAAAGGGAAAACAGGTATAGAAGGAAAAGTGGAAGTGATGTTTGAGAGGGGAAAAAGAGGCTGAGGAAACCTGACCAGCATTCAGCATCACTCACACTCGGTGGCCACTCTCTGGGAAGTGAGTCCCTGAGCTCCGATGAGTTACTCCCCGAACTGCTGGGGCTCCATGTCTTCATACAGCCCCTGTCCACCCACAGTACATCCTGTGACTACCAAAGCTTCCTGTGGTCCAGCCTGGCTGCCCCAGGGAGCCCTACACTGACCAAAGTCAAGGCCCTTTCCCTGGGCAAAACCCTGATCCCAAACATTCAGGTCTTCACCCTCCATCCCAGAGACACTGATGTGGGGTGGGCTCCTGTGGAGGGGCAAGCAGGTGGGATGGACCAGGTGGTTATTTTGAAACCAACCTGAGACAAGCAGCTGCAGTTTCAGGCTTTGCTGCAGATTCCTTATATGGCTTCTGGGTGTTCTTCTGTGCTACCCTCTGTGCTACCTGAGGGGATCCCTGTTTGATGTGCTGTTTTTATCACGGGTATCCCTTCAGAAAGCCCATTCCCCCTGCCCACACACCACCTGTATTTCCATGCGGAAAAGCAGGTGTCTCATTCAGACTGATATTACCTCTAGGCCCAGGCACCAACACTCCTTTGTGAAGCAAATAGGCCAGTTTAGTTGATATAGACTGCCTCCTTGCATCTGGCAGCAGAATTGAGGCAGTCCTTGCTGCCATTGTTTTTTTCCCTGTTCTTTTATTTACAGGCCGTCCATCCTTCACCCAGCACTTCAGAATTTTCCACTGAGTGGACACTAGAGAGACCACCAGCCTTTGGTGGTGAAAGTTTCTGAAATTTTTGCCAGACTTCAGTAATCATTTCCATAACTCTGCAACAGTCCCAGGTCTGTCTAGGTTCTTTAATTCTATGTTGCTGTGGTAAGCAGCAGAGTCTACAGGGGTTGCATAAGCTACAATGAAGTAAAAACGTGATAAACATGAGAAAAGTACTGAAATAAAAACCATCTTCTGCTTCATTTTACAGACTGTCCTCTCCTGCTCTTGTGGCTGTCTCATCCACACTCAACTAAACTTTCCCTGTGTTAAGGGATGCGTCATAACAGTTTATTGAAAGTATCTACCACATTGCAAATTTTAATCTTACTTGAGGTCATTGGATTCTACTGAAGTGGTGATTATGTATTATTTTTAGATCCTTATCTCAGGAGATGAAACAGCTCAATACACCAAATAAGAAACATACCTCATAACTGTAGTAGGTGGGCTGTGGGTCTATATGTGAGATGAGGCCAGCAAAGCTGCCAAGTGTGATGCAATTCTACCATGAAAAAAGCATCCTGTAATTTAACTCTGCAGGTTAAAGCGATGTTCAGTCCTGTGGTTGTCAACATATGGAAACTGAGGGAGGGAAGCTTTAACATTCCTTAACAGACATAGAAAACAGATGAAATTGCCATCAGAAAGTCCACAAATGGATGAGATAAAAAATGGGCTTAATTCAGGGAGTTTAAGTAAAAGGGTAAAAATAATTGCTGTAACAACACTGCCATCAGTTCCAGAAGAATAGAGATGGATACAAAATGGACATCAAGAGATGAAGAGAAAATTTAAAGAGCAAAATATCAAAGCAAGTGAGAAAATACAAAGTACTTTATAAGTCTATGAAGACTTTAAGAAAGGGAGTGAATCATTCCAAGTCAAGCCTGTTACAGAGATCAGCAGAGGACATGCCAGAATGATAAGGGAAAACGTCTCTCTTCTCACCTCAAACACGAAGTGGTAAAGCTAAGTAGCATGATTAAACTCAGTCAAAGCAATTGAGCAAGACTGCACTAATCCACCGGTTTTGTAGGAAGCACAGGGCAGTAACTAAGCTACTACCAATATCACTTACTACTAATAATAGCTTCTTGTGGGGCTAAGTGTTACAAGGGACAAGTTTCTTCCTTATCCTCACAGCATAGCTGCAGCACAAGGATTACTGTCAAAAGACTAATATCCTCTTTTAGTTAAGCAGAAAAGCGAACAATTTGGTAGTGGCTTATATTTGAAGAAGAGTGTTTTTATGAAAAGATTTATTTCAGAAAGAATAGACTTAAACATCCTTCTGTATATCAGGTATTTCCATATCCATTTTCTCCTGTAAGAACTTTTTCTCTCTAAAAGCTATCACTACAATCAGGTCAACCTATAGAAATTGCTGAGTACCAAACCCTGGATGGCACACATTCTTTCACCCAGCTATTCTCCTTTTTGACTTGACTATGAACCTTCATCAATTTTCTTCATTCTTCTTGCCTCCTTCCCCTTCCCTGAGCAGCCACTTAATAATCCTCTTCTGTCTCTACAAAGAAAGGATGCCTTTTGTTATTTACTGACCAGGTAAAGGAAAGCAAATGCAACACAACAGTGTAGCAAAGAAGTGACAGCTTGCTTGGAGGGCCATGTTTCTAGCATTTTAAGATGACTTTGGTAATCAAACTGTACTCATTTGGGCTCATATGAGTCAAAATGGCACTCCATTAATTATCATGATTTGTAGAGCTTTTTAAAAGATGTGAGTGTACACACCATGGCTATTGTGAAAAACAGAGCAATTAAGTGTGTCTTTCTTTAGGCTGCTTTCTGCCAGTCCCTTTCACCTGTGCTCTTCAGACAAGGACAAAGAGCAGGTCATGAGTAGGTTAAGTTTTAATTCCATCCCACCCTCTTATGTCCTTCTGCCTCCCTGCTGCATGGGCAAAAAACCTTTTTGTGAGACCAGGATGTGTAGGAGTCACTTCTGTGGGAACCTGTACATGTCTGGCCACAATGACAAATGTTTGCATGGCCCATTGCCAACTCAACTGCAATCTGCAAGTCTAGGAATTCCTGAGGCACCTGAAATATCAATGGCAGAAAAATGTGGGACAGAGGAAATTACTTTAGTGAAAAACACAGAGAGCTTTAAAATATTTGTATAAGTTTACCTGATGCTACCACCTCTGTGTTTTTTGTGAGTGTTGGTCTTTTTTTTTTCTTCTTTTTAAATTGTTATTTTAATTGTGAATATCCATGGTTTAATTGGGGAGGTGAAAATATTACCGAAGATAACATCTGTAATACCCATTATGCAGTTATGGGCACATCACTTTCTAAAAGTACTTTTGTGTATCTGCATTAGATTGTAAAGAAGGTACCTAGCAGAATTAGTCTAGCCCTTATGTGTTTATTAAGATAAGCTTGTTGCTAAAAATTACCTCCTGGTGAATAATAATACAACACAAGGAAATAAATTGAGAAGCTATTCAAATTTTTAATCTCCAAGGTGACTATGGCATAAGATACCAGCTATTTTTGAAAAGTAAGTGGAAGCTTTTTTAACCTGCTGGAACACACTGAAAATGTTGAAAGAAGTAGTGGGTGAAGGAGAATGGATGAGTGTAATAAAATTGTGACCAAAAGATTCTGATGAAGGTCTTCACAAGAGACTATTAAGAAACCGTAGTGGTCAGAGGTTACATCCTACCATGGATTAAAAGTGGTTAGAAGACAGACACTAAGGTAAAAATAAATAAACAATTTTTCAGAAGAAAAAAAGGTTAATAATGAGTTGCCCCATAGCTGAGCATTAGGAACTACCAGTCTGTTATGAAATAGGTGTACAAATGACCTGGAAAAAGGATGGATTGGAGCACTAATTGAACAGCAAGTGAACAGTTATTTTAGGTAATCTGATGAAGATGGGAGATCTCTAGATGTTTTCAAGACAAAAAACACTTAGACTAGAAGGGTTTAATCGATAAACAATAAACTGTGAGTCAGGAGGTACTGGTCCCAGTGCATAGCAGGAGGAAAATGAGTGAAAGTATTTCAATTAACAATGCCAATATGCATTTATGTTTTTTCAAACTATTTGCAGAAATCTGCTCCTTCTGAGGAAATTTGCTTGGAAATATACTAATATGAATTATTGTTAAGGTTTAATTTCTGGTGTACTTCAGAGACTTAAGCAGACAAGAAAATAGCCTGGTGATTGAAAGGACTACCTAGTCTATAGACATTCTGTCCCTTATTTGGATTTTGCTTTGCCTTTATTTCACAAGAAGATAAAAAAGTAATCAGATGAACTTTTAACTTTTTTTTTAATAAATATTCTGTGTTATATGTATAATACTGGCTACAACTTTTTAATATTTTTTTTGTCTTGGTCTCATTATTGTACAAAGTTCATTTTTGAAAAATTGGAAAGTCTCAACTGAGGAAACAGCAAATGTTGTCTTTGATGAGCAATTTCATGCCTTTTTTTTTTTCTTTTTTTTTTTATTTGAGTCCCAGGAGGCATCTGAAATCCTGTATTCACCTTTACTTACCTACTTTCATTTTTAAAAGCAAGGATTTCAGAGAAGGGGTTTAGCGTGAATAACTGGAATAAGTCTCTACTGTTGCAGAATATAGATTTGAGGCTTAGCCTTCACCTGGATCATTCTCTGATCCAATTCATTGTGTGCCTATGTGACTGTATGCACACACTGAAAAGGAAGGAGGGCTGTTTGCCTCTTCTAAAACCTGACATAATTTCTGCTTAATTGGAGCCTTAGATCAGGAGAACTTGTCTTGACTAGATCAGAAAAATAACTGTTAAAAGTACTGCTACAGGTAAGAGTTGTCATGAGAACTAATCATATCTGTCTAAATTTAGATGAGTAATTAGAAGATTCTCAGATTTGGAAACCATGCTGGCGATCAGAGATGAGGAAGCATGTGCTGAGAATGAAGCATGGAGGGAGCCTGTAACCTCAGCATAGCCAGTGAGCATGTTTAGAAGACACTGCACTAGGGAGCCAGTCCCAAACTGAATATGGGAGGTAATGGACAGGAGCCTTTCCTGGGAACCCTTTTCTACAATTGGGTACAACTTCTTCAAACCAGGAAAGCAGTGAAAGTCACAGGAAAGGAGGGAGAACCTGCTTCAAGAAGGGCACAGTGACAGAGGTACTATATATGAGTGTGTGCCTGTGAAATCTGTACTGGGCACTTTCATTTGCCTCACAATATTTCTATTTTACTAGTTCAGTTAGAAAAGTTAGTTTCTAGTTTCTAGTTTTTTCTAGAGGAAGTTCTGAGCATCTTGTATTGCAGTCACCTTAAGCTGAAGGCATGCAAATCCTTCGTGCTTTGAATTTCTTGGAATCTAGCCATGCCTCCGAAAGGTGCATGAGGAAAATCCTCCACACTTTATTTCTGAGTGCTGTTAACAGACTGTGTGCAGCCTGGTTTCCACACAGAAAGTCTTTTCTTGAGCCTCTTTTGTGTGGGGCAGGATAACCATTCCTCACTGACTTACTGTGCTAGTTCTTGCATTTTCTGGTTTGGATCAGCAATTTTATGACATTAGGTCTTCTCAATGGTTCATCTTTTAAATTGCATTTTATTGCTTGTATCAAAATAGTCCAGTAAAGATTTGAGATGCCAAGATAATTAAAACTACCAAAATGTGGAAAAACATTTGTTATTGCTACTGGTATGCTGTCAAAGTTAGAAAGGTAAATAAATGAAAAAGGGAAGACATAAATAACCATTTAATATAATTATGTCAATTAGTAGTACAGGATGTCCTTCACTCAGCATCTGTTTGATGTCAATCCCTGGTTCTCCAAAATGGACTAGAAATCTTAATATGAGTGCTTGAGGGCTGAGATGAACAATACAGTTCTTCAAAATAATTAAATATGAAAAACATTTATCATTTATGGTGTGTGGCCCTCAGTTACTACAAAAATTATAAATTTGTTGTATTCTGCTTCTTCTGGTTCATCCCATGCACTTCAGTATATGTACAAGTAGATCACGGCAAAAACGTGCCAGTTTGGGTGGGAAAGGGTTTTATTTGGAAATGTTAGAAGGATTTCAGACAATGGATGGTGTAAAGAAAGATGCATAGATGTGGAAACTGTTCATTAAAATGTTGTTCAGATGTTTGAGAAATTATCTGGGCTTAAGCATTACCCTTTTGCTGTGGACAGCCCTACCTACTGATCCTTCCAGACTCATCCTCACAGTGCAGTGTCAGAGGAGGCTAAAGAATAATGAACCATGTGCTGAGCTTTAGCTGTATGATACCTGAAATCTCTTGTAGGAGGATAAGAATTCACATGTCATGAGGCCATTCCCTTAGTGGGCAGTCAATTCCCCCTGCACAGAGGACAAAATACTTGACTAAAGAAGTATGTGGCAGACCAATACAATACCAAAATTTTCAGACCCTGCCAAGGAGATGGGCACCCATCCCCACAGAGGGACTGCCTGGAAGGGAGGGAGGGAACAGTATCATGGTGTTTGAGGTATCAGTTGAGATGGCTACTTCGGATTGTAAATGTGCTTCTGGGACCCTCCAATTGCCTCTACTCTTCTGTGGTTCTTCTTTCATCTGCTCCCACCCCATGTGTTTTTTTATAATTCTTTTAGATATCTTGACACTATGTGTAAAGCTAAAAATGATCTATTCCCTTTTTCATGCCAGTGAAGAGCAGAACTAGAGGTGGGGCAAATGCTTGGCAAAATCACATTCCCCCTTAGTTTAAAGTGGCTTATTCTTCTCTCATACTGCTGTTGATCTTGTGCCAGCTGTTGAATGTGAAGAGTAAAATTCAGCTTTTAGAACTGCTACTGGGACCTTGTCTAGAGGGAGACATTCTCAAAAACACAATAAGTAGAAAAAACTTCCACTGCTCTTTCCTTTGGCAGTTGGATGTAGAACAGCTGGATCCTGTTGTTGCTTATCTCCTAATGCCTAGAATATTGAAACAAAGGTTTCAGCACTCAAGATACTCAGATACATCAGTCACTCAAACAAGACATATGTACCCTGGAAAAAAGTGTAGGCAGTACCTTTTCTAATAGAAACTGTGAAACTCCCTACAAGTTAAAAGCTTTGCAACATTTCTTAAGGATTTGGTAATCTGGGTACTAATAGTATATGCAATTTCAGAGACAAATAAGATCTCATCTCTGGCATATGTTCAAAGAAAAATGATACTACACTGGGATTTCAATAGACCTGAAGTGCCACTATATTTAAGAGAGTATTTAGGAGTAAAAATCAGTATGGGTTGAGTAGTTTGGACCTTTGCAGAGCAGAGAGCCTGTTAGCAAGGTTGTTCAGGAACAGAAATTATAAAATAAAAAAAAGAAAAACCTATTAGGAAAAAAAAATAGCTCTTCTTTTTGATTTTCAGCTGGCCTAGTCTTCTCCTACCTTTGTTCTTGTATCATTCTCCTTTGCACTTCAGCCTCAATAGTTCAGTCTTTCTCTTGTTCTCCTAAGATGCAAAGATTCTGCTCCCGCCATCAGGTCTGTGCTAGATGTATTGTTTTTGCCCATGTCAAATCTAAATAGGTGAAGACACTTGCCTTATCCTCCTCTAAGTATGAAATCATCTCTGTAGGAGTAACTGTCAAAACACAGGCTCACTACTAAAGTGGCTTCTCACAAAGTTTTTTTTCTCTTAATGTAATTATTGCAAAGGAGCTACACAAGCATGTAATAATTTGCTATCTACTGTGGTGATTGGACAACCTACAGAAAAGGAGGGGTGGTTCTTCTCTGAGTACAATTTGCCTAAACCTTGTGTTCTCCTTAAAGACACATCTACTCCTCTTAGTTGCTTCACCTTGCTTCTGGCCTGCCTTGTAAAGTCATCAGGAGGTGTGGGGACTAAAATGAAGTGATAAAATCTTCTCTCTCAGAATATGAGATGTTCTCATTCCTCTAGTTATTAGCTTGACTTGATAAAGTAATAAAAATCTTATTTGGTGTATTAAGAATAGAAAAGAAGCTTATAAAGAATATTGAGAGGTGAAACTTTGAATTTCTGTTTAGTTAAATCTGGAAACCGGGAAGAACTGAAGAATCTGAGAGTGTGAACACAGTGAAGAAAATATTCTGCCAGAAGTCTGCGTAGTCAATTCTTTCAGTGTGTTTATTTATTGCTTATGTTCTTGTACAATAATGCAGTTTCATATCACTTTTCCCTGGTCATTTTTCTTTGGGAATGCATGAATTGGAATGACTTTGTCTGAAGCATTTAAATGGGTGATTGTTACGGAGTATTGCTAGAGGTCTGAACTGTAGTGGGATAGTGTGAGCTTTACGGTATTTGTGGTACTCAATAGTAATATATGGGCTTTTGCCTCCAGCCTAGTTGCTTTTTATGAAAATACTTAAAATACAGTTGAAATTATATCTTACTTAGCAGATGTAAAAGCCTGGTACGAGCACTGAAGCGTTGGTAACTGTTGACTTTAATGTGCTGTACTAAAATTAGTACACCAGTGGGTTAGTTTTTAATTTGTTTTGTGTGGGACAACTAGTTACTTAACCAATCCATTACTCCTTACATTGATGGAGCAGTTTGATGACATTTCCTTTTATCAGTCTCCTTGAGCTGATAAACAGGGTTGTTTGCAATAACGGAAAGAATCCTGTTTTATTGTAGTAACTAATTCTTTGTCTTTGGAGTTGACAGCAACTCCTTCATGCTAGTAAATGAAGTAGACAGAAAATCCTAGAGCATCCTGCAGCATTTCTAAAACTGATCACATTAAAAGTTCAGCTTCCGAAAGGTGGGTTGTCATCTCATCCAACGGGAATCTTGTACACAGAAGCTTTTGGTGTCTATTCAGAAGAACACAAAAAAAGGTACTGAATGTTGTGAAAAAAATCTGAGAATTATTTACAAGGCTAATGGCTCCCTAGACCTCTAAGTCTTTTCAGCAACACATCAACTTCTTTGTGCGTCTCTGTGCTTCTGACTTCCTCTTTAATTCTGTCTTCATTTTCCTGCTCCATAAAACAATTGTAGGTGGGCAGGTAGTAAGCAGCATGCATTTCTTGCCCTGTTTTCCTTTCCTTATGATTTTCTTCACTGTGTTTAATCTTAGCAAATATCCCTGCACAGTAAACCTATAGATAAGTAACCAAACTGGTGATGAGTTTGTCATCATGTTCGTCATTTCAGTCCAACTCTAAGTCATCACTCCTGGGTCTATGAAGAATTTTCTCATCTTTGTTCATACAGCAACAGTTTGTAACAGCAGTTGCTCAGTTCCAGAGCTGTGGGTTCCCACCTGCAATAAAATTATTCACCAATTAAGATAAAAAGACATCTGTCCCTGCCCCATGGAATGCATATAAGTTAATGCCAGGATTGGGACTGCTGATAATAAATCTTTGGGACTAGAGAAAGAAGTTGAAATAACAATAAACAACATGGAGACTAGCACACAGGTTTGTATCTGCCCATCTCTTGTCATCTGGAAATGTCCCTGATTAGAGTTGTAGGAGAAATGAGAGCTGATTGAGCATGGGACTCATTGAGGATTTGTGTTTAGGCAGAGTTTAGGAAGCTTGGAAGTGCTTGTGTGGTGTCACTGGGGAAATATTTTGCATGTCAGATCATGGATCTGCTTCTGCCTGTTGAAGTTCATTTATTATGTGAAGGGAGAACTTTGTTTAAGCACCTTCTTCTTGTTAACACATATATCTGAGCGTAAAGAAAAAACAAATCCTGCTAAGCTCTTAAATTTGATGATATAATGAACTGTTATTCATGTAAGGGGATAACATATTGTGGATTAAATATACCTCTGTCCTAAAGGCAGATAAACCATGAACTGCTGAAATCCCAGGAAATCTCTCAGAGTGGGAAGTAACAGCTAAAGGAGAGACTAGGCCTTCTGCTGACTTTCTGCTTGGAGTAAATTTCATTGTGCAAAAAAATTGCGGTCTTTGACCCATTTTAGTTATGTTGCCTTTATGTTTAACTGAGCCTTTCCTCTTTTTTTGTTTTCGTGGGATTTTTATGTTTGTTTGTTTGGTTGGTTTTTTAATACAGAAATGTTTTGTTTTGTGGTTTTTTTTCTTTGAATATGCATGGGTTTGGTTTTTTTCCCCCTAAACTAAGAAGTCCTAACCTTTCCCTTAGATCTTAGTGTTAGAAGTGTCTCTCTCTATGCTCATTTCTAAAGGACTTATTTTTCTGCTACGTCTTTTGCCAAGGTACAAAAAACAGCTCAGAATACAGTTTGCCTAGGAAGGCTGAAAACAGGCATATACTGCAACCTTGCTCTGAATCACTTGCTGCTGATCAACAGGAGATACATAGTACCTTGGGTATGATCCAGTACGACAATTGCTGTGTTCCTATAGAGTTTTCAGATTTACAGGATTCTTTGCCTACGCCTGTAGGCTCCAGGGATATAGTTTTAAGTGGAGCTGGACAAACAAATACATACAAATTAGTTGACTATCCCCTTCTCTTGTTAGTGGACCACTTTTGATTTCAGCTCATATAAAGATTTTTTGAACATCACAGAGAGCCACTCAGGTTAATAGTAGATAGTGTCTTCAGCACATTTTTCATGAGCTGTTTTGTTTTGTTTTGCCAAATGTTGCCTGAATCACAGTACCTTGTTTATGCTCTTTCATTCAATAACCATCAAGGGATTAACACACAAAAAAGGTGGAAAAGTAATGAATAAATGTAGAAAATAGAAACCTGAAAAATCTTAACTAAAGCAAAGGTTTCTGAATATTTTGGGACTGTAGGCACTAAGAGATGCGTTTATGAGCTGGCTGAATTTAAGTAAAGATTTGCAAGTAACTGATTTTCCCAGTCAATAGGTAGCTCAGCCCTCTAACCTTTTAGGAAAAGACGTGACGCAGAATAAAGGACCTCCTGAAGCAAAGTTTTGGGACAGCTTTTGCTGAATTTAGGAAGCTTTTGAGCAGTACATGTTGGCATCATGCAGCAAGAGAAAGCCAAACATATGTGCTTTGGAACATATGTCTCAGATCTGCAGAGAGTTCATCTACACGGTAAATCATATCCTGGCAGAAATCAGAATGAAGGCTAGAAGTAAACAATTTCAGAAGGAAAAGAATAGTATTTCACAAATTAAGCTTGTGTATCACTTGTTTGGTAACCAAATTTAAAACTACTTAATGAGTGATGACTTAGGTTCTTACCTGTGATATGCCTTGACAAAGCTGGAATCTTATTGAAGTAATTTCTTTAATGGAAGAAAGATGGTGCTATTATAAAATGTGACAGTTAACAATATCTTCAAGCGGGGGTGAGAGAAAGAGTGTGCAATGAAATTACTTAACTTTGCATAAGAAATTGCTGGCTCACATTATGAATTAATAAATATAAACTTGCAGGGGGGCTTCCTCATTAAATCAAATGGAAACAGTTGGGGGAAGAAAAGAAAAGCATTGAAAATCACTTTCCTTACTTCATACCCATGGGAAAAACAGAACCGTGTGAGGTGGAACACATTCCGCATCCTAGTTTTTGCTTCCTTTGTGTGTGTTAATAATTTAAATAATTTTGAATGCATAAAGCCAAAATTTCAGTATTAGACAAAGCTGGCAAATAATTTATCAACTGCAGAACAAATAGTTGCCTTCAATTGAAGGGAATCTTTCTGCATTCTGCAACAATAACCCAATCACTGGGGCTGATAATAAAATTTCCTTCCTTCTTTAAGCCAGATCTCTAGAATAATGGAACATTCTAATATTTTCATTATTAATTTGTTTATTCTTAAAATAATTTTTTATGCGATTAACTGAAAGCTGTCTCTTTTTCTCCCTCCTTCTTAACTGTTGCATTGACTTGCACCTCTGTATGTGCACACAGGCAAGGACACATTCTGATCTCAGGTCACCTCGTACTTCCCTGGTATAAATTGTGTTATTTTATTACATTGGATCATAGACTCCTCCCTGTGGATTTCACTATGTGACCCTAACATTGGCAAGTGGAACAAAATGAGACTGCTTGTGTTCAGTGAGCCTGCTTACCAACTTATTAACATTAAGCATGTGCACAAATCATCACAAGACTTAGCAGCAACACCCACAACAAAAAATAAATACAAGGAGGAAAGGATGGGAGAGGAAAAATGGTGATAGATGTTTAAACATCGGTCATGCATGTGCATAAATGGTTTGTTGGAAGAAGAAGGGGATCATTGCCCACAGCTATAGCTGTTGAAATTTGCAATAATTTGCAATTCTTTTCGAAGAGTAAAAATAGGATTTTTAAATTTTTATTACTTTATTTTTCTTTCTGCAATGGATTTCATTGTGCTAGCAGCAGGTTGCTTGAGGAAGGACAGGTGAAATTTTGCAAGAGATGGAAGACCTCTTCACCACTGAGTGCTGCAGTCCAGGCAGTAGCGGTCCAAGCTTACACTCATTCCCGTTTAACCCTGAATGGGAGAATTAACCTCTCAGCATTTTTTGTCTGTATCCTAGTTTGTGGGCAGTTTTGTGCCTGATCTCTGTGTTGAGATTATAAGAAGGGTGCTCATTCCATTGGTTTTTATTCTGCTACTGCTTCTTATATGTGGTAGGTGCAGTGATAAATACCTGCAGATGGGAGCTTACATCCACTAGCATCTGAGCTGAGGCCGCCAAATCTGATCATCATGACATGTCATTGATTTGCTAATTCATCACTCCCATGGAGTTAAAAGCCTCATTTTCCCCTAAGGCAAAAATGAGTGGCAGTTCAGGTTGATTCTTTGCATGTGAAAAACAGGAGATGTAAATGACAGAAAGGTTAATGACAGGATAGATGATCTTTTAAATCTTTCAGCTAATAGCACACTTTCAAACTTTCTATCCTGCTTCAGATAAATGATACAGGGGTTTTTTTTAGCTGCAGTCACAAGAACAGGGCAGCTTTAGTGATGCTGGCTGACTCCCGTGAAAATGCTCCAGGCATTGCTGGGGACATGTAGTCCTCTTGTGTTTGTTCTCTCTAGAATGGTGTTTTCCAAGTGGGCAGTAGAGGATATCAAAGGGAGCTTAGGCCCCATGTTATGTCAGGCTGGCAGCCAGTGGTGTGGTGCCAGCATTTCATTGCCTATGAGGTGGATGGCAAATTGCTGACCCTTTGCTGAAATGGTGCTGGCAATAAGAAGGACCAGAAGTGGTTACATGTGTCTTTTAACAAAGCAGCAGGGCCTAAGGTGGATAGAGCCCAAATACACTGTTAGAGCCAGCTTGCTCTTATTGCAATTTGCCATGAGGCTGGATGCCTTTCAGAGGAAGCTTCCTTCCAGATTAAGGCTGCAGAAAATGTGGTGGAGAAAAAGAACAAAACACAGAAACTGTGCAATAGGGAGGCTGGTGCAGTGACAGAATCTCAGCTGATTACTGGGTGGTGTTCAATGACATTCTTCAAGGGACGATCTAAAAGATGTGTAGTGGTGTGCATTCACTTCATCATAAGCAGGTCCTGCTGTGGAATGAGGGATGCTTGAAGTTACAGTAATTACAAAAGTGATGTGTGAAATCTTGACTATAGCTGAATGTTTCTGCAGTTGTACGAGTGCTGATGCTGGTGACACAATACAAAAATTTGCCAACAGACACAAGAGAAACACATGGACACCTCCAAAAGTCAACATGCAGCCTGGCATCACAGTGCTTGTCCAAATGTTTCCTTCTGTTATCCTCTTTCTCAGACCATATTTATTTTCTATACACATTTCACTTTGCAGACTTTCCTAAAATTTTTATTCCTCCAAATCATTCCATCTTCCTAAATGACACTGTCTTTCTGTCTTGAGCCAAAAGTTTATTTGCTAGCTTGTGGTGCTAGTATTATGGTGATTCATTTGTACTGTGGATATTTGGAACATAACTATTAAGATTGACATAGAAAAATAGGAGAGTCATCTATGGCAGATATCTGTGGTATTACAAAAACCAGAGCATAGCTTTTTGCTCAAAAATAAATACTTTTGTTATTTACTGTTTGTCTTCTGTTAGTAGTTAGCTAGTGGTTAACATATCACTTGTAAGCCAAATACAGTGTGGTTAAAAGATACAGTTTCTCTCCCTCCTATAATATTGTTGTAATTTAAATAACAATGTTTCAGCTTAAGCATGCTGGTTGATTCATACTTAAAATTCCAATACAAATGCAAAATTAAAAAATGACTGAGGAAATAATTCTAAACTAATTTATGTAATTCTGTGTGAATCTTGGGCAAAGGAATATACTATTTCCTTCAGAAATAATCACACCACCTGTGTAAATGACTGATGAGGGTTTGGATATTGTTTCTAGACAGTGGACTGATGTAGCCTCTGGGGCCCAGAAAAGTTTCAATGCTGTTGAATATTCATAAAGAACTTCATTGTTCTGCTGAACAGATGTAGTGGTGTAGCTGTCTAAAAGCCACTGGCTTTGGAATCCAAGCTGCACAGTGAGGTTTATATTTTTGTGATAGTCTACACACATGATTCCCTGAGGCTGTGACATCTGAGTGCAGATTTTGCTGAGTTTTAGGAAGCAAGTTCTGGCTGGAGAGTTGGTGGGGGTTTTTTACATCATAAATTTCAAAACTTCTCAGAGACATGCAGTGTAAAATACATCTACCATGAAGATGGCCAGGAGTACAAAGAGGTCTGTAAAAAACTCTGTAAAGATTTGTGTTGCAGTCATGCACAAGGCACATCAGGACTTCACCAAGCAACACAAGGTTACTAAGAGACAAGGCATGTAAAATAAACCTTTAAAGATCAACCCCACACAACTGAAACCAGAGTTCTCCATTAAAATGATGGTAAAATATATAGTGAAACACCCTTTTTGATTTTCTGGCTTCTATGGAAAGGAAGATACATTTGTTCGTAGCAAAACCAAGACCTGCTCTAAACAAACCTTTTTTTATCCCATCTGAGACAGAGATTACTGATGTATCCCAATGGAGGTGTTACTTATTCATATCAGAATAAAAGAGGAGTTTTACAGAACAGCATGTTTAGAGCAGTATGTTAGTAATACTCTGCTAAATTCTCTGAATATTTGCAGAGAAAACCTTTGAGTACAGTAAAATGCAAATGAATATGAGTAAATGTTGAAAAGGCTGCTCTTCAAAACTCTTATTGTTAATTTGTCAGTTGTTCTAGATCAACATGAATCACATGCAATTAAATGAAGTTATCCTTTCTTCACAAAAGGAGCAGATGTGCTCAATCCTGAACTAATCCATCCTCCTAAGATGCCAGGAGTTTCATGTATATTCTTCTGCTCTGACTTTTTAAACTTCTAAAGGACTTCAGTTTCTGAAAAAACCTAGATGACTATCCCAAACACTTTGCTTTTTAAATGGAGACAAAATAAATCAGGCAGTAGAAGGGATATTCTCATTGTGACCACCAGACATCTAATTCAAATCAACAGTAACACTGCCATTTCTGAAATGTGGCTCAGCTACAAATGTTATGCTGGTTATTTTTCTACAAAGAATTATATAATATATATAATATAT
>VXBX01001584.1:13021-43473 GCA_013400415.1 Scytalopus superciliaris
CCCCCCATCCCATCCCATCCCATCCCATCCCATCCCATCCCATCCCACCCCATCCCATCCCATCTCATCCCACCTCCTGCCACGGGCAGGGACACCTCCCACTATCCCAGGTTGCTCCAACTTGGCCTTGGAGACTTCCAGGGATGGGACAGCCAAGATGAAAGACTTTATTCCATAATTAATGCGATGCTGGTGAAATAAAATGCTCCTTGTGGCTCTTTATGCCGGATAAATCTGGCTGTGAACATTGTTCCAACATCAGAATCTTATGGTCAACACCTAAAACCAGCAACAAACCCCCCCTGAGAGACTCCTCAGCTCCCCTGTGCTTTAAATCCATTCTCTGGCTGCTGCAAAATGGGGTTAAACAGGCAGAAAAGTCAGAAATTCCAATTTTCAAAGTCCAACTGGAATCACAAGCCACTTACAAAATGTTCTTCAGGTTTTGGTGGCTTGTGCTCCCAGATGATCCACTTTCTCCTCTGCCCTCTGCTCCACAAGTTTAATTATGTGCCTACTGATTCCATCCTGATTTTTTATCCCTGATAAGCAAATGGCAAAAGGTTTCCAAGATTTCCAGAGCGCTGGAAGTCACTGGGTTTCTATTTTTAACCTGTTCTTTTGGTTCAGTTGCCAATTTAAGGCCAATTTTTCATTTAATTGGGAGGTTTGCGATTCCTGCCAAGGGAATCTGGCACTGGGATCATGAGAATGAACAGTCCACGGCCTCTCACACTTCACCTCTTATTTTCCATGGTTTCTTCTTAGTTTGGGTTCCTCAGGAATGTTGGAGCTGGTGGACATTCCTTCAGACATCTTCCTCTCTGAGGGAGATCCACCAAATAGGAGGGAAAAAGGAAATCATGAACTAAAGACTTCTATTGAGTCAGAGAATCTTGGAATGGTTTGGGTTGGAAGGGACCTTAAAGATCTTCTCATGCCACCCCTGCCATGGGGTTGGACTTGCAGATCTTGGGGGTCTTTTCCCACCCTGATAATTCACTGATGCTACACTGAGACTGTCCGGCTGAAATGTGGATCTCTTTGAGGATTTAAACCCCACGGGGATGGGATTTCTTTCCTATCTTGTTCCTCATCTTGTTTGCTTTGAAGAATAGCAGCTGCTCTTGCCTGAAATGACATGAAATTCAGCACTAAAAGAGCCACCCAGAGCAGCAGTTTTAGCCCAAGTCTTGCCTTTAACCCCTGTCAGCTCTTTCCTGAAGGTCCCTGGTGGGGCAGTGCTCTCCATCCTCACGGGAAGGCCCTGGATGGGGGGGTTAATCCATCCCTAAGGAGCAGCCTGGGAGCTGACCTTCAGCATCTTTCCCTCATTCTCCAGAGAGGAGCCTCTAGACCTGCTGGGAACCCTCCTAAGGCACTTGAGAAACATGTGGAGTGGGAGAGGCTGTCAGGGATGCTGATGAAGTGGAATCAGCTGAGGATCTGGCACAGATCCCAAAGGATTTGGGACCACGACACATTTCTGTGCCTGCCTTTGCATTTGCATCCCACTGGGTGCTCTTGCTATGCCCATCCTTGGCTTTGGGGAGCCAAACTCCACAGCTCTGCCTGTGAGCCAGCCAGGAAATGGGATTTGCTGCCCTAATTCTCCCCCAGCCTGGGGGTTTGTTATTCTTTCTGGGAGAAGAATTCCATTATTTTTCCAGCAGGGAAGGGCTGTGGCTCTGCCTGAACACCTGCAGGAAGTACCAGTTTGAGCTTGCACTGAATAAAGCAAATGCAAAAGTCCATCAGGAGAATTTGTAGCTTCAAAGACTCGAGATTTGCCCATGACACAACACTCTGAGAGTCCCTACCCAGCTGCCCCAGACCCTGTGTGATGGATTAAAGGTGAACCAGCAGGAGAAATGAGCCCAGCTCACAAAGAGATAACAAGCCAGAGTCACAATTTCCTAAAAAGATCCCAATAAATACAATGATACAGAGCAAAATGGGGTTTGCCCCCCCAAAGCAGCTGCCCAAGCCACCCCCTGGGGCACGGCCAGGAGGGGGTTCATTGGCCCCTGTGCTGAGCCCCACGGGGGCCCCCTGGGCACAGAGGGAAAGGAAAGGGAGCCTCCTGGGGAGGGTGATGGGCACAGTGTGGGCCACAGTGGCACTCCCAGTCCTGCTGAGGGTCTGCTCCCCCTCTGCATCCCACCAGTGTCACCAGAAGTCCCCAAACCCCCAGCTGAAATATGCTCAGGGTCAGGGGGGAATGGCCAGCCCCTCCCCCAGGGCGAGGAGTTCCACACTGGGGGATTTCCTCTGGGAGCCGTGGGATATTTTGGGAATCCTTGCTGGCCCAGAAGCAGAGCTGAGCCCTCAGGAACAAATCCAGTAAAATGTTTGTGCCACTGGAAGTCAGGGAGAAGCTGGAGCCCCACACCCCTGTCCTGGTGCTCTGGAAGCTTCTCTGTCCTGGGTCATTATCTCAGGTGCATCTGTGGCTTCTCTCAGGGCACATTTAGCTTTTCAAGGTGGCTTTTTGTCCCATTAATAACATTTTTTGTAGTGAGGGTGGGCAAGCCCTGGCATAGGTTGGGCAGAGAAGCTGTGGCTACCCCATCCCTGGGAGTGTCCAAGGCCAGGTTGGACAGGGACTGGAGCACCCTGGACTGGTGGGAGGTGTCCCTGCCCATGGCAGGGGGTGGAATGAGATGATCTTTAAGGTTCCTTCCCACCCAAACCACACTATGACTGTGTAACAAACCATAAGCTCATTTTTATTGCAGTGAATAAATATAAGGAGACACTTGTTGGGCTGCTTTTCCCTGGTAAACAACAGACCCAAACTTGGCCAGAACTCCACCAGCTGCTGACGGGATCTCCTCCAGCAATGATTCCAGCAGCTGTCAAAAATCCAACAGAAAGGGGCTTTAAACCACCTTTGGAAAGGCTGAGAAGCATTTCCATGAATTTAAGAGTCCTTCAAACCCAATTATCAAATCCAAATGCAGTTGCAGCCACTCTGCCCAACACAAGGATAAACCCCCCCCTGTAGAACTAATCACTCATCCCTTGCACAGCAAAAGCTTTCCCAGCCTGTGCTTTCAGCAGCATTTGGGAATTCCGAGCGGGATGTGGATGTCTGCATTCCCCTACAGCCACAGGCATGGGGTGTTCTCCCAGCCACCAAACAGGAGCCCACCAGACACATGGAAAACTCCCAGCTGGAGCCAAGCAGGAACTTTTCAACATTCCCTGAGACATCCATTGGCAGGTGTGGAGATGGACAGAGATGTGGAGATGGATATGGATACATATGAGGATATGGAGCTGCTGGAGAGGCCAGAGGAGGCACCAGGATGGGCAGAGGGTGGAGCAGCTCTGCTGGGAGGGAAGGCTGGAGAGCTGGGATTGTNCGTTTCTTAACAATTCCATGATTCTATACAAACAGCTTGAGTTGGATGAGAGGAATCCCATTCCCAGCATAAATTGTGTTCAGGTGAAAGCTTGATACCTGCCCACTACTCACAGGACCCAACCTACAGTCAAGGCTTGCACCCTTTGCCTGCAGAAAACTCATTTATCCAGAATTTTAGGTTTTATGGGCACTAATAAATTCATGGAATACCAGAACTGTTTGGGTTGGAGGGACCTGAAAGCCCACCCAGTGCCACCCCCTGCCGTGGGCAGAGACACCTCCCACCAGCCCAGGGGGCTCCAAGCCCCGTCCAACCTGGCCTGGGACACTGCCAGGGATGGGACATGAAAAGGTTGGAGAAGACCTCCAAGATCATATATTTATGTATATATAGATGTGTGTGTGTGTGTTCATATCTATTTATATATATGTATAAAATCAGTGGGTGGTTAATGTGTTTAGAAACCACCTCAGCACATGCTAGAAATGGAGAAATAAGAAATCAGAATATAAATGGGCATTAAAAGTAAGAAAATAGAATGAAAACCATAAGAAATGGCCCAATTTATCAGAGCAGCATTCCCAGGCTGGAGAGCCAGGACAGGTCTCACCTCTCCCACTTGGAATTCTGATTTAGGAGCTCCAAGAAGCTGCAGCTCCTGCCAGGATTTCACAGCAGCTTCCCTGCTGGCCCTGCAGCTCCGTGGGTTTCTGTTCCCCAAATTCCAGGGAAGAGGCTGAATGTATTCCATGTGTTTGCTGCTGTCACCCATCCCTACAAACACATTCCCAGCTGGTGGGATTGTTGTGGCTCTGCCAAGTGAAAATCCACCCTCCGTTCTTCTCCATCCCCTCCATCCTCGTGGATACCTTTATGGATGGCCCACAATTCCAGCACCACATCCCTGTCTCATTCCATGCCATGAAATATCCCCCCATCCCGCTTTTCTCCCGGTGTTTCAGGTATTGCTGTTGATGGAATTCAAATTGTGGCAGGTGAGATTCCTGAAATACAACACCTTAGTGGGGTCATTCCCTAATTTAGGAAATGCTTGATGAATCTCTCAACGGGCTCCTTTGGGATTTATTGACTTATTTATTCTTTTTATTGCATTTTGCTCTTATATTAAATTCAAATAAGAAAGCAATATCTTATCCCTGCCTCTAATTGTGCTTGCAAATTCCAGCTCCCACACAGATTTCTGGGAAGCACCATGAAATATTCCATTTCTTTCCTTTGCCTCACTTCAATTTGTTGTTGCTTTACAAATTTTTGTGCCTTTTCATTTTCCACCAAAATCAGCAAAACAATTCCTGTAAAGTCTTTTTTTTTTTTTTTTTTTAAATTATTTAATTCCTGGGCCACCATCATGGCAGGAAAATAAAAGTCTGATTAAAAAAACATGCAGTTTCCTTTTGCTTACTGACACATCCTATTTGAAAATCAATGAGAATTAAATGCTGCCCATAAAAATATTATTAGAGTTTGATGGGGTTTCTTTAAGGCCAGGTTTAATTATTAAAGTCAGGCTCGTTCTTTGGGGGGTTTGGGGCATCTCATAAAAATTAAAGAAAAGGAGTTTAATGAAGTAATTATTAGAAGAGCAAACAGGACCAAAAGGGACATTTATTTTGCAGTATAAGGGATTTTTGCCTGTGGAAAGGAATAAGATTAAGGTTAATTGAGGGGGGAAAAAAAGCTGCTGGAACATTCCCAGGCCTGGAAAGGAGAGGGAGGATGAAATCAGAGGAATGAATTCTTTAATTCAGAGCAAAGAAATCAAAGTAATAAGTTATTTAATCAAGAGCAAAGGAATCAGAGTAATAAGTTCTTTAATTCAGAATGAAGAAATTGGAGCAATAAGTTATTTAATTCAGAGTAAAGAAATCAGAGTAATAAGTTCTTTAATTCAGAGCAGAGAAATCAGTAATAAGTTACTTAATTCAGAGCAAATAAATCAGAGTAATAAGTTGTTTAATTCAGTGCCAAGGAGTGCATGAAAAATGCCATGAATTGGGTCCCCCACATGATCCACATGCTCAGGAATGATCCCAAGAAAGGCTGGAAGAAGGACAAGGTTGGAGTGAGTGAACAGGAGACTTGTTGGAGATTGATGGATTTTATTTGGACAATTGCACTAAAATTTTTACAAAAGGAGAAAATTTAAGTTAATTTAAATAGAATTGAATTTGAAAATTATCACTATTTCCATGATTGTTTAGAAAAATAGAAAAGATCCCTGAGAAATTCATGTCCAGGGTCAAAAAGGGAGAGAAACCAGAGGGTTCTCCAGGACAGGGAATGTCCCTGGAGGGGCAGGAGAAGAGTCACCCCCTTCTCCTCAGGGACAGACTGAGCAGGCAATAAAGGAAGAACAAAGAGAGCAACAATTATCACCTTCTCCGCTAAACACTCATTTTAAGGGCTCTCAGTCACTTTATATGGATCGATTCCTCGGGCTTTACTGGAGTTTCCTTGTTACCTCCATCCCAGAGAGAAATTCTGATCTCCAGGAACTTCAGCACCTGGATGCACCCCCAGGGATCTCCTGCCAGGAGAGCTCCAAAGGCCACCAGTGAAAAGCAAATTGCTCTCCCCTCCAGGGAGTGCAGGAGCCTCAAAACACCCCAGAAATGAACCTCAGCTCTTCTCCAGGTGCTGGTGGTGGCTGAACCACGACCAGGTCTCCTCCCAGGGGGGTTTAGTGTTGAGTGGACACCTCTTTGTCCAAGGGAAAAGAGCAGAGGAAAGGGGGGTTGGAGTTTTATGGGTTTGTTGGTTGCTTTTTTTTCAAATGGAATAAAGGTTTGTAGAGAAACAACAGAGAGAAATTCCCTCCCCTTCCTGTTTTAGGCCAAGTGGGGAAGTCTAATCCTTGTGAAAGTTGATCCAGTAGCAATATTCCCATTAAATGTCTTCCCACTGCCAGAGGGCAGGGCTGGGGGGGATATTGGGAAGGGATTGGTGGCTGGGAGGGTGGGCAGGCCCTGGCACAGGGTGGGCAGAGAAGCTGTGGCTGCCCCTGGATCCCTGGCAGTGTCCCAGGCCAGGCTGGACAGGGCTTGGAGCCCCCTGGGCTGGTGGGAGGTGTCCCTGCCCATGGCAGGGGTGGGCTTTAAAGGTCTCTTCCATCCCAAACCATCCTGGGATTCCATAACCAGCCTCTCCCCCTGGGATCCCTTCATCCGGAGGGATGGAGGACATGGGCATGTTTGGCCCTCACAGCCAGAAGTGTTTGGGTAATTAACTTGCAAACCTGAGAGTTTATAATGTCTCATCCCCTTTTACCCTGAGCTTGGCTTTGGGTGTCTCTGTACCCCCCACATTCCGATGCAGCAGCAGGAGGGACAGACTCCCTCATTCCCCCAAGCTGGAATATGACAGGAAAGCCTAATTTGGGGTTTTCACATCACTCGATTCAGAGCAGAACAAGCACAATGGCAGCGAGTCAGTTACAATCCCATCGGTCCCAGGGTCCATAATGGGACATGTGGGAAGGATGAGATGGGGAATGCCAGCTTGGCAGGCTGCACTTGGGATGTCCTGGGGCTCCAGGATCCCAGCAGGCTCATGGAGAGCTGGGTGAGCTCTTGGGGCACCCTCTGCATCGTTACCTGTGGGTTACCTTAGTTACCTGCATCAGGCAGGGGCTGGGCTTTGCTGTGTGAGATTCCTGTAAATACAGGTCCGTGGGAATTAGAGAATTTAATGGATGGGAAAGCCATTCTTCATTAGAGACCTGGCAATGAAAAATATCTAGTCGTTATCTTTGTAATGAAGATAAATCAATGAATAGCTTTTCAATCCCAGCATTAATAAGGAATCCAATCCCAGTCCAAGCTCTGTGCCAGGTGAGAACTTTGCTACAGCAACCATGGAATTTGGGTTTGAGCTGAAAACAAGGAGAGGTGGGAATGAGGAGATGGATGGAAAGGTGCCTGAGAGGAATGGAAATGTGTGGTTCTCACCTGGAATTTTAAAACACTTTTGTCCATGTATTGTAGAATCACAGGCTGGCTTGGGGTGGAAGGGTCTTAAAAATCATCCCATCCCACCCCCTGCCATGGGCAGGGACACCTCCCACCAGCCCAGGGGGCTCCAAGCCCCGTCCAGCCTGGCCTGGGACACTCCCAGGGATCCAGGGGCAGCCACAGCTTCTCTGCCCAACCTGTGCCAGGGCCTGCCCACCCTCCCAGCCACCAATTCCTTCCCAATATCCCCCCCAGCCCTGCCCTCTGGCAGTGGGAAGCCATTCCCTGTGTCCTGTCCCTCCAGGCCTTGTCCCCAGTCCCTCTCCAGCTCTCCTGGAGCCCCTTTAGGCACTGCCAGGGGCTCTCAGGTGTCCCTGGAGCCTTCCCTTCTCCAGGGGAACATTCTCAGCTCTCCCAGCCTGGCTCCAGAGCAGAGGGGGCTCCAGCCCTGCAGGATCTCCATGGGTTCCTCTGGACGCTCCAGCAGCTCCTCATCCTTGTGCTGTTGGTGGTCCCAGAGGTGGCTGCAGCTCTGCAGGGATGGGGTCTCACCAGAACTGAGACTCTTCCCAATGATTCCACATTTCCCAGTGATCCCACAGCCCTTCAGGGACACCTGGGCTGCTCCAGAGGTGGCACAGCTCCCTCAGGAACATCACATTCCTCATGTTTGGGGTGGCGACCACCAATTACTGCCCCGGTTGGTGCAGTAAAACCCACCCCAGGGGGTGGCTCATCTCCCTGGCTTAACTGAAGGTCCATCCAGTATCCCAGAGAGCTGGACTTTTCCCAGCAAAGCTGTGCAAATACGGCCCCCAAGGATTCCCAGCCAGGCCAGGAACTCTCCTCTGGGCCCAGCAACGTTTTGAATTCACCGAGAGCGTTTTCATTTCCTCCTGATGAAGAACCTCTAAAGGCAAGAACATGGGAGAGCGAGGAGGGGTCAAGAGGCAATTAAGGAGGGAAGATCTCGCTTTGCACTGCTCGAAAACCCAGTTAATTAGACGAAACAAGTGACAAAAAGAGAGCGAGGGAAGAGCTGAGCTGCAATTTGGAAAATTTCGAAAGCTTTCTATCAAATGGATTGATTAGTAGCCTAATCATAATCAGGACTCTTGGATTAGCTGTTAATTTGGGGAATCAATTAATGGCGGTGTTTTTCACATGGCGGTTTCCTCCCGAGCGCAGGGATTTCTTTGCAGCGTGTTTGCCGAGATAACCGATGCTGGATTAGGGGCTGGCAATGAATCCCTGTCGGACCCTGCTTTTAGGAGCTGCCTTTTTACAGGATTTTTTGTCTCGGAATGGGTGTTGGCTGAGCTGTTTTAATTCCTTTCCTGTTGCCTCTGCTCTTTCTCAATTTTTTTTTTTTCCCCATAAAAGAACAAATTATTCTCCCAATAACTTTTTGGTGCTCCCTGCTCCATTTGAATAATCTCCTCTCTGGAGGGGGAGCAGCAATTTCCTGAGCTGAGAAGTAACAACTGCAAACTTCGAGAGAACTTTGGGATCTTGGGAGATTTTGGGATCCAAACTTTGGGATTTGTGCCTTAAGGCAGCCGGGACTGGAGAGAGGTGAACATTGGGAATCTGGGATTGCTGGTGCAGCTTTCCCAGCCTCCCTGATGGATTTTATGGGAAGATCCAGGCCTTGCTCAGAATAATAAGTTGCTCCCTATTAATTATCACAAATGTTGTGCTAAATATTTAAATGAAGTCAAACTAAACCTAAATCTTAGAACTAAATTTCAGAACTAACTTTGTGCTGGTGGGACAAACTGAAACTTGGATGCCAAGCTGGAATTGGGACAGTTCTGGAGACCAACACCTCAGTATAAATCTGTGGTGGTTACTGTGATATCAACAGCCCAAATTTTGGGCTCCAGATCCATAGGAAAGCTCCTAAATTGCTCATCCAAGGATTGGGAGCCTTGGATCACACCTGACCCTCCATGCCTTCTGGAGTAGTCACAGGAAGGTGGTCCCTCCGCTCCATGGGGTGGCTGTGGCTGGAGCCACAAATGGGTTTGGCAGGAGAACCAGCCAAATGTCCAGCTGTGGCCACCACTGCTCACTGGGCTACCCTAAAAACCAGCAACACGGACAGCAGGTCCTCCAGGTTGGGTTTCCATCCCTACTTCCAAAGGGTGATGGGAACAGGCTCTGAGCAGCACTGAGAGCTGGGGGCAAACCCACCTCACCCTCTCGGTGGGGTCAGTTCCTCAACACTGATATTTCTCTAGGATACTCATCAATAAATGGTTAAAATCAGCTTAATTTCAGCTACAAGGAAGAGCCATTTCTGGCTGTCCTGCAGGCAAGGCCATGGATGTCCAGGCCAACCAGCTGAGGAGATGCAGAGATTGGTCAGATCATCATGACCTCAACAACTCTGATTTTCCCAATTAAACCCAACCCTTATATTTCATAATTTCCCTGGAGCTGAAGTCTCTGGTGTTCAGTTCCTGCAGGAACTGAGCTTTGGGCTGTCACAGGCTCTTCAAGGAGTCACAACATCCCCTTTTTCCTGATTAGGGTGATAAAAAGCCTTTTCCTCTCCTTCTATTACTGTTTTTAGAGGATCTGGTTTCCAAATCTGTTCCTCATTGGTAAAAATCCAAACTGTTCAAAGCCCAACTAAATCCAAAACATTTTAAAGCGCATTTAAATTCAGAACTGAACCGTTTAGCCAAAAAGCAGAAGGGTGTCAGACACCGATGGATCCAAGTTAAATCCCACGTTGCATCTATCCCTTAACGAATTCCCCAACACGTCATTCCTCAAAATAGGAAGAGAAAAGGCAGCAACAAGATGTTTTGGGAAGTTCCAGCCTAAAAACAACCCTAAAAAGGGCCGTTTGTGCAAATGCTGTCTCACAACTCTCGTTTTATAGTTGTCTGCTTCCAATTGCTTTTGCCATCCGTGGTGCAGAAGGAATTTTACTACACAAGCTGTTCCATCTCAAATGCCTTTTTTTTCGTTTTTTCCTAGTGATAAACCATCCCTGCTGGAACATCCAGTTTATGGAAACCCATCACCAAATATTTGTTAAAGAGGATGGTTTATCTTGCATCTGTATAAATGTTTGGAGAGCATGTGTCTCTGTGTCATTTCACATCTGCCAGCTCCTCTCACCGACGTTCTTACCTCCTGAGTGCACTGAAAATGCTTTAAAAATGCTCATTAAAATTGATTTTTCCATCCAGTTTTTAAACAATGGAAATGGAGGAATGATGTGTCTGCTTTGAGCAGCCCTTTGTTCCCCCCACAGCAGAACGGGTGGCTTGTAATAAAAGCAGCACATGAAATAAAGACCAACGAGAAGCTCCTGTGTAGGACACTGAAGAGAATGGAATGGGAAGTGTTGGATGTTCAGGAGAGTTTGGGCATTTATAAATCTCATCAAAAACTGGGATTTATATTTGTACACAGTGATAGGTCAGATCTGACACCAGAGGTGACAAGATACAGTTTGGTCTGTGACTTCACTGTTGTGAGAGGAAGTGCCTGTGAATTCCAGAGGTGATTTCAACTCTAATGAAGAGGTGGAGTCATTTCTAATAAAACTCCCATGAATTTTTCCACATTCACTGGCCCAGGTTGGGCAGAGAAGCTGTGGCTGCCCCTGGATCCCTGGCAGTGTCCCAGGCCAGGTTGGACGGGGCTTGGAGCCCCCTGGGCTGGTGGGAGGCAACCCTGGCTGGGCTTTAAGGTCCTTCCAACCCAAACCATTCCAGAATCCCATGATTTTAATCCACCCCTGCCATTCAGGAAAGGATCCCAGATAAGTCTGTTGTGACAGATTCCCATCCAAGCCATGCTCCAAGACCTCCAGCACAGCAATGTGACATCCCTCACCCATCCCTTCCACCACTCTCTGACCCTCCACGCTCAAAATCTTCTCACAATGCCCAGCCCAAATCTTCCTCTCCGCAACAAACCCCTAATTATTCTTGTCAGAGCCTTCCTGGGGTGACAGGAATGATCATTCCTTTCTTCTTTCCAGTGGTTTTCCTTGGATCTATTTGAAACTTTCCTCTGAACTCAACCACCACCAGCCACCATCCATCTGGCTGATGGCAGGGACTTCATCTTAGAGCTCTTTTCCAACCGTAGTGATTTCCCGGATTCTGCTCTCTGATCCATGTTGTCATGGTTCTAGGGATGAGTTTCCCGATAATTCTTTCAAGGGTTCATTGTGGTGTCTCAAGGCTTCATCCCTCTGAGGAATCTGGAAGGTGACACCTTCCCTGGCTCCAGAACAAGCTGCTGGAAATAAAGTTTCCTCCTCCAGCCTCGATTGCTCCTTGTTGAATAATCCCAAGATATCTCAACTTCTGGAGATAATCAGAACACCTACAAACTA
This sequence comes from Scytalopus superciliaris, assembly GCA_013400415.1. Taxonomy (NCBI): domain Eukaryota; kingdom Metazoa; phylum Chordata; class Aves; order Passeriformes; family Rhinocryptidae; genus Scytalopus; species Scytalopus superciliaris. Next base: position 24,730 of record VXBX01001584.1, read on the forward strand.
AAAATAGCAATTTCCCAGCTCTCTTTAACAAAACCAAGCCCAATTTGGAACGATTCAGTGCTTAGAGCCCCTCAGGAGACCATCTCCAGGGCTTTGCTCTGCTGAGCACCCCTTAAAGCTCAACAGCAACTGAGCTCTGAATTCCTGAAGCCTCTGGGAACCAAATCCTCTCATTTCACGTGGAAAAACTGGTGTGTCTTGAGCAGGCAGGGATGGATCAGCCACCAAACATGGGCTGAGGGTTTCAGCAGCTCGATCCCAAGCCTAAGGAGCTCCAGGAAGGGTGTGGAGTTTGCCATGCCCAGAGTGGTCCCCACCGTGCCCTCCTGCCCAGGCAGGTGTTGCCCAGCACTCTGGTAGATTGACTTTCATGAGGGGGTGGCACAACTCCCAGAGAGGGGAATTTGGCAATTCCCAGCTCAGTTCGCTCCCTCCCCAGCCCTGAGGGCGTTTCTCTCCTCCAGACGCGGCTCAGCAATTGGGGAGTGACAAGTGGAGTTGTCTAAATTATCTGTGACTAAATCAAGGCGTCGGCCGGACAAAAATAATCCAACATCAAAAGGAAGCAACAAGAGGGGGAAAAAATAATTCCCTTTACATTTATATAAAAAAAAAAAAAAAACACCAAAAGCAGATTGAGGAGGTTTTGTTTCTTTTGATCTTTTTCTCATTCAAATAACCCACATTAGGAACGGCGATATTTGCTTTTCAGTGACCCTCATTCACATCCTTGGGGCTTCATTGGGAAGAAAATCTCGATTAAACGTGTCCCATCCAGCTCATCATCCATTTAACAGCCCAGAGAAGTGCAGGGAAAACCCTTCCTGTGCTTCTCAAGCTTTAAAACGAGTGATTTGGGCTCGTTTTCCATGGCAGGACTTGCTGTCTCCCAAAGATCCGAGATGGGAACTGTGAATATTTAGGAGTTTCCAGAGGTATTCCAGTCATGGATTATGTTGGGGGAAAAAAGGACCAATTGCACTACTGAGAAACCTTATTTCACTTCATTTTTTTTTCCCTTTAGAAGCTTTTGCCAATAAACTCCATGAAATATGTGGCTATATTGATTAGGATGGAATGTAGCCACAACAGCAGCACCTGTTCAGAGACTTTCCTGGGATGAGGAGCAGCAGCAATGGCTGGATTTGGTCCCACCTGAAAATAAGATGCCAAAACTTTCAGCCTTCCCAGAGTTTGCTCCTGGGATCCTTGCCCTGCTCCCAGGGGAGCCCAGCTGGGAATCATGGAATCATAGGATTATAGGCTTGTTTGGGTGGGAAAAGACCTTTAGGATTATCCAGTCAACCCAACACTGCCAAGGCCACCACTGCCCATGTCCCCAAGTGCCACATCCCCAGGGCTTTGAAGCCCCTCCAGGGATGGGGATCCACCCCCTCCCTGGGCAGCTGGACAGCCCTTCCCATGACAGAATTTTCCCTACTATCCAACCTAAACCTCCCCATGTGCAACTTGAGGTGGTTTCCTGAGAGACCCTCCACCTCTGAGGGCCAAACACCCAACTCCATGATTTTACTGCCAATGTTAATCACACCTGGATTTGTTAAAGCTCCGAGTCAAAATTCGAGGATATTTAAGAGATCTGTTTGCTCATGTTCCACCTGACCATGGCAATAAATTCCTTGGAAAGCTGAGAAGTGAGGTGGGAACAGGGAACAAGGCGAGGCAGAGACTCCTCATCAGCTGCCTCCAGTTGCTCTCCAGGCACTTGGAATCACATCCCAGACTTCTTTCTTTTAATTCTGTTGGAAAGCTTTGAAAAGAGGAATTTTGGGCTTTGCTGGAACAGAGAGAGTGGTTTGGGTTGGAAGGGACCATAACAGGGACATCTTCCACCAGCCCAGGTTGCTCAGAGCTCCATCCATAAGGATGAGTTTCCAGGCATAACCCCTATGGAGATTTTCCTTCAGCTTTTGGCAGCTAAATCTGGTTTTATGGAGCTCTCCCTTCGACTGCTAAATAAAGAAATCCAGAGCTACTTTTCCAGGCTTAAAAAGGAGGGATCAGACATGAGGGATCTGTGCTCACCACATTAGTGTGCTTTGGTCTTCTTATCTTCCTGCTTCTGAAATATTGAGGCATCGTTTGCTCCTGCACTTGAATCATCCATTCCACGTTAACCTTTTTGAGGCAACATTCCTGAAACATGGAAGGCTTTCATCTACTGGAAAAATGACATCCATCCAGAGAAATCCTTAGCCTTGGCAATGAGCATGAGGAGCCCACCAGGGTTCCAAAAAGGAGTTTCAGTGTAGGCAGCACCGAGCTTCACCTCTGGCAATGGAATGATGGACCTCCAGGGCTAATGACCCTCATTAGACAGTCATTGCCTGTTTGATGCAGAGACAACATTTGAACCTGTCACTCCATCACTTCTTGAGACTCTTCCAACAAAGGTGCTTTCTGTGGCCACAACAAATGAATCAGTTGAATCAGAGAATCGGGGAATGTCCTGAGCTGGGAGGGACCCCCAAGGACCATCGAAGTCCAACCCCTGGCCCTGCACAGACACCCCAACAATCCCCCCTGTGCCCCAGAGCATCATCCCAACCCTCCTGGAGCTCTGGCAGCCTCGGGGCTGTGCCCACTGCCCTGGGGAGCCTGGGCAGTGCCCACCACCCTCTGGGGGAAGGGCCTGCCCTGAGATCCCACCTGGCCCTCCCATCTGACCAACAGCAGGATTTTCTTGCAGTTCTTCCCCTCCTGTTTTCAAACCAACCACCAAAACCTCCAACTCTCAGTAATAAATCCATCCAGGGGTGTGTTCTTGGTGGCAATTTCTGCCTGTAATAGGAGTTAAAAGAAAGGCTTTCCCACCCCTTCCCAGTGATTGTAGCACAATTTCCATGGGGCTGGGATATTCCCAGCATGGATGCATTGGCTGGTTCTTCCTAAAACCAAAAGGACAAGGTTAGGGTCAGGGTCAGTGCCCAGCACCCTGTGGGGGCAGGACCTTCCCTGAGATCCCATCCAACCCCAGCACAACTGCAGCCCTTCCCTCAGGTCGTGCTTTCCCTCCTTTTTCCTTTCGCCCTGTTTTTGGAAATTCACCTTTAAGACTCTTAACACTTGAACTTATTCAAGAAAGTTAAACAGAAAGGAGCTTTTCCCCATTGTGGGAATTTTGCTGATCAGAAATTCAAATGAGGGAGTGTTTATTCCTTCGGATACTCAGGCGTGGAAATCTCTGCACTTGGAGGACAAGCACAAAGATGCTTTTTATTTTAATCTCGCTCCTGCAAATTAACAGCCTCATATAGTCCTCAAAATTAAAAAACTCAAAGGATTAAACCCAACTAGCAAACATGGCTTGGAAATCATTCTGTGGCCCAAATATTAAGATTACTAAATGTAGATGAAAGAGGCAATTCCAGAAGAAATTTCTGTTCCTTCATGACTAAAGAAGATAAGCCTTAACTACATGTGCATGCAAAATATAATATGATTTCTTTTCCAGGAGGAAAAACTCCTGTATTTTGCTCCAGGTCACAGAACAGTGTGACTGGAGTAGAAATAAAGCCCCAGGGGCTCCCTTGCTGCTGATGGCTGTAATTATTGAGTAATTCTGCTTTGGAAGCCTTGGAAACAAGTCCGTGTCCAAACAACACAACACAACACCTTCCTCACGGCCTGGAACTCAAATATCCCCTGCCCAGAAGGGCCTGAGGTTTTCAGGCTGCCTGGGGGATAAATGTCATCTCTGGCAGGGGGAGGGGGGAGATGGAATTAATACCTTCAGTTTTGGGGAGAGAATTTTAATCAGGATTAAACTTGACTGTTAAAATATATATGTATATATATAAATAAATTAAAAATAAAAACCCTCCAAAAAAACCATAAGTAGGTTTTCCAACCTGAACACAGATAAGGGCACTTATGGGTTTTAGGGGAAAACAGGCTTTTTTACCATGTTATCCCCTTAAAATGATGATTATTGCCTGAGTGTATATTAATAGCAGCTGGAGACAAGTGGCCAGTGGGGTTTAACATGGACATGCAGCCAAGGCTTCCCCAGCCCAAAGACCCCACAAGTAAAGTGAGAGACATTTGGAGACTTTCAGGTCCTCTGAGATATTCGGAGACTTTCTGCTCATCTCTGAGACATTTGACTCCTCCTGGTCCTTTGAGACATTTGACTCTCTCTGGTCCTCTGAGATATTTGGAGACTTTCAGGTCCTTTGGGATATCTTGAGATTTTCTGGTCATCTCTGAGACATTTGGAGACTTTCTGGTCATCTCTGAGATATTTGAGTCCTTCAGGTCCTTTGAGACATCTGGAGACTTTCAGGTCCTCTGTGAGACATTTGACTCCATCTGGTCCTCTGAGATATTTGGAGACTTTCTGGTCCTCTCTGAGACATTTGACTCCTTGATGTCCTTTGAGACATTTGGAGACTTTCAGGCCCTTTTCACTCCAGTTCTGGCCATTTCACCCCTGTGCAAACTCTGCCTTGTGGTGGATCCCATCCCCTCCTTTGCCTCAATGGATCTCTTTCCATTAGGAACCTTGTCCTTTTGGTTTTAGGAAGAACCAGCCAATGCATCCATGCTGGGAATATCCCAGCCCCATGGAAATTGTTCTACAGTCACTGGGAAGGGGTGGAAAAGCCTTTCTTTTAACTCCTATTACAGGCAGAAATTGCCACCAAGAACACACCCCTGGATGGATTTATTACTGAGAGTTGGAGGTTTTGGTGGTTGGTTTGAAAACAGGAGGGGAAGAACTGCAAGAAAATCCTGCTGCTGGTCAGATGGCAGGGCCAGGTGGGATCTCAGGGCAAGGCCCTTCCCCCAGAGGGTGGTGGGCACTGCCCAGGCTCCCCAGGGCAGTGGGCACAGCCCCGAGGCTGCCAGAGCTCCAGGAGGGTTGGGATGATGCTCTGGGGCACAGGGGGGATTGTTGGGGTGTCTGTGCAGGGCCAGGGGTTGGACTGGATGATTTTTTTGGGTCCCTTCCAGCTCAGGACATTCCATGACTGTGACTGGCAGTATCTGGGCTCTGGGCTCACCCTTTTGAGCCACACTTTGGGATCCATCAGCTTTGACACCTTCTCCCTCATAAAGCCTGGAAGGGTTGACAGAGATAACCTTCAGATCCTTGACTTGTGGTGGCAAAGGGATGAAATGAAAGGATATTCCATGTGGGGACAATGTCCATGCCCCGAGTTCTGGTTTGGAGCCAGAATCACTGGAATTATCTCATGGGTGTGGGTTTGATTTGTGGGGATGTCTCTGAAGTATGAAGAGTGAAGGAAATATCCTGATTTGTGGTGGCTTCAGAAGGAAAACACTCCAAAAATGCAGGTTGTTCTGCACTGTCAGTGAGTCAGAGAACTGACCTGACAAGGGTGGGATCGGGATGGACAGATGGGCAGGACCAGAGTTTGGGATATCAAATGAAATCCCCCGTGTGTGACAATCTGCTGTTGGGACTTTGCTCGCCTCCCATCAGCTCCCAGGCCTCCCCCGGGCCCCTCCCAACCCAAACCATTCCAGGATTCTCTAATTCTCTGATTATTTATTAATGAGAGAGAACCAGCCCAGCAATAACCCGCCAACCTTGCACTGTAAAACATCACCATTAAATAGTTCCCCTTCCCGCTCTGTTTTAGGAGCCAGACTATTAAAAATTGATACTCCCATCTTAACTGTGTTAATATTTGCAACAATAAGCAAAACTTCCCGCTAATTGCAGATGACATTAATTAGGAGAGGAGTAAATAGCTAAGAGAACAGGGTGCTAATGAGCAGCGATTGTGATGATTGTTGGGAAAGGTGAAAACAAACACTGAGCGACTCGATAGAGACCGATAAACTCCGAGGATCGAGGAACAAAGAGCCAATGTCGCCCCTTCCCGTGGGTATTTGTTGAATTTCTCTGTGTTCCAACTGCTAGGAAATGAAAAAGGCAGATTTGGAAACGTGGCACAGCTTTGAAGCTGCGATGTGATTAATCCTGGAACAATTTCACAGGAGTTTTCTTGGATTCCCCATCACAGCAAATTCTAAAAGGAGCCTTTACTGAACACAGTGGGTTCAAACAGGCAGATAAACCAGGGAAGACCCAACGGCTGCAAAGTCAGAAAATGAGAGCATTTTCTTGGTTGTGGGGCTTTAGTTTTCTATTTATGATTTTGTTCAATTGTGGTCTGATGCCCAAAGCACCGGGATGTCTCCTGGGCTCTTCTCGGGAGATGAGGATCTATCCAGGCTCTCAAAGTGCTCACACAGAAGTTATTTAGTGCCACGAAAGCTCTGGAGATAATGATCTAAATGTGCTGTGTCTTGTACTCCTCCAAAGTCCTGCTGAACCGGAGCAGAACCTGGACAGGGATATTCTGTGACTCCAAACAGCCCTTGCCACGGAGTTCAGGGGATGGGCAGGTTTGGAAATGGGACTGTGGGAGCCAGAAAATCCATTGGAGAATCCTGTAATGGTCTGAGCTGGAAAGGACTTTAAAGTCCACCTTGTTCCCCCCCCTGCCCTGGGCAGGGACACCTCCCCCCAGCCCAGGGGGCTCCAAGCCCCGTCCAGCCTGGCCTGGGACACTCCCAGGGCTCCAGGGGCAGCCACAGCTTCTCTGCCCAACCTGGGCCAGGGCCTGCCCACCCTCCCAGCCACCAATTCCTGCCCAATATCCCATCTAAATGTACCCTCCCTCACCTTAAGGCCATTCCCTGTGTCCTGTCACTCCATTCCTTGTCCAAAGCTCCTCTCCAAAATAAACATGTTCCTCTCCCACCAACAAGAACCAGAACCCGATGGGATGTCAGTATTGCACGAGAAAATCACAAATCCAGAGAAGCTGTGGCTGCCCCTGGAGCCCTGGGAGTGTCCCAGGCCAGGCTGGACGGGGCTTGGAGCCCCCTGGGCTGGTGGGAGGTGTCCCTGCCCAGGGCAGGGGGTGGCACTGGGTGGCCTCTGAGGTCTCTTCCAAACCAAACTATTGTGGTATTCTGAAAATTCTTTCCTCTGCCCACAAGAATGTCTGGAAAAGAAAGAAAAACCTGTTAGAGCAAAGGTCCAGATAAAAACCCTCCTGGCTCTTGGCAATATGAACCCAAACAGACCTTTAGATTTCTCTGCCACTTCTGTAGAGATCCCAGTTCTCCATCACCTCAGACTTCTCACATTTGTCTCTTCTTGAACAGGCATCACTCTGACACTTTGTGTTCCATGTTAGAATTAATTATTCAAGGCGAACTTTTTGTTAAGCCTCATGTTTTCACCGTCTCAGTTCTGGCTGCTCCGAAGGTGTTGCCTTTGATGTCCTATTTTAGGTGTGGGGGGGTTGCAGAGTGACTCGGCTCACTGTTAGAGGAACATCATGGAAACAAGTGCAGGGGAAAAGGGATAAATATTTAACAATATTGGCCATGTGCTGCAGCGTGCCCGGGGGATCCGGGCACAGCCAGAGTGGAATAAACTCGGGAAGACAGCGGGGAGCTGAGTGATCTCAGTGTGTCAGCTCTCCCACAGAGCAGGGCAAACCCACTCATGGAATGTGTTTTCCTGGGGGAAGCTGCTACAACCAGCTCTATCATCCCTGCCCTGTGCATGGCTGAGAAAGCACGACCTGCAAAGTGTCACTCAAGGAAATAATTCCCTGCGTGTCGAAGTGTAGCACGGACATTTATCCCAGGATATGCTGAGCTGGAAGGGACCCACCAGCATCATCCAGTCCAACCCTCAGCCCTGCTCAGGACCATCCCCTGTGCCCCAGAGGATCATCCAAACCCTCCTGGAGCTCTGGCAGCCTTGGTGTTCAGGGGAATTTTGTGGTGGGTGTTCCTCTTCCAAACCAAGTCGTTCCCAGGGCCCAAACCCTGAGTCCTCCCTTCCTGCTCAGGAGGTCTCTGTTCCCCTCATTGTTATGAAGACTTCACAGAGTCATGGAATGTCTTGAGTTGGAAGGGACTTCCAAGGACAATCCAGTCCAACCCCTGGCCCTGCACAGACACCCCAACAATCCCTCCTGTGCCCCAGAGCATCATCCAAACCCTCCTGGAGCTCTGGCAGCCGCGGGGCCGTGCCCACTGCCCTGGGGAGCCTGGGCAGTGCCCACCACCCTCTGGGGGAAGGACCTTCCCTGAGATCCCACCTGACCCACCCCTGGCACAGCCCCAGCCATTCCCTGGGTGCTGTCCCTGGTCCCCACAGAGCAGAGCTCAGTGCCAGCCCCTCCTAAGGAAGTCGTAGGTCTGGCTTTATGCCCAGCCTTGAGCCACGAATCCCAAAGAATTCCCCATTCTCATGACAGGAGCAGTGCTTCCCAAGGACTGAGCTGCTTCATTGCCCAGTCTCCCAGAGACTTTGCTCCGTGTTCAGAGTGGCTGGCAAGGAGAGGATGGGCTTCCACCCCCCCATCTGCCATGCTCCAGCCCTGCCTGGCCTCCTGGCCCCTGGCAGATGCCCCAGCCCGTCTGGTCCCCACCACCCCACAGATGCCTTGGCTGACATTTCCACTCCAGAAACCTTCCCAGGACACTGGGAACATTCCTTTGTCCTTCTCCAAAGACATCCAAGGCAGCAGATTGAGTCCCCAGCATGTAGCACGGGGGAGGTTCCTGGGATCTGTGTGACATCCTGGGCTTTGGGAAATGTCAGGCTTTGATCTGCCTTTTGGAAGGAGATGTGAGTTCTTACAGGCTCTAAATCCCTGCTTTGTCAGCCCCCTGAAAGGTGTAAAACCCATATTTGTCCTGAGTCTGGGGGCATTGTGGCTGCCCCACCCCTGACCAACCTGGTCTAGTGGGGGGCATCTCTGCCTATGGCAGGGGGTGGGACGAGATGGTCTTTAAGATCCAACCCAAACCAGTCCATGACCATGGAGTGTCTGTCCAGAGGTCACTCAAAATATTCCTCCATGCACTGGGCTGTGTTTTGGGATTTGGAGACAGAATAAGACAAGCACTGAGGTTGGAAAAGACCTCCAAGATCATCAAGTCTAAGTCGTGATTGAACCCCACAAGAGTTTGGGGTTTTTGTCCTTCTTTTGTTCTTGATGGTCGTAGAACCAGAGAATACCCTGAGCTGGAAGGGACCCCAAGGACCATCCAGTCCAACCCCCTGCCCTGCACAGACACCCCCACAATCCCCTCTGTCCCTGAGAGGATCATCCAAACCCTCCTGGAGCTCTGGCAGCCTCGGGGCCGTGCCCACTGCCCTGGGGAGCCTGGGCAGTGCCCAGCACCCTCTGGGGGAAGGACCTTTCCCTGAGATCCCACCTGCCCCTGCCCTGGCACGCTCAGCACAGTTCCTGCACTACTTAAATCACTGTTTGGAGACACCCATAGATTTTACCTTCAACATTTAAATTTTCCTGCTGCTTCCATCCCTCTGCTGAAGGGCCACTCCCCCCCAGCCCTTGGCCAAGTGCAACTCTCTGTGAGCTTTTTGAGCACCAGCAGCCCCAGAGCTGCCTCTGATGCTCCCTGTGAAGCTCCCCGGGTGCCCTCAGAGGCTCAGGCTTCTCTTTCCACAGCTCATTTTCCTCTGAGCTTTTGGAAACTGCCTGGAATCAACTACTCCAACAGCTCCAGCGCCCTGGAAAAAAGAGGTTTTGTTCTCTTGTTACCCGCTGAAGTTGCAGCACCTGAGATTTACTGAGGGGGGAGAAAACACTTGTTCCCAGCTAATGACTCGTGCCCTTTGGTTGAAATGGCAGAGCTCATTAGGAGCTCGGAGGGAGTCTGAGCCCTCAGGCTCCTCCAGACAGGTGTGATCTCTTCCAGGGGTTGAGTGTTTTGGAGAGCAGCTCCCAAAGGAGGTGATTTTTGGTATTTGCAAGGCAGATCCATGTGATGTGAGAGGGAAAAGCTTGTTCATCCTGGAGAAAACAGCGCTGCTCCAAATTGTCTTCAAAAGTTCAGTAATCCCACAATCCCAGGGGTTGGAAAAGCCCTCCCAGCCCAGGGAGCCCCCCCTGTGCCCGATGCCCACCTTGGCANCGGGTCCAGAGCTGATCCCAGGATTCCAGGTGTGACCTGCAGCACATTTTGCCCAATTCTTGCCCTTTGCAGCTGCAGATCCCGACTCTCCATAATAAAACTCTCCCATTCTCAGCTCCCCTGGTGTCCCTTCCCTTTCCCCGCTGCTCTAAGGTCAGGGTTTCATGTTCATCATCAGAGTCCTGCAATATCCTCCTTTCCCTCCACGCTAATGATCTTTGGAATTGGTCCCTGGGAGTTAAAATATCAATTTAAATACATTATTTTCTGTGTGTGGCTCTCAGAAGCCAAAGCATCTTCACAGTTTTGGTGACCTCCCCCTCAACTCGTGGATTATTTTTGCTGCCTCACAACAACTGTAATTCTGGGGTTTAAATACAGATTTTCCTGCAGGCGAAGATAATTTAAAATGCCTGTCCGAGGTTTGTGGGATGAAATTATCCACACACAAACAGCAAGTGAGAATTGAATTTATCTCAGGGTATCTGAGAACTGGGATTATCCCCCAGCCATGTGACTCTTGTACCATCTCGTGTTGCTTTTGCTTAGAACGAAAGGATTGCACTTTTAATTAACATTTCCTCCTTGTTGTTTACAAGTTTTACTGAACATAAAACAATTCAACAAATTCATTTATTTCTATCTCAAACCTCCCGCCCCTGGTTTTGGTAATTAAAGCATTCCATCAAAAATTAGTTGTGTTCTTATTTTGACTTTCACACTTCCATTTCCACTGACACATCCACGGCCTCATCCCAGGTGGGACTGACCGGGATTTGCCTCTTCTGGAAGGTTTGTCTCCTCGTTTTTCGTGCCTTTGGTTGAAAACAGAGCTCAATCCCCCTTTCCTGTGCCCACCACCGCCTGGCATCGGGGCTGGCACGGGCTGTGGGCACACAGAGACCCCCCAGAACTTTGGGCATCAGCTCTTTGGCACCGTCGGAATGGTGGCATTCCCGGAGATGCCACTTCACCAACCACCTTCTCATCTCCAAACCCTCCTCAGGGTCAGCCAGGAGAAACTTCCAGAGGGGTCAGGGCCTTTCCCAGGGCATTGTGTGGCATCAGCTCTGCTGGAGTAGCTGCTCCCATAGGGAAGAAACTCCCCACTCCAGGGAGTCAATGAAATGAAAACAGCCTGGAATTATCAGGCTGAGATGAATCCGGGATATCCAGAGTCCTAAATTAGTCCACAATTAGTCCTAAAAAACCCATGGAAGAGCTGAAAAGTCGTGTGTTACCCCCCAAAGCAATCCCCAAACTGGAGGGTTGGAGGTTTAACTCAGTGTATTTCAACAAGAGAAATCCCTGCAAAGGAACTCTCCGAACTCTCCCTGAATTCCAGGGAATGTTTCCTTTGGATTTCTCTCCCTGGCTGAGGTGAATCTGCCCCTGATATTTCTGAGGAATTCCTTTTTTATCCCCATTCACCAAGCTCTATGAAACAGAAACCTGCAATCCTGTGCTGTATGTAAAGGCTACAGCCCAGAAACCCGAGCCAGAACTAGATTTAGGATTTTATGGCCAGGCTGGAAATTTATTTTAAGGTAATCTCAGTGTGTGTCGTGTCCATTTCCAGCCAGACATGAGGGGTCATTTCTAAGGCAAATAAATCCACCCTCAGACTGAGTTCTCTCCCCCACCAGCCTGATTTCAATGATTTAATGTCTGACCTTTCTCATCAGCTGAGAATCACAAACTTCAGTTCAGCTCTGTCTTGGTTTTCCCCCCATGTTGTGTGAAATTAGTTTTCTGGAGGCTGGAAAATGATAGAAATAAATGGAATTTTTTCAGTATTCACGTGGACAATTTCAATTCAGAGGGGATTGTTTGTCTGGGCAGCTTCGGGAAGGTGAGGAGGGTGTTTATTTTCAATTTTCTTGAATAAAAAGATGGATTCAAAGCTTCAAATCTTGCCTTCCTTGCATTTGATCTACTCCTTCAGTCACCTGGGATTTAACAAAATGAAAAGGGAAACAAGGCAAAAATTGAGTTACTTTATAGAATCCCAGACTGGTTTGGGTTGGAAGGCACCTCAAAGGCCCCCCCCCCACTGCCACCCCCNCCAACATTCCCATCCAGCAGCAACCACCATCCCAGTTTCCTGGATATCCCTCTCCCCCAGTTTCCATTCCCACTCCCAGCAGGAAGGAGCTGCCAGGAGCAGATGTGGGACTTGTCCCCAGCCCAGGTTGCAGCCCGGGGAGCCCCTCAGGGCTGAGGAACATCATCCCCGGGGGGGTTTTGGGAGGAGGGTGAGGCACACAATCCCAGAATGTGCTGAGATGGAAGGGACCCACAAGGATCATCGAGTCCAAGCCCTGGCCCTGCCCAGGACCATCCCCAGGGGCTCCTCTCTGCGTGGGCTCTTGGCCACCTTCTCGTCACCATAAAGAGAATTTCCCCTCTAAAACATCCTCCCCCCGAGTCTCTGCAGAGGGGTGGCTGTGGAGAACTTCCTTATCTTTCCTAGGTGTGCAGTTCCCAACTTTATCAGGCAATTTTCCCAGCACTGTTTTGAACATTTCCAGCTCCTTGCTAATAGTTTTCCTTCAGTTCTTGCTCCCAATTAACCTTTCCTACTTCCTTTAATCCAGTCAACTGCACTTGCCACCATTTCCATTTTTCATCTGCCTAATTGAGTTTTTTCATCCCCCCCCCCCTTTTGATTGCAGATCTAATTATATTGTTATTGCTGGTGTAAAACCAGCTGGTCATTGATAACTTGTGCTCATTACCAAATGAAACTCTGCCTTATCATTGTTCAGTGCTCAGCACTGTGATGTGGAAATCCACCCTCAGTGTTTTCTGCCGTTTCCCAAGGCTTGATTTCCTCACTATCTGGTGTTAAATCGCTCTGCTCAGTTCTTCAATAACAAAATTCAGCTGTGGCTTTGTCCAGGCTTTATTAAAAATACATGACAAGCAGCAAGAGATTAGTCTGTCACTCCAGGAGAGGTTCGAGTGTTCCTCAGCAAAACTGCTTTTGTGGTGTAAAGAAATAGAGGAAACATTTCACCAAGAGCCTTCAAAATCACTGAATAAATGCAAAATGGCTTTGGTGCTGGTGGCACAAACAGCCTTCAAACACGCTCACGTGTGTGGTGGCTTTTCAGTCACAGAGGGAGGAATTTTTAGCTTATTATCTGTACTTGGGCCTAAAAATAAATCTGGGAATTGTGACATATTCTTTTCCCCCTTTTTTTTAAGATGAATAAACCAAATGTTAATTCACAGATGACTCTGGGAAAACAAATACCTGGAGCAACCTGGGAGAGTGGGAGGTGTCCCTACCCATGGATGGGCTTCAAAGTCCCCTCCAACCCAAAGCATTCCAGGATTCTCTAATTTAAATAAAGGTGATTTCTCCCTTTTCTCTCTCCGCCCTGATTTCCATGAGGGCACTCACAGGGCTGATTCCCTTCCAGGCTGACAGGACAGGGAATAATTTCACCACACTGGAGGAAGGGTTTTTTTCTCAAGGACTGAAATGTTGCCTTTTTGGTGTTCCTGCTTTTATCTACCAGGCTTCCCAGCAGAAAAGCACCATCCCCCCATACCAGGTGCCTGGACACCCTTGGTTGCCAAGTAAAAAACTGAGTGGGACTAAATTAAAAACATCAGAAGGACGTGGATCTGTTGGAGCAAATCCAGAGGAGAGCCTGGAGATGCTGCAGGGCTGGAGCCAGGCTGGGAGAGCTGGGGGGGCTCCCCTGGAGAAGGGAAGGCTCCAGGGACACCTGAGAGCCCCTGGCAGAGCCTAAAGGGGCTCCAGGAGAGCTGGGGAGGGACTGGGGACAAGGGCTGGGGGGACAGGACACAGGGAATGGGATACTGGGAATGCTCCTGAGATGTTTCTGATAAGAAGACACAGTGAAAACAAAGGTCACTTTGGTCTTCAGACAGCAATTATGGAATATTTTAGGAATACCAAGCACAGGAAATACAACATGCACCCAACTTTTCCCCCTTTCCATGCAAATCCTTGTTTGACACCCCCCAGACGCCTCTGTTTGTGCCTTCCATAAATACTGAACATTAAACTTGCCATAACTGTGCAATTCCAACAGCAAAGTTGTTGTTAACAAGGCCTTGTTAACAATTTTAACCTTCAAATATATCGAGATCACTTCCAAATCTGCAGTATTTTAATAAAATCATTATTTTCTCTTAATGTTGTTGCCGGCTCATAACAGGAATGCAAATAACTAACAAAATTAAATCCTTTCAGGCATTCCCAGGGCTGCTGGTTATTTATTTATTTAAATGTAATACATGACGGTGGGAAAAACCATCTTCTATTAAATTCTGGGCAGCAAAACAGAGCCCAGCTCTCCAAGCAAGGTCTCTGTGGTGGAGAGAACTCATTAATGTCATTCAAATAAATTGGTGTGAAATATGATCATCCCAAGCTGTACATTTATTTACACTTGCAAATCACAACTAATACAGTTAAGATATATGAGGCAGCAATTAGGGAATATGTCTGCAGGTATTCAAGGCAAGATCTGCTGGAAAAAGGAATATTTTATTGCCACTGTATCTGTCTAATTGAATAATGAGGCTTCCAACACTCCCTCGCAGGTGGAGTAGCAATGGAAATTGAAGCTGAGCATGGAACGAATTCCCCTGGAGGAGACCTGGCATAAGAGGAGGGTTTGTGTCTGGTCCTTGGGGAATCTGCCAGTGCAAAGCCCTGGTGATGCCCTCTGGGCTGCTCTGGTGGGGGCCCTGCTCCCTGTGGGGCAGGAGGATGGAATACAGTCCCGGAATCCCACACTGGCTTGGGTTGGAAGGGACCTCAAAGCCCAGCCAGGGCATTTCTATCCAACCTCATCTTCACAGGAATGTTGAAAATCAGGGTAGTTATCCATAAATTTTTTATCTTAAAATAGAATCCCAGAATTATTTGGGTTGGAAGGACCTCAAAGGCCACCCAGTGCCACCCCCTGCCCTGGGCAGGGACACCTCCCACCAGCCCAGGGGGCTCCAAGCCCCGTCCAGCCTGGCCTGGGACACTCCCAGGGATCCAGGGGCAGCCACAGCTTCTCTGGGAGACTCTTCACAGAACATTCTGAGCTGGAAGGGACCCACAAGGACCATCGAGCCCAACTCTTAAGTGAATAGCCCATATGGGGATCAAACCCACAACCTTGGTGTTGTCAGCACCACCTTCTAACCAACTGAGCTGAGCTCAGGGTTTTCATCTTGGTCTAACCTAAATCTTTTCCTGCCTGTGCTGCCCTCACTCTTCCCCCTCCCCTCTCCCCAGGGCCCAGGGCAGGGCAGATGATTCCCTGCTCTGANAACTGATGTCCCTCAGAGCAAGAGGGGGAGAGCTCTGTGCCATCCAAGAGGGCTGAGCACTGGGAATGCTGCTGCTCCCACCCCACCTCTGGGTCTGCTCTGCTTTTCCAGCAGTTTTTCAGCACACACAGACTTTGGAGAGACATCTCAGGATTGCTGGGTGTCCCAGTTACAGCAATTGGGAACAGTTTGTCACTGTGTGGGTGTCACCAAACTGTGCACTGCCCCCCTGTGTGTCACTCCTGAGGGCCTGTCCCTCAGGGCTGGGTGGCAGCAGCTGCCCAGGGCACCCCTGAGCCCTCAGGGCCCAGGCTGGGTGTTAAAGAGCCCTGCGAGGCACGGCACTGTTTGTGTCCTCAGCCCAGGGACTCAGCCAGGAGAACTCCCCTCTGGGGAGGCAGCAGCACCTTCAGCCCCACCTGAGGGCTCAGCTCTGCTCCTGGGCCAGCAAGGATTCCCAAAATATCCCACGGCTCCCAGAGGAAATCCCCCAGTGTGGAACTCCTCGCCCTGGGGGAGGGGCTGGCCATTCCCCCCTGACCCTGAGCATATTTCAGCTGGGGGTTTGGGGACTTCTGGTGCCACTGGTGGGATGCAGAGGGGGAGCAGACCCTCAGCAGGACTGGGAGTGCCACTGTGGCCCACACTGTGCCCATCACCCTCCCCAGGAGGCTCCCTTTCCTTTCCCTCTGTGCCCAGGGGGCCCCCGTGGGGCTCAGCACAGGGGCCAATGAACCCCCTCCTGGCCGTGCCCCAGGGGGTGGCTTGGGCAGCTGCTTTGGGGGGGCAAACCCCATTTTGCTCTGTCTCACTGTATTTATTGGGATCTTTTTAGGAAATTGTGACTCTGACTTGTCAATTCTATGTGAGTTGGGCTCATTTCTCCTGCCAGTTCACCTTTACACCAGCACACCTGGGTATAAAAACCAGCACAGTGGGGCCTCCAGGCCACACAGAACACCCTTCAGCATTACCCCACATAAAATCCTTCAGCATTACCCCCAGCTCATTCCCAGAGCAAACAGCTTTTCCCTGGATTTACCTACCAATAGTCAAGGTTTCTACTCCTACAGGGAGCAGAAAACCATTTTATGAATGGTTTCACTTAATTACACCATAAAGGCTCGTGGCAACCCTTTGAACACCAACCCCCACCAGTGCAGCTTCACAGAGCAATGGATGTGAGTGGGGGGGAAAAAAAGCTTTTAGCAAGTTTCTAATCAGAACAACACACTGGAATTTTTTTCAGGCTCCTGGAATCAGCAGAAGCTCCATCTGGGAGATAAAAAAGTCCAAGTGTATTAGGAGGTTGTGATTACTACACATGTCGTTGTCGTATCAGTCATTGAGCAGCCACTTCCTAATAAACCTCTGTGAAATTTGCTGTTTCCAAGGCACATTAATGCACATTCCCATAATAAAGTCATCACACAGCACAGTAATTATGCTCCAGCTTTGTCACTGCAAGGAATGTCTGTGTTCCCAAAGATTCTTTATTTTTGGCTGCTGTTTTCCTGTTGCTGAATTAGCCAAACAGGATCTTTAATAACTTCCCTCTGCAAAGGGGTTTTAATAAGAATCCAGAAAGAGGGGGAGGGTGGAAATTCAACTTATTTGAATAATATATTGACTATGAGCTGTGGATCTCTGTTATGGATCACAGACCTTAATCCAGCTGTCTTTCCCTGTCTGTGCACCCACACATGGAATAAGCTGGGGAGTCAGCAGTGTGTGGTGGCAGGAATTTCCCTGGACACAGGGCTCGATCTCATGGATGGGCTTCTTTCCTTTCCTTTCCTTTCCTTTCCTTTCCTTTCCTTTCCTTTCCTTTCCTTTCCTTTCCTTTCCTTTCCTTTCCTTTCCTTTCCTTTCCTTTCCTTTCCTTTCCTTTCCTTTCCTTTCCTTTCCTTTCCTTTCCTTTCCTTTCCTTTCCTTTCCTTTCCTTTCCTTTCCTTTCCTTTCCTTTCCTTTCCTTTCCTTTCCTTTCCTTTCCTTTCCTTTCCTTTCCTTTCCTTTCCTTTCCTTTCCTTTCCTTTCCTTTCCTTTCCTTTCCTTTCCTTTCCTTTCCTTTCCTTTCCTTTCCTTTCCTTTCCTTTCCTTTCCTTTCCTTTCCTTTCCTTTCCTTTCCTTTCCTTTCCTTTCCTTTCCTTTCCTTTCCTTTCCTTTCCTTTCCTTTCCTTTCCTTTCCTTTCCTTTCCTTTCCTTTCCTTTCCTTTCCTTTCCTTTCCTTTCCTTTCCTTTCCTTTCCTTTCCTTTCCTTTCCTTTCCTTTCCTTTCCTTTCCTTTCCTTTCCTTTCCTTTCCTTTCCTTTCCTTTCCTTTCCTTTCCTTTCCTTTCCTTTCCTTTCCTTTCCTTTCCTTTCCTTTCCTTTCCTTTCCTTTCCTTTCCTTTCCTTTCCTTTCCTTTCCTTTCCTTTCCTTTCCTTTCCTTTCCTTTCCTTTCCTTTCCTTTCCTTTCCTTTCCTTTCCTTTCCTTTCCTTTCCTTTCCTTTCCTTTCCTTTCCTTTCCTTTCCTTTCCTTTCCTTTCCTTTCCTTTCCTTTCCTTTCCTTTCCTTTCCTTTCCTTTCCTTTCCTTTCCTTTCCTTTCCTTTCCTTTCCTTTCCTTTCCTTTCCTTTCCTTTCCTTTCCTTTCCTTTCCTTTCCTTTCCTTTCCTTTCCTTTCCTTTCCTTTCCTTTCCTTTCCTTTCCTTTCCTTTCCTTTCCTTTCCTTTCCTTTCCTTTCCTTTCCTTTCCTTTCCTTTCCTTTCCTTTCCTTTCCTTTCCTTTCCTTTCCTTTCCTTTCCTTTCCTTTCCTTTCCTTTCCTTTCCTTTCCTTTCCTTTCCTTTCCTTTCCTTTCCTTTCCTTTCCTTTCCTTTCCTTTCCTTTCCTTTCCTTTCCTTTCCTTTCCTTTCCTTTCCTTTCCTTTCCTTTCCTTTCCTTTCCTTTCCTTTCCTTTCCTTTCCTTTCCCTTTCCCTTTCCTTTCCTGCAGGAAGGCTTGGCTGCTCTCAGGGCCTGCCATCTGTGTGTGCCCACCAGGGCTGCCCCACGGCACCCAAAAGGCCCCTGCCCCCAAAGGGCTCCGTGGAAATTCAAGCAGACACATCTTTGCTGTTAATTAAACAGCAGCTGATTCCTGGAATTTATTTGGCTGTGAAAGAATTGCGGCCCAGATCCAGCTCTTCCTGCCTCCAGAGGGGCTTCCTGACGTGGCACAGCTTTGCCAAGGCTGATCAAAAACAGTCACATTCTGCCAAGGCAAAGGGAACAAAGTGCCATAATTGGGGTTGAAAGCACAGGCTGGATCCATCCCTTCCATTTTATCTGGTGTGCATTCCCAGTCTAGATCCATCCCTTCCATTTTTCCTGGTGTGCATTCCCAGTCTGGATCCATCCCTTCCATTTTATCTGGTGTGCATTCCCAGTCTGGATCCATTCCTTCCATTTTATCTGGTGTGCATTCCCAGTCTGGATCCATCCCTTCCATTTT
>VXBX01001584.1:46047-63669 GCA_013400415.1 Scytalopus superciliaris
AAGAGGAGGAGGAGGAGGAGAAAGAGGAGGAGGACAAAGAGAAGAAGGAGGAGAAGGGGAAGAAGGAGAAGTAGGACAAGAAGGAGAAGGAGGAGAAGTAATACAATGTACACAGTGTGGAAATACCCTGTTTTCAGTGCTGTGTGGAAGCTGGTCTCAAACTGAGTGTACAAAAGCCACACCTTCAGAACATGCTGAGGGCTCCCTTGTTTACAAGCAGTTTGCACCCTGGGGGGCTGTGTCACCCCCCCAGTGACCTCCAGAAGGTCCCTGCCCAGCTGAAATGTTCTCTCTTTGGGGAAAACCAAACTGCACCAACACTCCTTCCCTTGGGGAAAATCCCTGGACAGTAAAGAAGTCCGTGTGTTTCTGGGCCAAATGAATATCCTGAAATACAGAATCCCAGAATGGACTGGGGGGGAAGGACCTCAAAGCCCCCCCAGGGACACCCCTGCCATGGGCAGGGACACCTCCCACCAGCCCAGGGGGCTCCAGCCTGGCCTGGGACACTCCCAGGGATCCAGGGGCAGCCACAGCTTCTCTGCCCACCCTGTGCCAGGGCCTGCCCACCCTCCCAGCCAGCAATCCCTTCCCAATATCCCACCTACATCTTCCCTTTTCCAGCCTAAAGCCATTCTTGGCACAAAGCACAACAAACTGACAGAGATGTGAACTGAGCCAAAGGGCAACAGAGAACAAGAATCAGGGGAAAAGCAGCACAATGAAGGTCACAGTGCTGGGTGAGAAGGAAAACACTGATAGATCCAAAATTCGTATCATTCTGGAATGCTTTGGCTTGGAAGGGACCTTAAAGCCCCCCCTAGGAGGGGATAACAGGCTGGGGGGGTCACTTGAGTGCTGCCTTAAGGTAGTAATGAGCCAGGAATAATAAGAGTAATTAAAACAAGCACCTAATAAAATACCAGGAAGAAAATCCTTGTGACAAGAGGAATTAACATATTTGTCAGCCATGTCACATAATTTTAATGATTTGGGTTTTGGGTCCATGTGACATGACCCAATACAGGTGTGTTATTCCAGGCCAGGAGACTGTTCCATGTGGGATAATCCAGAACCCCAGACAGGAGAGTTTCAGCTGCTGGAACTTCATCAAGAATCAAATCAAATTAGTTTGTGAGACTCTGATGGGAGCCAAGATTAGCCAAAAAGCCACTGTCAGTGCCAACTTCCATTGTCTTCCCTGACAGCTCTTCAGCTCCTCAGTTTTAATTTATAATGTCCAGGAAGGAGCAGGAAAAGCAAAGCTCATGCTGGGAAATGCTGCTGGAAATGGAAGGGGATGCTTTGCTTAAATGATATTATCTGTTATTTTAAGTTGGTAAGTGGCTATGAAGAGCCCCACTCGCCGTGGAATCAGCTCTTTGCTTCATCACATCACATTAAAAGCCCTCGAGAGCTGCTTTTCCCTTCTCAGTCTGAGGGCACAGGTGGGCATGGAAATTATGGGAAACCAGAGGTCTTTGGGAATCGTGGCCCAGGGCAGGGCTGCCAGCTCTGGGGACAAAAGCCCTCCCTCCATTCCCACGGGATGAGCAGTGGGAGGGGGGCTTTGTGGGAAGGTGTCTCTGTGACAGCAGAACGGGGGGAAGTGAAGACTCACCAGCCTGAGGTTTGGCAAAGTGCTTTGGTGGAGGTTGGGATCTCAAGTTACAAAGTCAAGGATGATGGGAGTGGGAGCAGGAGTAGGAATCCACCCATAAAAGTGAGTTAAGAAGCCAAAAGTTAAAAGATTGTGGAGCTAAAGGTGTCAGCTGAACCTAAATGCTTCAGGGGTGGAGCCCCCTGTGCTCTGGAGCCAGGCTGGGAGAGCTGGGGGGGCTCCCCTGGAGAAGGGAAGGCTCCAGGGACACCTGAGAGCCCCTGGCAGAGCCTAAAGGGGCTCCAGGAGAGCTGGGGAGGGACTGGGGACAAGGGATGGGGGGACAGGACACAGGGAATGGCTTCCCACTGCCAGAGGGCAGGGCTGGGGGGGATATTGGGAAGGGATTGGTGGCTATGAGGGTGGGCAGGCCCTGGCACAGGTTGGGCAGAGAAGCTGTGGCTGCCCCTGGATCCCTGGGAGTGTCCCAGGCCAGGCTGGACGGGGCTTGGAGCCCCCTGGGCTGGTGGGAGGTGTCCCTGCCCATGGCAGGGGTGGCACTGGGTGGGCTTTGAGGTCCCTTCCACCCCAACGCATTCCAGGATTCCATGACAAACTATTCCATGCTCACATTTTCTGCTGTGGGAGCTTTTTGCCTCCCCACTGTCAGCACTGATGTTATTTCCAAATAGTGAAAGGGCTGGTTTTGCTCCTGTTTGAAAAATTATTAATGGCATTTGAAATAAAAGCTGAAAATGCAACCCCTTCCCACCTGTTTCCATGCTGCTCCTCCAGCCTGATCTATTCTGGCATCACAATTTAGTTAGAGGGATATTCTAAAACCTGGAACAGGGTATTTCTGGAAGGACATTCCACCCCCTCTCATCATCCAGGACTTTCCTGCCCTGCCTTTCCTTGACTTTCTACTACTTTCAAATGAGGTTCTCCCCAGCCCTGAGCAAAGGAGTCACAAGTGGCACACGAGGGGCTGTTTGGCACGAGAAATGAATGGTGAGCACTAATTAATGCTGAGCCAGCAGATAATGACCCTGACTCCAATCTCAGAGCAGCTTTCCCACCATGCTGCTCCAATGAGATGGATGGAGCTGCTCCCGAGTTCCCCCCAGCTCCTTCCTTTCCTTGGGAATGAGCTGACCAGCAGGAATATGGGTGGATCAAACAGCAGACAAGCTGATCTCTTTATCAGCTCCTTTTCCACAGACACTGCTTTGACAGGCTCTCCTTTGCTGCTCCATCTTGTCTGGAATTCCATTTGTGTCCCTCTTTTTGAGGATTTTGCTCCTTGGGCACTGATCATCCTCCATTTCCCACATTATTTTTGGGATATTCCTTTCAGCTGAGCAACTTTGCCAAAAAAAAAAAAAGGGCCTCATTCTCCAAAGTTTGCAGCCAAAGCATTAATAGATGATGCAAATTGCAGCACTTACTCTGGATGTCCAGTTTTGTTGTCCAGGCATTTTTCACTCCAGCCTGATGAACGAGCCGGTGATCAGGGAAGAATCCCCAAGGGAATTTAGAACCGTGGATTTTTTGGGAAGCTGACATGCACATCCACCTCCAGAACTACTTTAATGCCAGTGCAGGGATGCCATGCAAGGTCTAAAAGCTGAATTGCCATTGCGTTTTCGAGTGGGATAATGATGGGAGATGAGTGAGGATTTTGCTCCCAAAGAAAAGACTGATGGGAACTTAAGGAAATGAGGTGGAAAAGGTGCAGAGGATGTGTTGGCTCATTGCCAGGGTGGGAGAGAACACGATCCCACCAAGTGTCCTCGTGGAAGACAAGCTCCTGAATTCAATGTGAAGGATTATTATTGATATTATTGTTGAAAAGACAAGCCGTGCTTGGCTCTAAAATGAAAAGCGGAGTTGATAAAACGACCAACAACGTTCTGAAATGTTTAGTTGGAAAAGTGGGAGAGATTTTCCCCCTTTTTGCCTGTCACAAAGTCTCAGAGCTCAGAAGAGTCACAGTTTTGGGGAGAAAAATTGTTGGTGTCAATGCCAAATTCGTGTTGAGTCTGAGCCCCTTTAGGCACTGGGAGGGGCTCTCAGACCTCACCAGCAGCTGCAGCTCCCTGAGCCTTCCCTCTCTGAGCCTTCCCTCACAGAGAGCTGTTCATTCCTCTGAGCTTTTGCAGGTCCTCTGGACCTGCTTTCAGGGCTCCGTGTCCTTCTCACGCTATAAAAACAACAATAAGCATTTTTAAAATTCCTCCACGCAATTTGCCAAGTTCTATTTCCCTTTCCCTTCCTGAGGAGCTGCAAACTTCAGGCTTGCCACGAGAAATAAGATTCAGGAGAAAGATATACTGAATTTTGAAGGGCACTTCCCGACCCCCCACTGAGCACTGGGACTGAAGGTTTGAAGCTCAGGGATGTCCCAGGACCTGGAATGACCTCTGGGAGAGCACAAACAGAGCCCCTTGTGCTGTCACTGGGGGGCTTGGGGGTTCTTTTTAATGAAGAAGTCCAAGCCCATGTCAGAAGCTGCCACCAGTACCCCCTCGGCCTCCTCTCCCTCC
The DNA here is from genome assembly GCA_013400415.1 of Scytalopus superciliaris. Taxonomy (NCBI): domain Eukaryota; kingdom Metazoa; phylum Chordata; class Aves; order Passeriformes; family Rhinocryptidae; genus Scytalopus; species Scytalopus superciliaris. The sequence continues at coordinate 50,194 of VXBX01001584.1, forward strand.
CACAGCATTAAGGAAGTGATTGCAATTGTGCCCCGGTGTGAGGCAGCTCAGCTCACACCGCTCGGGCTCTGCAGGTCTCTCAAGAGCCAGGTGTGAGGAATATTTCCCAAAAATAGAGCAAAACCTGGCACCAATCAACACTCCTAAACGTGTCTTGGCTGAGCAGCTCCAGAGAGAAGCAGGAAAGTGTTTCCCAGACAGACCATGGTCAAACAAAGCCCTACAAGTGCAGGGATGGTTCCCCCAAACCAGCACAGCCCTAGGGATTTAATATCAAGTAATTCCATTATGTATTCCTGGAGATGTTTCAGTGCAGTGGGTTTGATCCCAGATCCCAAAGGAGCATTAGAAACAAGCTCCATCCATGATCCAAGTGAGGGGGCAGTGATGCCCCCCTGGTAAGATGCTGATGGCAGTGGGTTCACACCAGGGGTGGTGTCTCATGTTTGGGTAGAATTTCCTTCTCTACCCTGTCACTTTGAAGTCTTCATTGTGAGTTTGGGACTGAGCCCTTGAGTCAGACCCAGCTTTGGATCTAGAGAAGCTCCTTGGGAATGAAGTGGCTTGTTTTGCTCTGTTGTTCCTCTTGTATCCCACCAACAGGCTGGTCTGTAAAACATGAGGAGCAGGAAATCAGCTCATGTTGGTGCCTTCCCATCCTGCAAGTGCCAGGGGGATTCCTGGTCCTGAAGTGCTGGGTCTGGGAGGGACCACCAGGATCAGAAACTCCCACAATCTTATCCAATCTCACACAAACCTTGTCCAAGTGGATAAGGTTGGAAAAGCCCTCCAAGATCATCAAGTCCAACCATCAGCCACGTCCTCAAGTGGCATTTCCACACATTTTTAAACACTTCCAGGGATGGTGATTCCCCCACTGCCCTGGGCAGCCCCTTCCAATGCTTTACAACCCTTTCCATGAAGAAATAGTTTTAGATGATGGCTCTGACCACCATCTAGGAGGAAAAATTGCTGCAGTGACCACTATGGACTCTACTGCTGATCCAGGGCCAACCACACCTCTGGAGAGCCTTCTGGGCTTGGTTTGGGGGCTGTAGGGATTTGGTTGCATCACCAAGGCTGCCAGAGCTCCGGGAGGGTTTGGATGACCCTCTGGGGCACAGGGAGTGACTCCTGGGGATGGGTCTGGGCAGGGCTGAGGCTTGGACTGGATGATCCCTGTGGGTCCCTCCCAGCTCAGCAGATCCTGTGACTCTGTGACATTCCCAAATCCTCATTGAAACAAAATAATAAAAAGAATAAAAATTACGATACAGTAAATTTAAAAAACCAAAAAGAACCGCACAACTGGTGCTTCTCCTACCAGTGCAGCTCTGCTGGGGTTTATTTATAGTCACTGGACCCCGAGCCCTGAAGAGGAAGAGGAATGTTCCTTCACTGGGCTCAAGCTGAGGACCAACTTCTGCTTGTGTCATGCCCCTGAATGCCCTCAGTGTGTGCCTGTGAGGGACCCTCTGCCAGCGGCCCCCGCGGGCACTGCCATTTATCCCCCTCCTTTCAGGGCGCGGATGCCAATCCCGGACCTGCTCTTCCAGTAATGGCCCGTATGGAGGGAATATTGTTCCCTGCATTCCAAGTCCCCTCGTCATGGCCATGAGGACCATGTTTTCCCCCTCCTCTCCCTCCCCTCCTGGCACAGAATGATTTGGTTTACGCAGAGTTGTTGCCCGTGGCCATTGGAGGCAGGGCTGGGAGTGAGGAGGGGCAAATGGCACTTCCATAGACACATTTCTTTCCCCTTTCACTACCTGATCTCTGCACTTTATTGTTTTAAAGTATTATTTAATAATGGAAAACTTTCCCAGAAAGTCCAGATCACCTCCTTTTAGTGGTCTCTTCTCACTGTCTCATGTAGTTCTCAAAAATGTGATGTTTTTTTTTTAATCCAGCCTCATCTTCACAGGAATGTCAGAAACCAGGGTAGTTATCCATAATGTTTTATGCTGAAATAGAATTCCGGAATGGTTTGGGGTGGAAGGGCTCAAAACCCACCCAGTGCCACACCCTGCCATGGGCAGGGACACCTCCCACCAGCCCAGGGGGCTCCAAGCCCTGTCCAGCCTGGCCTGGGACACTCCCAGGGATCCAGGGGAAGCCACAGCTTCTCTGCCCAACCTGTGCCAGGGCCTGCCCACCCTCCCAGCCACCAATTCCTGCCCAATGTCTATTTGATGTTGAAAAACAAGAGGAAAAAAGAGTATTTAAAAATCCCACTCACTTGGAATTGGAAGGTTTGTTGGCAGAATATGGGCATTAGGATTTGTATCCTGAGCTGGGAGGGACCCCCAGAGATCACCCAGTCCCACTCCTGGCCCTGCACAGACACCCCAACAATCCCCTCTGTCCCTGAGAGGATCATCCAAACCCCCCTGGAGCTCTGGCAGCCTCGGGGCCGTGCCCACTGCCCTGGGGAGCCTGGGCAGTGCCCACCACCCTCTGGGGGAAGGACCTTTCCCTGAGATCCCACCTGAGCCTGCCCTGGCACAACCTCCTGGCTTTGCTACCAGAAACAAATCTGAGTGTTCCCATTTCTTTCCTAAAAGAAGGATTCTCGCTGTATCTCCTCCTGCCACCCCCTCCCAGCTCTCAGGCAACACACAGCTCTGGCTTCCACATATTTCAAAATACCCATTATTTTTGCCCTTTTCAGCAACACCTCATAAAGGATAAATCACAGGAGTTAAAATTGGGAAGCTGATGGTTTAATTTCCAAGAAGCGAAATGATCGCTCAAGCTTATGGAAAAGGGGCTGGCCAATAGGAAATGGGGAATATGCAAATGTCAGGGGGTTGGAAGTGATGACAGCAGGGTTGGGGTCACCCTGGGAGCTCTCCCCTCACAGCACAGCTCTGGGCATGGGTGGCACATCCCCTTCAGGGGCATCATCTCTATGGAAGGTGTCCCTGCCCGTGGCAGGGGTGGCACTGGATGGGCTTTGAGGTCCTTCCAACCCATCCCATTTTGGGATTCCATGATGTGCTGCTGAACCACATGCCCCCAAAACAGGCCTTCTAACAAAGAAAACCATCTCACCTCCAGGAGGATCTTTGGGGTGTCCCCTTGGGATCTCGGGTGGCTTTGGCACTGCAGGCAGATCCTCCCAGGGTGAAGATCCCTGTGGTGATCAGATTAAGATCAGGTCAGTCCCCACAGAACACGGTGGCTTCTCAGAAAGGCATTCACACCCTTATCTTGTTTTGCCTGATTTCAATTAATTATTACTAATTAACTTGATTATTCATGGAACAACAGCCATGGGTAATGGGGGGGATTTATGCACCACACCTTTGGCTGCCTAATTAAAATAATGGCTTCAGAAAGGAAAACTGGCTTTGCCTGGGAAGGGTGTTGTGTTGCCACTGGGCAAGTTTTCCTTGCAAGATTCTCTCTCTGATGCTGAAAGGGAAATAACAGATGGAAACTTTTAAGGGATTTTGTCACCCTTGTCAGCAGCAAAGGGAGAGGATGTGCCTTAAAGCTGGGCCAGGGCAGGGCCAGGGGGGACAGCAGCAGGAATTTCCCCCTGGAAAGGGTGGTCAGGCCTTGGCAGGGGCTGCCCAGGGAGGGTTGGAGTGCCCAGCCCTGGAGGTGCCCAAGGCAGGACTGGCCGTGGCACTCAGTGCTCTGGGCTGGGGGACAAGGTGGGCATCGGGCACAGGGTGGGCTCCCTGGGCTGGGAGGGCTTTTCCAGCCTCAGGGATTGTGGGATTTTGTGATTCTGTGATTCCATGAACCATGGAGAGTGGAAAGTGGCCTTTGTATCTTTAGGATTTGACTTAAAACTATTTATTTTTCAATCTGCGACATTTTCACTCCTGGAGTTTCCTGAATTTCATTTGTCACCTTCTTAAGTGGCCAACAGGACAGGACAAGGAGAAACGGCCTCAGGCTGGGCCAGGGCAGGGGCAGGGGGGACAGCAGCAGGAATTTGCCCCTGGAAAGGGTGGTCAGGCCTTGGCAGGGGCTGCCCAGGGAGGGTTGGAGTGCCCAGCCCTGGAGGTGCCCAAGGCAGGCCTGGCCGTGGCACTCAGTGCCAAGGTGGGCATCGGGCACAGGGTGGGCTCCCTGGGCTAGGTGGGGGGGGCTTTTCTAGCCTCAGGGATCCTGGGATTCTGTGGAATGTGCAGTCCCTTTTCTTCACCGAGTCCTTCAATATTCCACACTAAGTTTGACATGAAATATTTTGTTGAGATGTTTTCAGGGGAAAAAGAAAGGGAAAAAACTCCCTGTTGTGAAGGAGCTGGAGAATAAAATCCTGCACCGTTAAGGGAAGAGCCCCGAGTCTCTCCCGGCTTCCTGAGGTCCCAATCCATCAGGCAGTTCCTCTGGAGGGGAGAATGGGCCAAACTTTCTCCTGGGCTCGTGTGTCTGGCTGAATACAGATGGACTCAGCCATGTGCTCGAGTCTTGCTCAGCAGGTTTCTTAATTAGAGAAGTTGTTTAAAACAAAAGTCCTGCAGTGACAGATTTCCCTTCTTTCTTTCGGAACCAGTGACTTTAAAACTCGGGATATGAAATTGCACCTCGGCATGTTGCAAAATATTAATTAAAGCCACACTCCTGCAACAATGAGCCCGAGGGGAAAGACATCCAGGCAGAACAAGCCACTTGTTTGTCTGAGCACAAGTTCTTTTGTAAAATGTCTAAAAACCAGTGGTGTGACCATGAAATCAATGCCAGCAGAAATTAAAGGACGTGCTGCCTTTTTCCAGTGGCAGCTCCCAGCCCCAGTTCCCGAAGTGTGCCGGGTTTCTGGCTGACACAGCAGGGAATAAACGCTGCAATTGCCTCATCTCCATCCACTGAGGGAAAACTGGCATGAAATGTCACCCTGTATCCACTGCAGCTCGGGCTGGAAGTCATGGGATCATGGAATTGGGGAGTGCTTTGGGTGGGAAGGGACCTCAAAGCCCCCCCAGTGCCACCCCAGCCATGGGCAGGGACACCTCCCACCAGCCCAGGGGGCTCCAAGCCCCGTCCAGCCTGGCCTGGGACACTCCCAGGGATCCAGGGGCATTTTGGTTGCAGCTGAATCCCAGCAATGCCATGGAAATTGTTAAGGGAGACTGAAAGAGGTTTTGTAGCAATAACCAAAATTATCAACTCATACAAAGCAGTTTTAATTAAACTCTCTGAGTAATTATTTCTGTCCAATACCTCTGAATCTTTCCTAAGAAAGAAAGGCCTTTCCATTTTACTGTTTCCAATCAGGATATACCAAGCCATCAATACCTGAACTCTTTGCAAAGAGCTGGAGATTATCCCCTCAATCTCAAGACCACGATATCTAAATATAACGAAACAAACTTAAGGATCAGTGGGATGGTTTGGGTGAAACTCACTGAGTTCCATATCCATAGGGAACAGCAAAAGTTATTCCTGTGGAGACCAACTGGGCAAGAAACATGGACAGGATAAGAAATCATTGCTGGGAATTGATGCTTGTGGTGACACCACTTGTCTTCACCCAACCCAACCAACGTGGTGGTGACACACCAACAGCAGGAGCTGGGAGGGTGAGGATCAGGAGAACCTCCAGCCTTGAGCAAGCACAGGCTCTGCCCCACCTTTCTCAGTGCTGGAGGTGCTGAGGACCATCCCCATGAGGAGATGAACGGTCCCAAATGACTCTTGTTTCCCACAGAGACACGTCCAGCCCGAGGCTGTTTGAGATTTAACTGATCCTGATCAGCACCTTGGGGGTTTCTTGCAGTAGGAGACAGACTTGCCGTGGTGGGTTTGCCCTAAAGGAGCCCCCAGTTGGGCAGGGGAGGGGACATGGGGCAGTGCAGGGTCACTGTGCACACACCCACACCCACATGGGCATCACAGAAACTCTGGGATGCCCAGATTCCCATGGCATGTGAGGTGAAGATTCCCACGGGATGCCCAGGTGATGATTCCCGTGGGATGTCGAGGTGATGATTCTTGTGGGATGCCCAGGTGATGATTCCCATGGGATGTGAGGTGATGATTCCCATGGGATGCCCAGGTGATGAATCCCATGGGACGTCCAGGTGATGATTCCCATGGGATGTGAGGTGATGATTCCCATGGGATGCCCAGGTGATGAATCTCATGGGATGTGAGTGATGATTCCCAGGGGATGCCCAGGTGATGATTCCCATGGGATGTGAGATGATGATTCCCGTGGGATGTGAGGTGATGATTCCCATGGGATGTGCGTGATGATTCCCGTGGGATGTGAGGTGATGATTCCCAGGTGATGATTCCCATGGGATGCCCAGATGTTTGCTCTGCTCTGGCTTTACAGCCAACATGAAGCGGCCACAACTCTTTTCGTTGCAGAAGCTCCAAGGGAAGTTCTCCAGCAGGTGAGCGACGTTCGCAGGAGCAAAGAGCCTTTCCTCCTCCAGGGGGAAGTGTTCCGCTGTTCCCGAGAGCAAACCCCGCGCAGGCAGGAGCGGCTGCTGCTCGCTCCGGGAGGCTGCTCGGGGCGCCTCTGCCCCAAAATGTACTGGAAGAGCTGCCGGGAGCTTAAAAAAAAAGCCAGGCTGAAGCACATCGTGCTCCTCTGAGGGATATTCCCTGGTCTTCTCCGTGTTCCCTCTGCTGCCACAGCTGGAGAAGGATCCTCTCCTCCTGGATTTGGGCAGCAGCCACTTAACTCTGCTGCAGTAGCCCAGATCATGGAATCAGGGAATCACTGAGGCTGGAAAAGACTTCCAGGATCGCTGAGTCCAACTTTTGACTTGTCAACGAGATCAGAGGATGAAGTGCCACGATCAGCTGTTAAACACGAAAAAAGGCTTTAAACGTGGACAAAAGATGAGTGGGGGCTTCAAACACAACCTGTTTGTCCCATTCGTATTCCTGCCCTGTATTTTTCCTGAATTCCTCGGCACCTGGTGGCAGCAAGATGGAACTATTTCCGTTTTGTGGGAGTGGTACCAAGGGGAATGGGGGAAGGTTCGGGCAGCAGGAAGTAATGAGGCTTCTCCTTCGTTCCCAAAAATAGCAGAGGTCTGATGAGCCAACCCCCCTGTGCAAGCAGAGACACCCATCACCCCATGGATCTCTCTGCTGACCTGAATTCCACGTGAAAGTGCTGGATGTGCTTCGTTTTGAGGCTGTTCCCTGTAAATCAAGGCAAACCCACCGACTTCCCCTCTCTTTATGGGTATGAATTAAAAAGCTGCTTCCAGACACGCAGAACATCCATCACACATCCCTCAGAACCAAACCAAACCCACCAAAATCCCCCCACCCCTTTGTTTGGTGTCACTTTGTGGCCCACCAGCATTACCAGGCTCTTGAAAAACTCCTGCAGAACTGCATGTTAAGAATATTTTATTACTATTCTTTTGGCCAGCTGTTTTCCAGCCCCCATCTGACCCCGAATTCATAAGAAGATTATCTTTGGAGCCTGGGCTGGGTTAGGGAGGAAGAGCCTCTTGATATTGTGTTCAATTTTTTATCCTTGAAATGAGGTTGGAACTAAAACTGTCTGAGATGACGTTTTAAAATCCTCTGTCTGTGTCCTCAAGTCAAGGGAATGTTGGAGAGAGGGGAAAGTGTCAGTGTGGGTGTTTGTGGGGAGCTGGAGAGGGACTTTGGGCAAGGCATGGAGTGACAGGAAAAGGGGGGATGAATTTGAGGTGGAAAAGGGGAGATTTAGGTGGGATATTGAGGAGGAAGTCTTGTCTGGGAGGGTGGGCACTGCCCTGGCACAGGTTGGGCAGAGAAGCTGTGGCTGCCCCTGGATCCCTGGGAGTGTCCCAGGCCAGGCTGGACGGGGCTTGGAGCCCCCTGGGCTGGTGGGAGGTGTCCCTGCCCAGGGCAGGGGTGGCACTGGGGGGGGCTTTGAGGTCCTTCCAACCCAAACCACTCCAGGATTCTGTGACTCTTTGGTTCTTTGACTGACTCGTGGCCTTCAGCACAGAATTTGATCGTCCTCCCAACTTCCTGAGGAAGAGGGACTTTCAGCAGGAGCTGCAGTGACAGGACAAGGGGGAAAGGTTTTAAACTAAAAGAGGAGAGATTTAGATGGGATATGGGGAAGGAATTGGTGGCTGGGAGGGTGGGCAGGCCCTGGCACAGGTTGGGCAGAGAAGCTGTGGCTGCCCCTGGATCCCTGGCAGTGTCCCAGGCCAGGCTGGACGGGGCTTGGAGCCCCCTGGGCTGGTGGGAGGTGTCCCTGCCCATGCAGAGTGGAACTGGATGATCCTTAAGGTCCATCCAACCCAAAGCATTCCACGTTTCCATGTTAAACCCTCTCCCAGGGTGCTCACCAGAGCAGGGGGCAGCTTGATCTCCCTGTGACACAAGCAAGTCAAGCCCAAGTTGCCAATGGGAATTTGGGGGAGCATACCCCTGAAAACACATTCCCATACACATGTAGTGGGGAGAGTGTGAGCTGCCTGTCCTCCCTCCACACCCAGAACTCATCACAACTCACATATCCCTGGAAAAAGCTCTGCTTTTGACAGATTCCACTGAACAAGAGGCTCTTGAAAACTCCTGCTGAGCTCTATTTATAATGCAGACCTGCCTGGGTGAGGGTTTTGCTCCATGGATAATGCAGGGATTCAAAGGAAACATCACCAGGTTCCCATTTGGGGCTCTAATTATTTCATGTCTCACAAAGTGCTGCTCCTCCAGTTCCACAGTTCAAAGATGGAAAGAGCTTTATCACTCAAGAGAAGGCCAGACCAACGCAGGTCTCTTTTTTCTTGGAATGTTAATGACCAGATTTCTCCTCTCCCCATTACGACCCAACTGATGTCAATTAGTGCATGTCCAGTGACTAAAACCTGTCTCTTCACTCGCTGTTTCCAACAAAAAGCAGCAGGATGTGCCAAGAGGCTCAGCAGCCACCTGGCTCGTTGTGATGGGTCGTTTTTGTAGGGCCTTCCTTGGTAACCAGGGTCAAAATCTAGGCAGGATTCCATCCCATCCCTTTACGGAATCAGGTGTATATGAGCCCAAGGGGGAGCTGTTCTTGCTCTCTTTTGCNCCGAACTCTCACACTGGTGCAGCATCGTGTGTTGCACAGCTCCCAGACCTGTGCCAGGACTTGCCTTTTTCCCCTTTGGAAGAGCAAGGAAAGGGCATGGAGAGAGCTTTTTCCCAGCATCACACGGGTAGAGAACAGTCAGCCTCGGAGACCCAAGTGCAGGGCCTGGGGAGAGCCAGGTCTGCCCCAAAGCTCACGATGGGCCTCGGCCAAGGAGCCACCAAGGGGTTGGGATGCAGCCAGGCAGGGAATGAGGGAGCAGAACCATCCTCATCCACCCCAAACCATGCTTGGAGGGGGGCATGGTCACCACGGAGCTGCAGGAGGGACACAACAACAATGCTTTCATTTGAGCTCGTTATTTCACCAATAAAACTGAGGGGAAGGTGACAAATTGACTCTGCTAAAGGGTTTGAGACCTCAGACCTCAGAGACTCCTCGCTGTGAACAACCAAACCCGGAGCCAACTATTTTTTGACCACAGATATTAAACAAGAATTGTCATTTATGTTTGTACAGATAATGCCAAGGAGTTTTGAGGAGAATTTTTCCAAACGAACCAGTGTCTGGACCAAAGAAAATTCTATTCACAGGCAGAGTCTGCCTGTATTTCACCACTTGGTTGTGTTGATTCCTGGGGTTTTTTTTCCCCTAAAAAAATATCCTGCAGAGATCAGAGTGTAGTTTTATTGAATAAAAACAAAATATTTTAAAAATTAAATAAAAAATGAAATAAAATAAAATAAAATAGTATAAGAAATTTATCAGGGGAAGAGGTTCAGAATTGAAAAGTTATCTGTGGCTTCTTATTTCCACAGGGCAGTGAAAGGGCATCCTGAGCTTGTGCTTCAGCAGGAAAGAAACCAACCCTGCCGGGCCAAACTCCCTCTTCCATAAAAAAACAAGTCCAATAAAGTCCAAAAACTACCTTCTACTTGTTTGTGGAATAACAACCAACCCCTTTCCTACAATAAACCCCATGCCCCATTTTAAAACTGAAGATTTGCAGTTGCTGGGAGAGCTTGATCTGAGTTTGTGTTTGTTGGAATCATCCGGTGGGAGTGGAATTCCCTGGAAAGGCACACCCGGCCCAGGAGCTGCTGGACAGCCTGGAAAATCCACGTTTAAACCTCTTCATGCCAAATGCTTGGAGAGTGTTGTGAGAAGAGCTCAGTTCTTGGAGCTCCTCAGAGAAAGGACTGGCCGTGACACTCTGGGCTGGGGGAAAGGTGAGGATTGATGGTCTTGGAGGGCTTTTCCAACCCTAAGGATTCCATGGATCTCGGAAAATCTTGCTGGAAGAAAGAACTGAGATGTAAAGATACAGCGAGTGGGGAAGAATTCGGAAGTTACATCCAGTCTGGGAACGTCTTGACTCGTTCTTGCATCGACCAGGAGTTCTGGGAATCCCTTCCTGTTGTGGGAAAGCCAGGAGGGCTGGACAGTGCTGGATTCCTTGGCCCAAACCCACCAGTGGGGATTCCTGCCACGTCTCCCGCTTGTCTCCATGAGAATACAACACCTTCCAACCTGCTCTCCAACATTTATTTGTCCAAGCAGCTTGTAGGTGGTTCAGGACACAACAGCAACTCCTGTAGTGTAAAATGCAGACAGGAAAAAAAGGAGGAAAACCCACTAATTTGTTTTTCAGATGGAATTCTATCCAGTCCCTCATTAACTGTGAGCTCTTTGTGTGGGGCCTGACACAACACAAAAGCTCCTGGCTCCCAGTTTTTGGAGTAGGTTTCCCAAAACATGGATATGACTTTAAAACCAAGGCATGAGGTGCCCTGAGCTTGGTGGGAAGCAGATCTGTGTCCTGTTTCCTGGGCTGACTTGGGAGCTGGATGTTTTGGGAAGGGAGGGCGGGGTTGGAAACGCTTCTTTGCTCTCCTCGAAGCCTCCCCAAAGCGTGGCAGAGCAGGTGGGGCTGTGGGTCTGTCATGGGCACAGAGAGAACTAATGGACAGAAAGCTGTAACCCCACAGGTTACACAGCCCCATAGACCCCATAGGCACCATAGATCCCATAGGTTCTATAGGTCCCATAGGCCAAATACGGCCCACAGGCCACATAGAACCCATAGGTTCTATAAGCCACATGGGCCCCATGGGCTTCATAGGCTCCATCACCCCATAGACCCTATGGGTTCCACAGGCCCCATCACCCCACAGACCCCCTACTCCAGGCACCAGAAGTACCCTGACTATCCTTATTTCCTGGAGCAAGTTGATTGCAGCCCCACACACGCTGCAGCCACACATTCCTTTTCTCTCTGCCCTCCGGTTTTCCCGTGCTGCTGGCACGTTCCCTCCCCCAAATCCCACCTTGGATTTCTCTCAGCCAGAAGTGGCAGCGGCCTGAGAGCCCCGGGATTAGTGTTTGTGGGAGGCAAAACCCCTCCTGAAGAGCATGCCTGGTTTATTAACCACTCTCCACTCCCTCTTTTGAATAACAATTTGATTATTCTTCGCCGCATTCAGGAGAGAAAAATACTTCTAATCCTGTTTAACCCTCTTTGGGTCCTGAATTAGTTTCCTAAGCTTTTAGGATAATGAAAAGGCATTATTGTCATCTGGCACCATTTCTTTCTGACCGCCTTGTAGCCCTCCCAGCCCTGGGATGCTCCTGAGCATCCCCCAGGCTGCTGGAAATCCAGGGAATTTGCTGGTGCTGCAAGGATGAAGAGGCAATTCCTCCCAGTTGTTGTGCACTTCAAAATGCAACTTTCTTGAACTTCCTGACCCTTTGTAGCTTGCATTTAAAGTCAAGTTAAAAAGAACCCAAAAAGCAAAACAAAACACTGGAGTTTGGAATGTTCTCCCCTCTTTTGTGGGAAGTGGCATTCAGAGTTCTTTGGGATCTGCTCTCCTGTGTCTGTTTTGCTTAAGGAGGGAGGAAAATCCATCTGTTCATGTGCATAGAACCAGAGAATCCTTTAAAAACCCTCCAAGATCAGTGAGTCCAAGCATCCCCCAGCACTGCCAAGGCCACCTCCAAGTGCCACATCCACAGGGCTTTGAAATCCCTCCAGGGATGGGGATCCACCACTCTGAGCTGGACCACCCTTTCTATGGGGAAATTCCTGCTGCTGCCCCCCCTGCCCCTGCCCTGGCCCAGCCTGAGNAGAGCCAGAAGGTCCCCCCTGAGCCTCCTTTTCTCCAGGCTGAGCCCCCCCAGCTCCCTCAGCCCCTTCCCAGCTCCCTTCCCTGCCCTGGACACGCTCCAGCCCCTCAATGTCCTCCTTGCCATGAGGATCCCACAACTGTCCCCAGCCCTGGAGGTGCCCCAGCAGTGCCACACAGGGGGACAGTCTGTTCCCAGGTCCTGGTGACCACACCGTGGCTGGGCCAAGCCAGGATTCCCTTGGCTGAGCCCTTGGTTATACCTTTCTTGTTTGTGGGAAGAGCAAGTGGCTCCTCCCTGGGATCTCCCACCACACTGTTCCCTCCTCCCTGAGACCACCCAGCCCTTTTTTTCCTCCTCCCCCAAGGAAAATTAAAACCCCGTCGCAATCAAACAAGCTTTTTTTTTTTTCCCAGCCAAGTAAATCATTTCCTTTGTCAGCAGGAGCCACCACGGTGCTCCCAATCAATAAGGCTGAACATCCCTCCTTATTAAACCCTCCCCATCGGCTGGTTTGGAGTCACAGCTCCATTTCCCAAACGCACATCATTCCCCGGGCTGCATTAACAGTCAATCCCTCTCCCCCGGTGTTTGTAGGTACATCGGGAGACACCGGGGAGCTGGACATTTTATTCCCAGCCGGGGAGGGATTTTAATGTCATTATTCACACTGAGATCTTCTCACTCTCCAAACAGGCCATTGATTTTAATGGGGCCACTTGTAGCGCGACGCGTTATTTAGGGTGATTAAGGGCATTATAATTTGATGACTCCTCTTTGTTCCCCTAATGGGATGCGCAGGCAGTGAGTCCCTTCCCACCGCAACACCGGGAGGGTGGGATGGGAAGTGTCATCCCCTCCGCAGCTCCGGGAGGTGGAAGTGCAGCAGGAGGGAGGTGGGTGAGCGGCTCCTTCCGCCTGTTACAGTTCCCAGAGGTTTGGAAGCTTCTGGACTTTGTTTCGTATTTGTCCCTCCTGTAGGAACTTTCCCACAGAACGAGAGTTTGCTCAGAGAGTGCCGGGCTCGTTTGGGTTGGAAAAGCCCTCCGAGAAGGAGCCCAACCCATCCCCGGCACTGCCAAGGCCACCACTAAATGATGTCCCCGAGTGCCACATCACAGGGCTCTGAAATCCCCCCCCGGCTGGGGATCCCCCCCTGCCCTGGGACAGGCAACCCTTTCCATGACATTTCCCCCAATATCCAATTTAACCCTCCCCAGGCACAACTTGTTCTATTTTTGGGCTCTTCAAGTTACCTGAGCAGAATATTTATATACGTTTTAATATATTTTATGCATTTTTATATATTTGCATATATTTATATATTTTCTGCATTCTATATATTTTTACAT
>VXBX01001584.1:79358-114706 GCA_013400415.1 Scytalopus superciliaris
AAGAAAGAAAAGAAAGAAAAGAAAGAAAAGAAAGAAAAGAAAGAAAAGAAAGAAAAGAAAGAAAAGAAAGAAAACTCTCCTGCCTCTTCACTCTGCCACTGCTGGAGGAGTGAGGGATGTGGCACTTCCCACCTTCTGGAATACAACTTTCTCTCTGGGAAGAAGCTGAGATGGGAGTTCTCTCTTCCCAGAGCGTTTCAGGAGGCATCAAACAATGTTAAACCTCGGGGCTGTTTAAGCAAATACCAGAGAAATAATTGCTGGCAATTCCCTGGCAGCTCCCAACAAGCTTCCCAGGAAGTGCTGCTGTAAAACAAACATCTGAGGCACAGAAAACATGACAAAAACACTGTATTTATGGTGCCAATTTTATTTCTCTTCCTTGCTCTCCCTTCTATTTAAATGCAGGGAATAAATGGGTTTAAATAAGATTTCCAGTGTAATACAAGCATGACACAGTTTATTTACTCATTTATTTTAGCGTGAACCTGCTGCACAGGTGGAGTTGCCTGTTCCTGACAGCAAAGGGGAAGAAAACACATCTCAGCCCTTTTTAAACCTTATCAGCAAATAGTCTGAGGCGTTCCCAGCTGGGCACACGGAGAGACTGAAATCCAGCATGGAATTCTGCAATCAGCCACAGAAATGTGCTCTGCTGCCCAGGAAAATGGGGTGATAAACCCAAGAGTGATGTGTTTCCTTGTGCCCCAAATCCTGCTGCCCCTCGGCCAGAGGGTGGGGGGGATTTGATCCCCCTGAAACGTCACTGAAAGGAGCTCTGGAGCAAACTCTGCTCCATCCAGGATTTTAAGTGTCATTCCAAGGCTGGAGATCAGGTTGATCCTCACCCTCCCAGCTCCTGCTGTTGGTGTGTCACCACCACGTTGGTTGGGTTGGGTGAAGACAAGTGGTGTCACCACAAGCATCAATTCCCAGCAATGATTTCTTATCCTGTCCATGTTTCTTGCCCAGTTGGTCTCCACAGGAATAACTTTTGCTGTTCCCTATGGATATGGAACTCAGTGAGTTTCACCCAAACCATCCCACTGATCCTTAAGTGTGGTTTCTTATATTTAGATATTGTGGTCTCAAGATTGAGGGGAAAAATTCCAGATCATTGCAAAGAGTTTTCAAGGAATTAGTACATCCTGTTGGAAATAGGGAAATTAAAAGCCATTCTTCATTAGGAAAGAGTCAGAAGTAAAAGTTTAATTAAAACTGCTTTGTATGAGTTGATAATTTTGGTTATTGCTACAAAACCTCTTTCTCTTTCTTTTAATAATTTCCATGGCATTGCTGGGATTCAGATGCAACAAAGTGCCCCATCCCTGGGAGTGTCCCAGGCCAGGCTGGACGGGGCTTGGAGCCCCCTGGGCTGGTGGGAGGTGTCCCTGCCCATGGCAGGGGGTGGGATGGGATGGGCTTTCAGGTTCCTCCCAACCCAAACCATTCTGGGATTCTGGAATTCACTGAGTGCTCTGATCCTTGTGCCTTTCCAGCAGGAATTCAATTCCTGAGGAAAACTGCCCATACCCACCAGTGCAGCAAAACTGACCCACAGAGGTCACTGACAGCTTGTTCAGGGGTTTGGGGTTTGGGCATAAGAAATGTCAGCAGCCCCAGGAAGTCCCTGTTGCACAAATCCACAGTCTACTGAAAACAGTGGGAATTCTGTCCAGCTCCCTGCCAGGAGGGAGGAGCCAGGTGGGGGTCGGGCTCTGCTCCCAGGAACAAGTGACAGGATGAGAGGGAATGGCCTCAAGGTTCTCCAGGGGAGGTTTCGATTGGATAAAAGGGAAAATATCTTCCTGGAAAGGGCTGTCCAGCCCTGGCACAGCTGCCCAGGGCAGGGGGGGATCCCCATCCCTGGAGGGGTTTAACAGCCCTGTGGCTGTGGCACTTGGGGACATGGGCAGTGGTGGCCTTGGCAGTGCTGGGGGATGGTGGGACTCCATCATCTGAGAGGGTTTTTCCAACCTCAGTGATTCTGTGACTCCATCAGTGGTGGCTGTCCCATCCCTGGGTGAGCACAGGAAATGTGCCCCACAAATCCCTCCAGAGTGAGGGAAAATGGGATGATTTTGTTGCTATTTGTTGTTACTTGTTTTCTCCTCAGTCCCAGAATAGCAATGACGTGAAGATTCCCCAGGAGGGGTTAAGGCTGTACCTCATGTTTGCCCAGCTGAGCTCACATGGAAGGACTCACTATTCCTCTTCCACATCCCCTGGGGCATTTCCCCCAAAAAACTTTACAATTTCTTATTGTTCCACTTCCCAAACCTGACCAATGGCATTTCCATCTGCACTTCCAAACCTCCCTGACAGCCAGAGCTGGCAGGAAGCTCCTCATTTCCAAAGCACAACAAGGATCTGCTTTCAAACCACCTCAGGGAGGGGACAGGATGGAAGTGTCAGTGCTCCACAACAGCTGGACTAAGGAAGGACAAAGGGGTCCTTTCTGGGTTTAATAAATACATTTATTTCCTTCCATCATGAGTCATATCCAAGTGCTCCAGGAGCCTCCACGATGCAGAAAGTCACCTCTGTACATGTGTCCTTGTGAGAAGCAAAGCTCCAGGTTCTCCCCTGGTTGGGATGGGCTGGATGAGCATGGGAGAAGTGCCCCACAAATCTCTGCAAACTGAGGAAAACAGGATGATTTTGTTGCTAATTGTTGCTCTTTGTTGTCTCCTCAGTCTCCAGAATAACAATTGAATGGAGTTTCTCCAGGAGGGTTAAGGATGTACCTGTGTTTGAGCAGGGGAGCTCAGATGGAAGCAATTCATGTTTTGTGGGTGAGTTCTCCCCCAGAGTTTATATTTTCTTATTGTTCCACTGCCCAAACCCAACAAAATCCACAGAAGGACATTTCAATGTGCACTTCCAAACCTCACAGAGCTGGCAAGAAGCTCCTCAGCCCCTGTTGGAGAGAGGGAGAGGAGCTGTCACAGCACCCAGGGCAAAAGGCACTCAGGGATGGGAATTAATCCCAGCAGTGCAGGCCTGGGGGCTGCTCTCCCAGTGCTGAGCATCCCAATCTCTCCCAGCCCCAGCCCAATGGGAATGTGCATTATAATCTCCTTCTAGGAATAAAAATATCCCCCATTATAATCTGCTCGGCGTCACTTTTCATCCCCGGATTTAGGAGAGCGAAATTGAGCGAGCACGTTTGGAGCAAATAAACAAAATGACTCACCCACTAACCCGGGTTTAATCCGGAAAATTGCTGTTCTGGGCTGGGAAACGGAATTAAGGCAGGACCTTCAGGCAGGAGCACTTTCAAAGGTCATCCTGCAGAGGCAGGACTGCAGAGTGGGATCCAGCTGCCAGGAGGGTGGGGAGGAACGGTCCTGGTGGGATGTGGGGCCTTTTGGAATCCCATTCTGAGCTCCAGGAAAAGCAAAACAGAAGAGGGGAGTGATTAAAAAAAATCGGGAAGCAGATGCACAAAATGAAACCATCAGCTTGGAGAGATGGTTGGGGAAAACCATCCCCAAGAGAGGAAACTCACAGCACCTTCAGGTGTTTGAGGGGCTGGTTTCAGACAGAACCATGGAATGATGTGGGTTGGAAAAGCCCTCCCAGCCCACGGAGCCCACCCTGTGCCCCATGCCCACCTTGTCACCCAGTGCCACATTGGGCACCTCCAGGAGTGGGGACTCCACCAGACTCAGGGCTGAAGCCACTTCTCTCAATATTTAAGAGGTGCTTCTTGATATTTTAAATACTCCTAAAAAGCAGGTAATGAAATGACCCCCTTTAACCCTCTGGATGAGCACAGAAGAAGAGAAGCTGTGGCTGCCCCTGGATGGATCCCTGGCAGTGTCCCAGGCCAGGCTGGATGGGGCTGGTGGGAGGTGTCCCTGCCCATGGCAGGGAGTGGCACTGGGTGGCCTTTGAGGTCCCTTCCAACCCAAACCATCTGGAATTCCATGACTCTATGCCCTTCCCTCGGTTTTTGGTGATCCGAACACCTCAGAGAAGACGAGGAGCATTAAACTGTACATTTGCATGTACAATTATGCCCCCTAATTTGCCGCCGTAATTACGACAAGAGCACATTAAAATCATGTAATTGCACACCCAATGGGCAATTAGGCATGTGTGTGGGTACAGCCTCATCACTGCCACATTAAACCCTGGCTCCAGGGTAAATATTTGGCACAGTTTGCCCAGGCTTTACTGGGATTTTGAGTGTAAGAGTCCTTGGGGTCCCACATGACACCACTGAGTGTGTGTAGATATATTTATTTATTTATTCCTTCCCGAGGAAGTGAAGGGCTGCATTTGCTCCATGGAAAGAGGGTAAATAATTCCATTTCTTCCTGGAAATCCTTTGGTTAAAGGGAATTTTGGTGGCAGTGCTGGGCAATCTCTGGCCATTGGCACTTTCTCAAGGTAAGCACTTGCAAATCCCAACTTTCAGAGGTTATTTACCGGCATGAAAAATGATCTGTGGAGCCTCTTTGGCCTGTTTATTTATTCCGGAGGATTATCAACTCCACATTATCTGTTGTTTATCTGTAATTAGGCCGAAGCAAGGTTTGCTTCATTCATGTTCTCGTTCCACCCATTTTTCAAAGTGTCACCTTAATCTGCTGTAATTATTGAGTGTTTCACAGATCCACTCGGTTTTGAAAGCCATTAAAAATCCAATTAATGCAGAACTCGAGAATTCCTGCCTCGCTCTGGGACTGCCTCTAGCCCTTTGCTTGCGTGTGAAGTGGTTTTGCCTTTGACTTGATGTTCTGCAAGGATCACTTGTTTATCTCAGGGCTCCTCAGCTCCTGCTGCACCGCGGGGGGACTAATTGGGTGCTTGAATTTCATGAGCTTTCGAAGCAAAGATCTGAGATGTTCCAGTTCAGCCAGGTTTGATAAACCTGCAGCTTTGCTCCTGTGCATCTTCTGGCTCTGGTCACACCAAGCAACGTCCCCAATGTCCATCTGCTCCCACCTGGGCCACTCTTGGTGCTCCCAGAGAGCTGTGGGCACACTGAGGTTCAGCTTCCCACTTCAGCTCCATCCTCTGCCTCTCCAAAGGTCCCACATACATCTCTCACAGAGATCCTCCTCACTGACACCCAGAGATGTTTCTCACAGACCCCCTGAGATGTTTCTTGCAGACCCAGAGATGTTTCTCACAGGCACCCAGAGATGTTTCTCATCAACACCCAGAGATGTTTCTTACAGACACCCAGAGATGTTTCTCACAGACCCTGAGATCTTTCTCAGTGTCACCCAGAGACCTTTCTCAGTGACACCCAGAGATGTTTCTCACCAACACCCGGAGATGTTTCTCAGTGACACCCAGAGATGTTTCTCACAGACACCCAGAGATGTTTCTCACAGACCCCCTGAGATGTTTCTCACAGGCACCCAGAGATGTTTCTCACCAACACCCAGAGATGTTTCTCACAGACACCCAGAGAACTTTCTCTCAGCTCTAAGCAAAGCAACTGCAGAGTTTTCTGTCCCACCCACTTTGGTGTTCATCATCTGAGAGCTGACTCCTCTCCACAGTGGCTTCCTTACCCCCCCAGGAGCAGCAAGGTCACCTTTTCCCTTCTCCAACTCTGTCCAGCCTTCACTTTGTTCTTGGCCAGCACCTCAAAACACAAAAATTCAGTTGTCTCCACCTGTCCAGAAAGTTCTGTCCTCCCTCTGGCCCAGGTTTGTAGGCAGTTTAATTCCAGGGTTCAGAATAAAGAGTTGGCCCCTCCTGGAATTTGGGGCCAGCCCCTCCAACTCCTGCTCACCAGCTGAAGGAGAGTCATAGGAACCCAGAGTGGGCTGGGTTGGAAGGCAGCCTAAAAGGCACCCCTGCCATGGGCAGGGACACCTCCCCCCAGCCCAGGTTGCTCCAAGCCCCATCCAGCCTGCCCTTGGACACTCCCAGGGCAGAGTTTGAGGGCAAATTTGGTTTATTCCCTGCCCAGTCTGACCCTGCCTGCAGAAGGGTGGGGGGGGCTTTGCCATGCAGTGAAGGCCCCGGGTGGATGTCACAGGGAGCTTTTCAGAGCCAGGCTGAGCCATCACCACTCTGAGCCACCACCTGATCTGTATTTATTCCTCAGAAAATGGCAATAAAAGGCTTGGAGGAGTCTCTGCTGCAGATGGGGTGAGGACAAAGCCAATTAGCCCTCCGAGAAGGACTTAAACAACCCGAACCTGCTTCATTAGCTCTGTCATTGTCACGAGCAGAGCAGGTCACGGAGCTGGGGCTGGGCTGGGCTGAGTTCTCAGTCGCTGTCCCAGAGCTCCCAAGGACCAGATGAGTCAGTTCCTCATCTCAATTCTCTAATCAAACTTTGCAGAGCGCAAAGATTTCAAGGGAAATTAAATGTCTGAACCCGACCAGGAGGCACAAGGAAGAGAGGGAATTATGAAGGGCATAAAAAGAGCTGTTAAATCACTTGGGTTTGCCGGGAATTTTGTGACTCCATCTCCAGCAAATAATTTTGTCATTACACTTCTCATCACCACTTTAAATAACCTACTTTACAGAACAAGGAGATTAATTAATCCCATTAGTTCAGATTTGCTAGAAGACCCTAATGAATTTTCATGTAGGATTTATGTCTTCCTCATCCTGACAGGCAATGAAAGGATTGGGAATATGGGAAATTTCCTTGGTGGGCACTTGGTGTCCCTCCTTTCCTGGCAGAGGGCGGTTCTTCTGGCCAAGATGACAGCTCTGATATTACTGAGGGGTCTTGGTCCCCACGTTGGGTCTTGTCCCAGGATTGTGTGACCCCTCAGGCCACCCTGAGGGTGTGTCAGGAAAGCCTCAGGAGTAGAGGGATACCATGAAAAGGACCATAAGGGCCACGAGGAGACTTGATGGAGAGAAGAACTGACAGAAGAGAGCAGAGAGGAACATGGGCAGGACCATCAGAGGCTCCTCCAAAACCATGTGGAATCACTTTACCACTGGAAACACAACAGTGACAGTCTCTGTGGGGCCATCCCTGAGATACTCCTGGAAGTGTCCAAGGCTGGGTTGGACAGGGCTTGGAGCAACCTGGGATAGTGGAAGGTGTCCCTGCCCATGGCAGGGGTTGGATGAGATGGACTTTAAGGTCCCTTCCAGCCCAAACCATTCCATGATTGTATAATTCAATTCAGTATGAACCCAAATTCAGTCTTGGGCCACACCTTGGGGTTGGCTTGCAGTAACAAGGTTTGGATATATGGCTCAGAAATTGTGTCTCCCTTCTTCCCCATCACCTGAAGAGCTTTACAAAGCCACCCAGTTCCAAAGGAAGGCCCAGCATGTCATTTTTCATGGTGCAAAAGGATAAAGTCCCAGAGGAGAACACTGAGAAGGTGCAAAGACTGAGGGAATGCAAACCAAACCCGGTCCTACCATCAGCCCAGCTCTCCAAAGTCACTGAAGGTCCTCCTGGGGCAGAATCTTCATCCCAGCAGGTTGATGGGCAGCTCACAAAGAGGTCCCATCACAGATGGTGCCTTTCAGAAGAATCCCAGTTTTCAGGTCCTCCCCATCCCGTGGTTTGTACCAGAAGGATTTCCAGAGCAGCACTTGGGACCCTGCACTGGTTTCTCTGCACTAATTAATTTAATCAGAGCTCTCTCCTTCCTTTCACCTTATTTACTGACTCCAGTGCAGCACATTCATTCCTGCAGACATTTGCAGGATGTAAATAAATTGCTTTGGACTGTTTACGCCTCTGTGGCCTTTTGTAACACACCAGTCCGGTGATATGTTGATTTTTCTCACCAGGCTCGTTCCTCATCTGCAGAGTTAATTGAATTGCCATTTTATCTGATTTCACCCTTCCCAGAAAAGCGTCCCTTGCACTGCCACAGTTTTTGTGGCTTCATCACAACTCACATGTTTATGGGCATGGGAAGTGTCGGTGACTCCTGTTTTACCCCCACACTGAGAAGGGAGTTGGAATTCTCTGCTGCAGAGCAAGGAGTGTTTGGACGACCCTCTCAGGGACAAGGGGGGTTGTTGGGGTGTCCTGTGCAGGGCCAGGAGCTGCACTGGGTGATCCTTGGGGATGCCTTCCCAAATATTCTGGGACTCCATGGATCTCTGGATGACACTGGTGACAGCCAGCACCCACAGTGTCCCCCTCCTCTCTGTCCCAGCTGCTTGTTGTATCTTAAGCAGCTCCTGCGTGACTTTATCTCCTTGTAGAGAAGATGTTCAGAGTGCCCAAGCTGAGTGGTGGCACTCCTGAAGGTTGGGATGACATGCAAAGGGACCTGGGCAGGCTGGAGAAGTCCCATGGGAATCACAGGTGGTTTAGTAAGACCAAGTGCTGGTGCTGCCCCTGGGTCGGGGCAACCCTTGGGGGTCAGTCCAGGCTGCGGATGAGCAGATGGAGCAGCCCTGGGAGAAGGACCTGGGGGGCTGCTGGGGGAGAGGCTGGACATGGCCCAGCCCAGAACCCCCATGGCCTGGGCTGGTCCAGAGTGAGGGGGGGATTGTGCCCCTCTGCCCCCAGGGTGAGACCCCCCTGCAGAGCTGCCCCAGCCCTGGGGAACAGCCCAGGGAGCTGCTGGAGAGGCCAGAGGAGGCACCAGGATGGGCAGAGGGTGGAGCAGCTCTGCTGGGAGGGAAGGCTGGAGAGCTGGGATTGTCCAGCCTGGAGAAGGGAAGCTTTGGGGGGACCCAACTGTGGCCTTGCAGGGCCTGAAGGGGCTACAAGAAACATGGAGAGAGACCATTGAAAAGGCCTGGAGGGACAGGACACAGGGAATGGCTTTAAGCTGGAAAAGGGAAGATTTGGGTGGGATATTGGGCAGGACTTGGTGGCTGGGAGGGGGGGCAGGCCCTGGCCCAGGTTGGGCAGAGAAGCTGTGGCTGCCCCTGGATCCCTGGGAGTGTCCCAGGCCAGGCTGGACGGGGCTTGGAGCCCCCTGGGCTGGTGGGAGGTGTCCCTGCCCATGGCAGGGGTGGCACTGGGTGGGCTTTGAGGTCTCTCACCAGTCTCTGGTAACAGGATTTAACTCAGGGCCCCAATGTAAAATAAATAATAAATGAAGGAAGATGGAAAAGTTCTTAACTTCGGAATAAGAGATGAAATCCAGAAGCGGAATATTTGCGTTTAGTGTATGGGAAAGGGCTTTCAAGGCTCTCACATGTCCCACCCCTCAGGAGAAGAGCAGTTATTTGGGATGCTCCCAGTCCTGCTGTCCTGGGATTCCCGTGGGTGCTGAGAAACATTTGCTGTGCAAGTGGTTTAATGTACCTGAGCCATCCACTGGGAGTCAAAAGGGGATGATAATATAATATAATGTAGTGTAATATAATGTAACACAATGTAATGTAATGTAATATAATATAGTATAGTACAATATAATATGGTGTAATATAATATAATGTAATACAATGCAATACAGTACAATATAATGTAATGTAATATAGTATAATATAATATAATGTAGTATAATACAATATAATGTAATATAATTGATCTAATATGATATGATAAGATATTATAGAATAGAATAGAATAGAATAGAATAGAATAGAATAGAATAGAATAGAATAGAATGAAGTAAAATATAAATGAATATATATGACTTAAAATCCCAGAATCCCATAATTATTTGGGTTGGAGGGACCTTAAAGCCCACCCAATGCCATGCCCTGTCATGGGCACGGATACCTCCCACCAGCCCAGGGTGCTCCAAGCCCTTTCCAACCTCATCTGGAACAATTCCAGGCCTTTTCCAACCTCAATGCTCAGGAGATCCTGGGATTCTAACACCACTCCCACGGTGCTGACAGAGCAACGTGAAAACCTTCCTACCTTCTTCATTTCCCCTGATTAGACTAATTCTCACAGAGCATAAATACAGAAGTGTCTGGAAAAAAAGCCTCTTCCAGGTGTTTGCAGACAAAAGGTTGCTCAGCCACCGTTGCTGTTGCATCCCAGAGATGCTCAGGGAATTACACAGTTTGCATTCCAAAGCCCTTTCCCTGGGAAAGGATGGAAGTTGGCAGGATCTGCAGCAGTGCTGTGCTCTTCAGTGTGGGGCTCAGATAGTTTTCAGGTGTCCTGGCAAGGCAGAAAGAGCTTTAGAACAACATTATATCGGGGCCTTGATTGGAACAAAAAATAGGTTTGAGGATTTAGAAAGACTGGAAAGGGATATTTGAACTGATCCAGGGATTTGAACTGGGCATCCAATGGGCAGGGACCCCTCCCACCAGCCCAGGGGGCTCCAAGCCCCGTCCAGCCTGGCCTTGGACACTCCCAGGGATCCAGGGGCAGCCACAGTTTCCCTGCCCAACCTGTGCCAGGGCCTGCCCACCCTCCCAGTGGTGTCTTCTGGGAGAGATGGAGTGGATAAAGGCTGGAATTCAGGGCAGACAGGCAGAGCTTCAGCCTTACTCTACATCATTTTCCTCATTTTTCCAGGTCTTTCCCAGTCTGTGAGGAGGCCCTGGATATGCTCCAGGGCTGGAGCCCCTCTGCTCTGGGGCCAGGCTGGGAGAGCTGGGGGGGCTCCCCTGGAGAAGGGAAGGCTCCAGGGACACCTGAGAGCCCCTGGCAGAGCCTGAAGGGGCTCCAGGAGAGCTGGAAAGGGCTATTTGAGAGGCAGAAGCAGCAGGAAGGGTCTTGGGATGCTCCCATTGCTCCAGCAGCAATTCCCTCTTAAAAAAAAAAAGAACAAATCTGGGCCCTGTTTCCAGCCTGAATTTCCCTGTCAAGCTTCACCTTCCAGTCATTGATGGGGATTTTTCTCTCCTACCTTTCTTTTGCAGAATTTATGTGGACTCTCACAATAATCTTTCCATGTAGGAATCTCTGGGCTGTGTCCAAGTCAATCCTGCCCTTTCCTTTGTCCAGCTGACCAGGCTGAGCCTCTGTGGGCTCTTAGTGCAAGGCTGGCCGTGAGGAAGCACCAGCACAGGATTATTGGGAGGTTTTCTGTAAATAAGTGGCTCCTCTGGGATGGTGAGTGGGCAGGAGACATGCAGAGCATCCAAAGCTCAGCCCTAATTCCTGCAGCAGAGATTAGGCACAAAGCCAGGGTTTAAACACTGTGTGTTTAAGGGAAATAACATCGATGGAGGAGGAGTTCTCCACAGGAATGACATGATTACCGCTCTTAATGAGGGCTCAGGAACAAAAGTGCAGCCAGAAGTGGAGGAGAATGTGGAGAGAGGGAGCTCAGACCGAGTTCAAACAGGCATGGAGTGTCCTCCCTGCAGCAGGGAAACATCACAGCTGGAAAGGGTTTGGGTTTCCAAACATCCAACACCAGCAGTGTCTTCAGGTGGGGTGAGACACCCACAGGACACACAGCAAAGACTCGTGGAATGGTTTGGGATGGAAGGAAACCTAAAATTCATCCCATCCCCCCCCTGCCATGGGCAGGGACACCTCCCACCAGCCCAGGGGGCTCCAAGCCCCGTCCAGCCTGGCCTGGGACACTCCCAGGGATCCAGGGGCAGCCACAGCTTCTCTGCCCAACCTGGGCCAGGGCCTGCCCACCCTCCCAGCCACCAATCCCTTCCCAGTATCCCCCCCAGCCCTGCCCTCTGGCAGTGGGAAGCCATTCCACTTGTCCCAGCCCTGGTCCAGCTTTCTTGGAGCCCCTCCCAACACAGCTGTGTGGAGAACAGGCTGAGCTCCAGGCCCGGTTTTCCCACACCAGGATGAGGAAAAAGCCTTTCAGGGAGCAAAGGGACCATCCCTGTGCCCACTGCTGAGGGCAGGGAATCACAGAGCCAGGGAATGGTTTGGGTTGGAAGGGACCCTAAAGCCCACCTTGTTCCAATCCCATGCCATGGGCAGGGATGTCACTCCCTACATCAAGTTGGATGGATTTCCCATCCATGGTAAAACTCCAGTTTTTCCCAGTTTTGAAAATGCCAGACTTGGACTAAACCAAACATTTCCCTGCATAAAAAAGCAGGGAATTTGACAGACAAACTTGGCAATTCCAGATTTAATCTTATAAAATGTCTTATTATGGAGTTTTATGTGGAAGACAAACAATTTTGAAGAAATCTTTATAATTAGTATTTCTGGATCTGAAATCAACGCATTGCCTACATGAACATGCCCATGGGAGGTGTCCCCTGCTGCCACCAGTGGGCCCTGGCAAGGAGGACAAGGGAGGTGCCAGATGCCCAGGACAAACTCAGGGGCCCCCACCTGGAGCTGGTGAGCCCTGCCCAGCCCATGGAGCTGCACCAGGAGGTGCCACCTCAGCCCCTGCTCTGGAGAACTTACAGCCCCCAGCAGAAAGTCCATAAATCCCCGGGATCGATTACCTTGACCCGGCATAAATCTGGGAGTCAGCACAGCCACGCTGATTTACTTCCCAGCAGGAAAAGGCCAATACAGGTGATGTTTAATCCCTGTCCCCCTCCTGTGGGTGCCACATGAATCACTCTCTGTGGCCCTCACGCTGTGACCAACAGCTTGGGTTGTCCCCAGCCCCTGAGCCAAGGGGAGGGAGAGAAACGGCAGCACTGCCCACGTTCCTGCTGAGCTGCTCCACAGGGACTCATTTCACACCCTCTTTTGCCTTTAACGTCCCACCCACCCCCGTTGCTTTCGCTTTTCTGCTGTGTTAAGTTTTGAACCCAAATTCAAGGGCTCTCCCAGGGTTTTGGGGTGACTGGTGGGGAGTTTGGATGGGCAGCTGGGACTGTGTCAGTGAGAAGGGAAAGGGAAATGAGAGGGAGAACAGGGAAAGGAAAAAAGACAAAAAAGGGAAAGGAGAAGAAGAATAAGGACAAGAAGAAAACGAAGAAGGACAAGGAGGAGAAGGAAAAGGGGAAAAAAAGGAAAAGGAGAAGGAGAAGGAAAAGAAGAATGAGAAGGAAAAGGAGAAGGAGAAGGAGAAGGAAAAGGANTAGTGAAAGTGAAAAGGAATGAGAAAGAGAATGAGAAAGTATAAAGGGAAAAGGAAAGGGGAAGGGGAAGAGACCTCATTGCAGCCTTCCAGTGCCTTAAGGAGCTTATAAAAAGGAGAGAGAGGGAATTTTTATATGGACAGGACAAGGGGGAATGGGAAGCCAGCCAGAGGGCAGGGCTAAATGGGATATTGGGAGGGGATTGGTGGCTGGGAGGGTGGGCAGGCCCTGGCACAGGTTGGGCAGAGAAGCTGTGGCTGCCCCTGGATCCCTGGCAGTGTCCCAGGCCAGGCTGGACGGGGCTTGGAGCCCCCTGGGCTGGTGGGAGGTGTCCCTGCCCATGGCAGGGGGTGGGATGGGATGAACTTTGAGGTTCCTTCCCACCCAAAGCAGTCTGGGGTTCCACAAAACGCCCCTCTGTGCCTGAAGGCAAAGGCTCCTCCCTTTGGGCTGTGTGGAAACACCTCTGGGAAGGGGCTTTGTCTTCCCTCAGATCTGAACGGAGCAAAGTCAAGAGCACAATTATTACATTCCCAGCAAAGGCACGTCCTTCATTCTCTGTTTGGGGTGTGGCATTTCGGACACCAAGGGGGAACAACCCCGGAAATTGGTGCCATCAGTTCCCACAACACAGAGCTCGACACAGCAAAGGAAATAACAACAACTCACAAATAAATTGCTGCACTTACAGTCGCTTTATTGGTAAAAATTTAATATCCCACTACAGCTATTTAGTTGTCTGTTTCAAAGTTAACTTTGTCCTTTAGGGAAGGAATTGGGAAGAAATGGAGCAGATTTGTCCAATATCAGAGAAATATAAATCTTTCCTCCTTCAGCAGCCTCAGTGGTCCCTTGGTCCTTGGAGCCAGCTTGGAGACTGTCCTGAAGAGCTTTACTCACATCTTATACTTCATTAAAGCAAAGCAAACCACTCCTGCCATGGGAAAAGTGTCCCCACTCCAGGCATTTGCAGCTCAGGGACTGAACCAGAGGTAGTGCCTGTGTAGCTGGGGACTCTCCATGAATTTCTGCTCCATTAATTCCTCCACTTTCCCCCCGGAGCTCTGCACTCTCCTTCTGGAGTTGTAAACACTGGCACAGACCCATTTCTCTTGTTGGCTTTTCCACAAACCCTTCCTCTCCTTGGCTGGACCTCCAGCTGAGCCAGAGGAACTTTGTGCTTCAGACATTTAAGGGCAAAAATAAGGAAAAATTAATGCTAGAGAGAAAATCAGCATTGTGGCAGAAATACCCAGTGTGAGTGACTGCCATCCACAGGTGCCCTTGGTTTTCCCAGGGGTTTGGGGCACAGATCCTTGGGATAAATCCTTCCAGCCACTTGGGGCTGCATTAGTGGTGTCTGACCAAACCGCAGCTGCTGCCTCAGGAAGGTGAAGTTCTTGAGAGCTCCTTGGCAGGAGTGATGGGGAAGGTTTGGGAGACAGTTTGGGCTCCAGCCTTGGCTCTGGTGGTGGGCAAGTTACTCTTCCCTTGTGCATCTTGGGTGTCCTCAGGGTGGGGATCTCGAGATCGGAACAGCAACTCTCTGATTTATTATTATTTATTATTTATTATTATTTATTTTAGATTTATTATTGGTGTCATCAGGTTGTGGTCCCTCCTGCTGGGTCGGTGACCCCCCTCCCTGGGTGACCTTCTCTGGGCAGCCCAGGTGGGGCTCAGCCCACCCAGCCCCGGGTTTGGGCCCAGACTGTGCCCAAAGCTCTGTCAGATCAGCAGGGTGGGCTTGGAACATCCAGCTGGGCAATCCTGGGAACATCCAGCCAGGTAATCCTGGGAATATCCAGCTGGGCAGTCCTGGGAATATCCAGCTGGACAATCCTGGGAATATCCAACTGGGCAATCCCAAGAACATCCAGCCTGGCAGTCCTGGGAACATCCAGTTTGGGCAGACCTGGGAATATCCAGCTGGACAATCCTGGGAATATCCATTTTGGGCATACCTGGGTATATCCAGATGGGCAGTCTTGGGAACACCCAGCTTGGGCACTCCTGGGAACATCCATCTTGGGCAATCCTGGGAATATCCAACTGGACAATCCTGGGAATATCCAACTGGACAATCCTGGGAATATCCAACTGGACAATCCTGGGAATATCCAACTGGACAGTCCTGGGAATATCCAGCGGGGCAATCCTGGGAACATCCAGCCAGGCAATCCTGGGAATATCCAGCTAGACAGTCCTGGGAATATCCAGCTGGGCAGTCCTGGGAATATCCAGCTGGGCAATCCTGGGAACATCCAGCCAGGCAATCCTGGGAATATCCAACTGGACAGTCCTGGGAATATCCAACTGGACAATCCTGGGAATATCCATTTTGGGCATACCTGGGTATATCCAGATGGGCAGTCTTGGGAACACCCAGCTTGGGCACTCCTGGGAACATCCATCTTGGGCAATCCTGGGAATATCCAACTGGGCAGTCCTGGGAACATCCAGCTGGGCAGTCCTGGGAATATCCAGCTGGGCAATCCTGGGAACATCCAGCTGGGCAGTCCTGGGAACATCCAGCTGGGCAGTGCTGGGCCTTGCAGGATGCACAGGCACAAAGCACCAAAGCATCAGGCATGGGAAGGGTTGTTGGGGTGTCCAGTGCAGGAACAGGGGCTGGACTATCTGATCCTCATGGGTCCCTTCCAGCTCAGCATATTCCATGGCCTGTGCAGCCACTTTAGGATTAGAGCTCTGTATTTGGGATTTTATCTCTGTATTGGGGATTTTATCTCTGTATTTGGCCAGATCCCAGCACCTTTTACTCACCCAGCCAGGAGTGAGGGTTCCCCATCTTCAGGGTGGATGTACCTGCAGCTGTCCCTGAGGATCCACCCAAAAGCTGCCTGGAACCTCTGGCACACCAGTTGGCCCAGTTGGCCCAGTCCCCAGCAGCATTTTAAACCATTTTGGTGTGAAAGAGCATGTTCTGCAAAGCAGTGTCCAGAAAAGAAGCCACTGACACCCTCGAAGTGTCTGGAGGGGACAAGAGACACAACTGAAAAGGAGATCAGCACCAAGAGGGATGTGGTGGTTTATTCACAGCATTGATGGGACTCAGGTGATAAAATGTCAATAATTAATTAATTACAAAATTAATCAGGAGGAATTTCCCCCTGGAAAGGGTGGTCAGGCCTTGGCAGGGGCTGCCCAGGGAGGTTTGGAGTGCCCAGCCCTGGAGGTGCCCAAGGCAGGACTGGCCGTGGCACTCAGTGCCGAGGTGGGCATCGGGCACGGGGTGGGCTCCCTGGGCTGGGGGGGC
Source organism: Scytalopus superciliaris (assembly GCA_013400415.1). Taxonomy (NCBI): domain Eukaryota; kingdom Metazoa; phylum Chordata; class Aves; order Passeriformes; family Rhinocryptidae; genus Scytalopus; species Scytalopus superciliaris. The sequence goes on from VXBX01001584.1 coordinate 95,491, forward strand.
TTTGCCAACCATAATTCCATGATTAACAACCTCATTGCCACTGGCCAGGTACAATTTTGGTGCCTACACTGAGAATTCATGGGCAGCAGGAGCACATGAGACCTGGAGAACGTCCTAATGAGACTCGATGGGTCCCTTTAGAGAAGGTCTAGAGGTGCCCTGCTCATCAGTTCCAAGTGCCACCATGTGACACCTCCTGCTGAGAGAGGCCTCTTGCCTCCTGCAGCAAAAGGGATAATTAAGGAGAATATTCACCACCCAGACCTGGGAAAAAACAGCCCTGAAACGAGGTGAAATTTTGTAATAAGAAATGTTGTTATCCACTCAATTTATTTAGTGGCTCTGACACCTCTTGAGGGCATTAAATCCAGTTGGGATGTGATTGGGGGAGCTCTGGCATCATCAGGGCATTAAATCCAGTTGGGATGTGATTGGGGGAGCTCTGGCATCAGCAGGGCATTAAATCCAGTTGGGATGTGATTGGGGGAACTCTGGCATCAGCAGGGCATTAAATCCAGTTGGGATGTGATTGGGGGAACTCTGGCATTAGCAGGGCATTAAATCCAGTTGGGATGTGATTGGGGGAACTCTGGCATTAGCAGGGCATTAAATCCAGTTGGGATGTGATTGGGGGAACTCTGGCATTAGCAGGGCATTAAATCCAGTTGGGATGTGATTGGGGGAACTCTGGCATTAGCAGGGCATTAAATCCAGTTGGGATGTGATTGGGGGAACTCTGGCATTAGCAGGGCATTAAATCCAGTTGGGATGTGATTGGGGGAACTCTGGCATTAGCAGGGCATTAAATCCAGTTGGGATGTGATTGGGGGAACTCTGGCATTAGCAGGGCATTAAATCCAGTTGGGATGTGATTGGGGGAACTCTGGCATTAGCAGGGCATTAAATCCAGTTGGGATGTGATTGGGGGAACTCTGGCATTAGCAGGGCATTAAATCCAGTTGGGATGTGATTGGGGGAACTCTGGCATTAGCAGGGCATTAAATCCAGTTGGGATGTGATTGGGGGAACTCTGGCATTAGCAGGGCATTAAATCCAGTTGGGATGTGATTGGGGGAACTCTGGCATTAGCAGGGCATTAAATCCAGTTGGGATGTGATTGGGGGAGCTCTGGCATTAGCAGGACCTTAAATCCAGTTGGGATGTGATTGGGGAAACTCTGGCATTAGCAGGACCTTAAATCCAGTTGGGATGTGATTGGGGGAACTCTGGCATCAGCAGGGCATTAAATCCAGTTGGGATGTGATTGGGGGAACTCTGGCATTAGCAGGGCATTAAATCCAGTTGGGATGTGATTGGGGGAACTCTGGCATTAGCAGGGCATTAAATCCAGTTGGGATGTGATTGGGGGAGCTCTGGCATTAGCAGGACCTTAAATCCAGTTGGGATGTGATTGGGGGAGCTCTGGCAGAGAAACTCCAGGCTTGATGTGGGAATTTTTGGAAAGGGGCTCTGAGAGGGAAGGGGATAATTCCCATCATGGGCCAGCTCAGTTCCCACTGAGGCTTCCAAGCAGTGACCTCTCTGATCCCCCAAATGACACATTTTAACAGTTTTAGACAAGAAATTTTAAATGATACAATAAACAAGTTGAAACAAAGACTTTGAGCTTGGAAGGAAACCAAACTTCAGCACTTTTCTTGCCTTTCAGCTCTCCAGGAACACCCAAGATCAGAGTAAAAACTTCACCTTCTCCTTAAATGGCCCTGTATTGGCACATTCCTGAAAGGCTGCCGATCCTTCCACCTCCAGCCTTCCAGGTTATCCCCCCAGTTCCTGGGTTATAAGGAAGGGGCTTCATTTGGGTCATACAAACACCCGGCTCCTGCTTTCGCTTCTCCCCGTGGTTGCATAAAGGGAAACGTTACTTAAGACCCCACTTTTGCACTCGCTGATGTGGAGCAGGCACGTCCCATTCCAAGAGTTTTACCAGGAAAGATTATCCATGGCTTTAAATAGGTCATGCATACACTTAGCATATGTTACATTAATTCTCTCCGTGCAGCCAGTCGTGCTGGATGATTGAACATTGCCGGGCACACACGAAGCACAACCAAAGCAAGTCATCTCTCTGATGATTAATAAGGGGGGGAGTGTGGGAAAAGGGGAGGAAAAAGAAGAAGGGAACATGAAAGAGGAGCCAGATCGGGTGGGAAGTTCTGAGAGTTGTGTACTGTAATGGACACGCCAGTTGCTGGTGGAATGAATGTTTAAAAATAAAGCTGCCAAGCCCAGCTCTGCCCCCCTCTGGCAGCCCTGAGCAAGGAGGGATTCCTTAGCAGCGTCTCCCTGGATTTGGTGTTTACTTGGGAGTTGAGGGTCAGGAATCAAACCCACTGGAGAGTTTAACACCTCACAGGGGCTGTGCAGGGGGCGGGGAGCAGCACTGAGATGCCATCACTGGGGACATGGTAATGGATCCTGTATTCATGGAATCAGGGAATCTGTAAGGTTGGAAAAGCCCTCTAAGATCACTCAGTCTAACCATTCCAGCACTGCCAAGGCCACCACTGCCCATGTCCCCAAGTGCCACATCCACAGGGCTTTGAAACCCCTCCAGGGATGGGGATCCCCCCCTGCCCTGGGCAGCTGTGCCAGGGATGGACAGCCCTTTCCATGAAGGAATTCCTTCTGATATCCCCTGGCCCAGCCTGAGGCTGTTCCCTCCCCTCCTGTCCCTGTTCCCTGGGAGCAGAGCCCAACCCCTCCCATCTCCTGGATATTAATTCCCCCAGAGTCTCCTGATTAGCCAAGGACATCGCTCATGGTAAAGCCTTAATTAATGAAGCCAGAATTGCCCTGTGCTGTGTTGGTTTCATCTCCTTGGGCCAAGCAAGGGAGTGCCCAGTTTTCCTCGGGCTTGGAATCTCCTCCATCTCCTGGTAACTTCATGGAGAGGTTGCCAAGGTGTGTCTGAGAGGGCTGAATCCAGGCTGGGATGTTTCAACTGGAAAAGCTGTAAGGAGGAGCTGGGAGTGGGGAAAGAGGTCCTGGACCATTGTGTTCATTTATGGCACCAACTCCTTCTCTCCTTGTGCTGTTCCAAGGCCTGAGGGACTCTGTGATGGCCACTCTGAAGACCATCAAGGGACAGCTCTGTGGGGACAGTCCCCCTTCACTGTCAGCATCTCCTCTGCCTTCCCTTGGCAGCCACAAAGCTCCCAAAGTGCCTCAAACAAAGCACTATTTGCCCTTTTCAGTGGCTGAGGATGAGTCTCTAAGAGCTGCAGCCCCCCCAGCTGTGCTCTGAACATCTGGAGGGGATCTCTGCCCCCTTTGCTACCCCTTGGTCCTTTCCACAGCAAAGCACAAGCCCTTGGATTATTATGCCCAGTAAAATCCATGCCAGGGCCTCCCTCCTCTGTGTGGCATTTTAATTCCCCCTGTGGCTCCAGCTCTGGCCCCTCTCCTGGGAACAAACCCCTCCCAACCCCAAACGTGCCACCACCTCAGCATGTCCCCTCCTGGGCAGAGCCCACCAGCACAGCTGCCTGGGGCACAGCTGGGCCACCCCTGCCCTGCTTGGAGCCTTCCCTGGGGCAGATGTTGGCACATCCCATCCCATCCCATCCCTCATCCCTTCTCCTCGTGCTGACTCCACGCTCCATGCAAAGCCCTCACGGAGCTCGGTGCCTTCTGCACGTGGCTTTGCACTCTGAGGGCAGAATGGCTTTAAACCCACCAAGGGTGGGGTTAGGTGGGATATTGGGAAGGGATTCCTGGCTGGGAGGGTGGGCAGGCCCTGGCACTGGTTGGGCAGAGAAGCTGTGGCTGCCCCTGGATCCCTGGGAATGTCCGAGGGCAGGTTGGAGGGGGCTTGGTGGTGTCTTTGAAAATGTCCTGCCCGTGGCAGGGGGGCTGGACTAGAAGATCTGTAAGATCCCTTCCCATCCAAACATTCCATGTCCCTGTGGATTGGGGTGTTGGAGCCATACCAAGACAGTCTGGAGACACTTCCATGTAACCCACCCTTACTCCAGCAGCTGATTCTCTTCCTGGCTCCTGAGGAAGCCTTGGAGGCTGATCCAAAGCTGGATTAACGTGGTGATGGATGCCCTGCAGAAGCTCCAGAGCCCCGGAGGAGGCAGGTGCTGCTGGGAATGCCCACGAGCACTGCTGGCTCCCCAAAGCACAGGAATCCCCCCACAATGTCCCAAAAGGCTTCATTTTCAGTGATTTCTCCACCTGCCTGACCCACCCAGTGCTCCACAAGCCCTGTGAGATGTAAAGCTACAACACAACTGAGGGTGTGGGTGGGGAGCATTTCAGCCTTTCAGGGAGTTGTTTGACAAAGACAGTCCCACTCTGGAGTTGAATTATTTAAGTTACATAAAACTATTTGCATTTTAATATGAGAACAATGAGTGAGGTTTTACTCTCATTTGCTTAATGTTGTTCAAGCTATAAAGTAAAATTTGCTGCTGAAATCTGAGGGGGGAAAGAGGTAAATCCACTGAAGGTAATGAATGGAAGGGAGATCTTGTTGTATGGAATTGTAAACTAGACTATCCTGAGCTGGGGGGGACCCCCAGGGATCATCCAGGCCCTGCACAGACACCCCAACACCCCCCCCTGTCCCTGAGAGCATCATCCAAACCCTTCTGGAGCTCTGGCAGCCTCGGGGCCGTGCCCACTGCCCTGGGGAGCCTGGGCAGTGCCCACCACCCTCTGGATGAAGGATCATGGCTGGTTCCAGCTCAGTTGGTTCCCACCAGCTCAGGAATTCGGTGGCTTTGCTGCCTGTTCCATCTCAGCACGATGACCATCACTTTCCTATCTCACCTCCTGTGTCTGGCAATAATTTAACGTGGCAAAGCACAACCCACTAGTCCTGGAGGAGCAGGTTGGGCCCAAATGTGGCTGTAAATGGTGCAGGAAGGGGCATGTTCTGGCACAGCCTCTCTGATCTCTGTAGTTCCTTCCCTGGCCTCTCACCTGAGTGCTCTCACTAATGAGTTCATTAACCTTGATGTGCTCTGTGCTTTTGCAGGGAGGGGCAGCAGTTCTGTGCCTGCTGAGAGAGCTGAGGGATGTGTTTGGTGTCACACAGGAAGGGCCTCTCGGGAACAAGAAGCAAAGCAAGGTCAGGGCCACAAATGCACCAACGTGTTCCTTTTGCCCTTGGAGGATTGGTGATCAACAGAAGTAGTAATGGTTGGAGCAAAGGTTGGACTTGGAGGTCTTTTCCAACCTGGTTAATTCTGTGGAAATCTGTGATGAGTGGAGGTTCTCTGCCCTTGGGTTTTGCACCAAAACCCCCATGGCCATCACAAATCTTAAGAACCTGAAGGAGGACACGGGTTTTGTTGTTTCTCGTCACCTTCACCTTTGGGCATGGGGTGTTTTAGTCAATTTTCTGGGTGTGAAACTTCCCCTTCCCAGACAAATCCCCAAGACTGAGTTCTGCCTCTTGCCAAAGGCAATAATTATCACGGCTGAACAATTACCCTTTGATTGGCCTTTGGATCTCCCAGGACTCCAGGAGGAGCAGTCACCAACTTCACACCCTGGTGAAGGCAGCTCTGATTTCACATTCCCAGCGGCTTTTGGGGGGGTTTTGTTTCAAGATTAGGAGGGCTTAGAGGGTGTGAATAATGTCCTGGCTCCCTGGGAGAGCTGTGCAAACAGATGAATCAAGCAAAAGTTCCTAGAAGGAGAAATATGGGAGAGTTTGGCCTGCCTGGAAGAAGGAATGTCTGTCCTTGGAGATAGCCAGAAATAAAGTGGTTACCTCATTTAACTTTGCAGAAGGAGGTTGGGCCAAGTGGCCTCCAGAAATCCCTTCCAGCCTGAATTATGCCATGACATTCCTGCTCAGTATCCACAGACAGCTCCCTGACCAGCCCCGATATTGATCCCCAGCCCCCTCACCTTTAGGGATAATTTCCTGTGGGGAACAAAGCCCAATGCTTTACTTGCATTAAACAGCCTGGCTCTGCTGCATTCCCCTTATCTAAGACAGTGGTCTCATATATATATATATATATATGTGTATATATATATATATATATAAAAAGATAAAAAGGTGTGCAGTGTCTCTGCTGTAATTTAACATGGATACAGCCACGAGGTAATTTATCCCATGTCCCCTTTGCTCTCACAGCCTTAATTACTCTTTTTCTTCAGGAACACTTGGGAGGCTGAGCAGAATGTTGAGCTCAAACACCCCAGGCTGGAGCTCCCAGTGCCCCTCCCCAGGGTGGTTTTTGGCAGAGTATATTCTAAACCCCCAAAGACCTGACTCTGTAGGTCTAGACCAGCCTCAACATTGACATTTTGGGGTTGATGTTTCCCTCCTGAAGGCAGTGGAAGGCACTGGAGTCCAGGGCTTGCCCTCCTGCAGCACTTGGAGGGGGGTTTGCCTTTCCTATTTTGCAATTTGGGCTTCATCATTTTCATTTCCATAAAGTATCTGGAGGGTTTGGATTCCTGGACATCATTCTGTTTAAATAAATTCATCCAATGTTGGGCTTTTTGTCATTTATCTCCAGTTTATCCTGTTTATCCCTTTTTGTGTGCACAACCACGTAACTTCCATCATAACAGGCTGTGTTCATTTTCCTTTTACGCCTTCTGAGGCAACATTTCCCTTTCCACACATTCCCTGCTCTGCCTGATGGGAACTCTCTGCTCATCCTCAGCATCTCTGAGGTTCCTGTAGGACCAGGGAGCTCTACTAGTGGTGTGTTTAACTCCTGGGGGGAATATTTGAGGGAGGAATTCTTCCCAGAGAAGCCCCTGGATCCCTGGGAGTGTCCCAGGCCAGGCTGGAGCCCCCTGGGCTGGTGGGAGGTGTCCCTGCCCAGGGCAGGGGCTGGGAATGGGTGGGCTTTGAGCTCCTTCCAAGCCTAAAAAGACCTAAGAAAAATTATTCCACTTAGAGTAGGACTAAGGAAATGAGTCTGAGAAGGGGAGGAAAGCAGGAGCCAAACTGCTGTTCCAGGACCAGAGGTCTCATCTGGTCTCTTGAAGGTTCAGCAGCTCAAAATCCACCACCCCAGTACGGGATTCATTCTAATAATTAGATATTAACTCTGATTAAACCAAAGGGATTCCGTGTTTCAGGTTAAATAACATCTCATCTTTGGAGCAGACCACCCTGCTAATTAGGAAAGCTGCTCGTTTCTGTAATTTGAGATTAAATTTAGTGTGAGCTCCTTTATATTCACCAAAATTTACCACCATGAATTTCACTTGGCCTCGAGACTTTCTGGTATTTTTTTTTTTAAGGAGAAAAAAATTAAATTAAAAAAATAAACAAAACACTGAAGTCTAAAAGTACAATCCTGAGCCTGAGTTTGCCTTCCTCCCTGCCCTGGGATTTCTAAACTCCTTCATTCCTGGGAATCCTGAAGCTCTTCCATGCACAAAGGTCTCCTCCTGAGTGTGCAAAGGGGCATCTCAGTCCTCAGCCAGGCAGGGACAATCACTTGGTTTCAAAATTGTCCTTGTTGAGGCAAATCCTACAAATCCTGGTCGTTTCCCTGTGGGAAAGACAGGAGGCCTCTGGTTCCACATCAACACCCACCACGAAATCCTTGAGATTGCTCTGAAACTCTGACTGGAAAGCGAATTCTGGGGGTTGTTTATGAACCCCAACCCCTGTTTTCTGATTGTTGCTGCATTTGAGCCTTGGCTGGAGCTGCCTGAGGCCACTTCTTGGTGAAGCATTTCATGTCCTGAGCTCTTCCCTCTCCCAGTTGGGAAAAGGGACAACAAGCTCCCTTTATGATATTTGTCTAATTGCAGCCAGAGAAGCAAATCTGAGCTCCCCTCTCAGCCACCGAGGGGAGTTCCCTGCCAAATGCACTCAAAGACAATTATTTATCAGCCCAAGCCCGAGAAGAGCTTTTAAGAAAATCCTTTATTATCCTTTCAATCAAAGGCAGGCGAGGCAAAACTATCCCCTGCTTAAGTCCTGCTGTCCTTCAATCCCTCTTTTATCCCTATATTTATTTTCCCTGCCATGCTTTGCCCGGTTTTCCAGGCAGGAGTTGTTCCAGGTTTGGCTTCCCTGCCTTGTGGCTCAGGTGGGAATGAGGCCACCCAGGTGGGACTGAGGCCACCCAGGTGGGAATGAGGCCACCCAGGTGGGAATGAGGCCACCCAGGTGGGACTGAGGTCACCCAGGTGGGAATGAGGCCACCCAGGTGGGACTGAGGCCACCCAGGTGGGACTGAGGCCACCCAGGTGGGACTGAGGCCACCCAGCCTTTGCTCTGGGGGAGCTGCTTTTCCAGCCTCATGGTGAGATGGTGCTGTCAGATTCCAGGTGGACTCCACAAGGTCCATTCCGAGTCTCATTCCAGAGGGAAAACCACCCCCATTGCATATTTTTGCTTCATCAAGACAGACCCCCCCCCAAGCAGCAACACAAAGGGACTCATATTCTCTTTGAAATCCTGATGTTTTCTACCTGAACCCATCAAGGTGTGGCACATCCTGATTTAGGATTCTGCTGCCCACACCAGTTTGTGGTGAAGGAGTAATTTATGGGGCAAAGGAGTAATTAGGAAAAATTAACAGGAATTTATACAGCTGTGACTCAAAGTTCGATGCTGAGGTTCATTTTATTAAGTCATGGGTGAAACTTACAAATTAAAATCGGGTCAGAAGTGATTTTAGAATGATTTACACAGAGATCAAAGATGCAAAAAGGTAAGGGAGACCCTCCTGTTGAGTCACGAGGCCCAGAGTGGAATCTTTGCTTGGAATCATGGAATATCCGGAGATGGAAGGGACCCACAAGGAGCATCTTGACCCTGCACAGTCCCAGCAATCCCAGCAGTCCCACCATGAGCCTGAGAGCTTTCCTAACCCCTGTGCTGAGCCCAAGTGCAGCTGGGTCTCATCTTAGTCTCAGACTTGGCCAACATCTTGTCTCCAAAGGAATCACCTACATGCATAATTAGTACTAATTTACCAGGTTTCCAGTCACTTGCCAAGGCTCTGGTGTGAATGAAGGGTCTCTCCACTCTGGATAAGGAAAGTGTCATATTTATGGGATAAAGAGCTCGGTTTGCAGACAAACTGCAGGAGGCTCCCTGTATCCACAACTTTCTTTGCTCCTTGGCAAATGAGGCTTGGAAAAACCATCCACAACTGACCTTCCAAGCTCATGTGCCTCAATGTCCACTGAGTCACTCCCTCCCTTTGTGGCTTTCCTGGGGGAATTCTTGGCCCAGCTACAGCTCAGGACTCAACCTGCCCTGGAGTCTGTCCCAAATCATTGCTGGTTGGGCCAAGGCTGTTGAGTCCCACCAACCACTCAGAGCTCACTAATGCATGTAAAGCCTGAGAAGGAATTCAGGCTACTCTGAGAGAACAGAAAAAGTGAATAATTAAATAAGGAGGGCAAAGTCCGAGCTCTTTTCCTTCTAAAACTTGGTGAAGTCCTAAATTCAACCCTTTCATCTCAGCAACTGGTTTGAAACCCCCAGTTCAAACTGCAGAGTCCAAACCATCTCTGGTGGGATGAAGAGCTGACCCAGCTGAAATCTGGTCTATCTCCCAAAGTTCCACTAATCCTCATCTAATCATTGTAGGGGAGAGTTTTCCCCCCTCCTTTCCACTCCCACGTGTGCAGGAAAACACTCTTTATTTTTCTGTTTTATGAATAATACAGCAAGACTTAAATAATGGATATGTTATTAATGAAAGGGCCAAATATGTATTCCCCTCAAAATGCAGGAGCTGCCCTGGAATGTCAAACAGATTGCTGGATGAATATTTGATAATTTAATTTATTGGGCAATTTCTTGAAAGAGCAGCTGAAGTTCTCCGTGAGATTTCACACCCCTGACTCTCCATCATGTCTCATACCAACTCCTTCCCCTTCTACAAACCTTGTTGGTCGCTACAGGAGCCAAAAACCACCTGGAAACATCAGCCCTGGGCTGGTCCTGTCTGGAGAAGTGGGACAATAAAGCAAAGGGAGCTCCAGGTGGAATTTCATCCCCCTCAGGCTGAAGCGGAACAGGTTTGTGGCTCAGCTCGCACGGCTCCCACTTCTGAGCCCAGCTTGCTAAGCACTTTGCAAAGATGAAAAAGAGACATTAAGGAGAAGAAAAAGCCTGACTCACCTGAAACAGGAATAGAAAAGCATCTTGGCTGAAAATAGATGAAAAAGGAGTAATTAATGTCTTGAATTCACCTGCAAAACTCAGCGCCCTGAGCTGTTATTGAGGGGAAGAGCCTTTTACTGCTCCCATCATTAGACAGGTGTGTGAAGTACAGCAATAAACTGGCTATAAATTAAAAGGCAGATTTCTGAGAAAACTTAGTGCATATTAGACAATTACAACCCTCTTTAAGAGCCAGGAGACACTGCCATTGATTTCACCCAGACGGCACCTCCAAAAGCATCTGCTCTCAAATTCTGCTCCATTTCAGGCTCAAATTCCTATTCTTGGCCTGAATCAGGAGAAATAATTGGATTTGCAGCACAGGAGGGGATTGCACAGAGGATCATTGTCCTCGGCTGGCAAGGTGAGGGCCGGGCACGGTGTTGTCCCCATTGTTACACCCCAAGAACCGTGATAAGAAGGTCACAGTCAGCGAAGACACCACCACGTGGGACAACATCCAGTCCAGACATCCCCTGGCTCCCACAGGAATCCCAGCCAGCCTCCAGGATCCTGCTCTGTCCCTGTTAGGGTCAGGAACACTGTGGAGCTGAAGGTGCCTTGGGCAAAAGCGAGAGCCAACCATGGTGCTTCTCTGCAGCCCCTGAGAAGGTGCTCCTTGACTTGTCCCCCAGCAGGAGGGGAGCTGTGCCCAGACTGTGTGGTGGGCACATGGATGTGTGTGTGTGTGAGTGTGTGTGTGGGGGGGGAATCCTGAGCAGGTTGGGTGGGAAGGGACCTCAAAGCCCCCCCAGTGCCACCCCCAACCATGGGCAGGGACACCTCCCACCAGCCCAGGGGGCTCCAAGCCCCTTCCAGCCTGGCCTGGGACACTCCCAGGGATCCAGGGGCAGCCACAGCTTCTCTGCCCAACCTGTGCCAGGGCAGTGCCCGTCCCTGTGCTGGCACTGCTGGGGCACCTCCAGTGCTGGGGAGAGTTCTGGAGCCCTCACAAGGACACGGAGGGGCTGGAGGGTGTGCAGGGAAGGGAAGGGAGCTGGGAAGGGGCTGAGGGAGCTGGGGNTCTGGGCACCCTTCTCAGCAGCCTCCCAGCTCACAGCACTGTGGGGCAGCTGCTCTGCAGTGGAAATGCCAACACACTGGTTTGCACCACGTCAGAAATATTCTGAATTCCAACACATTTACCCAGTTTGATTCCCACTTTCTCCAGACATGTCTGAGCTCCATGTCCATGGTCAGGAATCAGCAATGACATCCTCAATCTAACAGCAAAAAGTCAACTTATTTATCTCCAGCTTCCTGGGAAGTGTGAGACTCACCAGGCCAATCCCAAGAGGTTTCATCCCACGTGATCCAGGAGGAAACATTCCCGCACCTGGAGGCCATTCCCAGCCTCCCATAAACTCCCCTCAGCACCCCAGGATTGGATTAAAATAAAAACATCATTTTCCGTCCTTAACCACGGTGGGTTAAAAACCCCAGCAGGTTTGTCTGGCAGGGGAAGTGCCTTCCTGCAAGGATTTGGGGTTGGAAAGGCAAGCAGGACGTGGTGGTGCTTCATCCCTTGGCCCACACGCAGCTCCAAAGACATTCCATATCCCTGCAAACCCCTCCCGTGTTTAATGTGTGGGGGCTGCAGTTTGGAGCTGCTGGAACTTAATTGTTTCCCTCTGCACGATGAAGAACAACAGAGATGCTCCAATGGGATTTCATTTTATTCAGGGAAATAAACTCAGCTTGATTGTGTTATCCTAAATAATTCCCAGGGTTCATTTCCATAGTGCAACAGGGGCAACTTCCCCAGCAGGAATGTTGTGTATTAATATTTCCCTTTACCTCACCAAGAACTCGCTTCTTTGTTTCCCCCTTTTTTTGTGCTGATGATGCACAAGACACTCATTATTTTTTGAATGTCAGCCTTCTTGGAGTTATCTCAGACAACCTGTGGCAAGGAACACATTTTTAATACCTTTTTTATTCTTCTTTCCTGCATGTCCAACTTCTCCATTGCCTGTAACTCGAAACTTTTGGCCACAGCTCACCCAGGAGTTTGAGCAGCCCCATTTGTCACTGCTTAATTAACTGTGACCCATTTTCCCCGCTGTCCTTGCCCTGCACCCCAGGGAATGGCTGTTCCCATGCCAGGCACTGTTTGCCCAGCAGGGCAGAAGATTGGTTGGATGCTTTGACACAACAGGGCTGAGTTTTGGGCACACACAAAGCACAACACGCACGTCCTGCTGGGGCAGCACCGGCACCACTGGAGGTGGCCAAGGGCAGCCAAGGGATGTGTCTGAACAATTCCATCCCCTCACGGCAGGGGGTCAGAATGAGATGGCCTGGAAGGTCCCAAAGCGGGGTGGGATTCTGGGATTCCGTAATTCAGCCCCTCCAGACAGGACGTGTCGGGTGCTGGATGGAAACTCCGAGTTTAGGGAGGAATTTGAGTACTTACAAAAAAAGATGGAGAGGGATTTTATTTTATGGGCATGGAGGGATAGGCAAAGGGGGAATGGATTCCCACTGCCAGAGGGTGGGGTGGGATGTGACACTGAGCAAGGTGTCAGGACTGACAGGTGAGAATTTGCCCTCTATGTAAAGGTAAATAAGCAAATTTGAATAAAAGTATTTATTTTACAAACAACTATTGAACTATAAGAAGCAGGAGAACGAGGCAGGTCAAGTCCTTCCTCCCAAGACTTAAGAGTTTGATTTCTGAAGCAAATTCTGTGGGAATGGTGCCAGCTGGAGAGGCACTTTGGATAAGGCATGGAGGGACAAGAGGAATGGCTTCCCGCTGCCGGAGGGCAGGGCTGGGTGGGATATTGGGCAGGAATTGGTGGCTGGGAGGGTGGGCAGGCCCTGGCACAGGTTGGGCAGAGAAGCTGTGGCTGCCCCTGGATCCCTGGGAGTGTCCCAGGCCAGGCTGGACGGGGCTTGGAGCCCCCTGGGCTGGTGGGGGTGGGTGAAGATGATCCTTAAGATCCCTTCCAACCCAGACCACTCTGGGATTCCATGACTCCCTGATACAGGAATGCCCCTTTGGCCACCCAGGGGCACTGCTGGCCCTGCTGCAGGGAGAGGTGCTGCTTGGCAGCTCTGGGATCAGGGATCCAGCTGCTCTTCCAGGCTGCCACACGGACTGACAGTCTCAGAGTCCAGCTTGTGTTTTCCTGCCAGTTTAACACGGGCCCTCCGGGAGGGTGAAGGAAAACTGGTGGAGCAAACAGGCCCCGTGACAGCCACTCACAGGGAAGGGACCTGGAGGGTGTTTGTTCTCCATGGCACAGCTGCTGTGCCTGGTGCTCCCTGCAGAGCACAGCCCTGCTCCTCTCCCTTCCCACGGGCAGGAGCTGCAGCTCCCCATGGAAACTCTCTGGAGAAATGAAGTTTGTCAGCAGAGCAAGTGGATGGTCATGATGCAGGGGAAGGGTGGGGGCAAAATGTAGGTGGGAGCAGTGAAAGAAGGCAGGGACTGCTCGGAGGGGGCAGGAACACCAGTGGGTGTGAGCACAGGAGCCTCCTGCAAAGCCCAGCAAGAATCCAAGTACAGCTTCTGTAGGAAAGTGTTCCTGGAGAAAAGGTGTGATAAAATCACAGAATCATCTGGGTTGGCAAAGCCCTCCCAGCCCCCTTCCCTTCCCTGCACACGCTCCAGCCCCTCCATGTCTTCCCTGCCATGAGGTGCCCACAACTGGAGACAGAAAACTGAGTTATTTACCCATCCGTGTTTAGGTTTCTAGACAAGACACCTGACAACCCTCTCTGAGGGATCACCAGAGGGGAGGGTCTTACAAGAGGAGCTGCAGAGAGTGAGAAGGTCACCTCTACCCATTTCCAGAGAGCCAGACACGGCTCTAACAAGATGGTTTTAAGGTCCCTTCCAACCCAACCCATTCCATGACCCTGTGATTTTCCTTGGAGGTCTCCATGTGAGGCTGAAGGACATGGGGGCTGGAGTCACTTCCCTCAGCTATTCCCATGGATCCCAGAATAACCCAGACAACAAATTTCAGCCACGAAACATCCCCCAGGCCATGAACTGACACCACCCTGGGGTGCACAGAGGCCAAAAGTGTCTGCATTGGATGTGAAAAGGGAGAAGCCCCCCATGGAGAGCGAGCCCAAGGCACACACTGATATTCACCGTGGCCTTAGCCCCATGTCCATCCCACCAGTGGCCCACATTGCTTCATCCATGTAAATCTCTGGACTCCAGGAGGATCCATCTCAATTCACACCAGTCCTGGAGAGCAGCCCTAGCCTGAAATTAGGCAGTTTGATGTAATTTATGAGAGCTCTGAGCCTTCAGCTGCCCCAGGGGAGGTACCAGGTGTGTCTGAGCGCTCTGCCACGCTCAGTTATGTGCCTACAAACCCCAGCCCTCCGAGGCCTCGCCCTAAACAATGTTAAATGAGCCTGTTCCAATTTCCAGAACAAACTACATCTTACCAAGAGAGTGTGAAAAAGCACGAGGTAGATGCTGCTCAAACCTTCGGGGGATCTGGGGCCACTTAAAAGCAGCCTTTGGTGGCTCTGTGAAATTTCCAGCAGCTGCCCTGAAGAAGGGAAAGCCTCGCTGGTGTGGCACTGGAACTCACGGAAAGAAAGTTGTCCCAAAGGAGAGGATTTGGTGTTTGGGCTCTCAGCCTGTTGCTCTGCCACTTCCAAGGGTGAGAATCCTGTGTGGTCTGAGTGAAAAGTAAAACGTAGGTAAATACATTTCAGATCAGAGAGTCACGGAATGGTTTGGGTTGGAAGGGACCTTAAAGACCATCTCATTCCAATCTGACACCTTCCACCAGCCCAGGTTGCTCCAAGCCCTGTCCAACTTGGCCTTGAACACTTCCAGTGATGGAGAATCCACACCCTCCCTCTTCCAGTGCTTCCCCACCTAATCTGGGATGATTTGTTAATTATAGATAAATTGCTGACACCCTGAATATGCCTCACATGATACCCACAGTGCCCAAATTCATCAGAATCATGACACCAAGTTAAATTCTTTAGTTTTCCCTTAGTTTTGTTGGATGTTGGAATAAGGAGGGACTGCACAACACACACAACTCTCCAACACCACCCAATTCCTCAGAATCTTAATGCTACTTAATGGTCTCCTTTAGTCAAATCCCGATTATTTGTAGACTTGTTCCCAACAACGGGACAGAAAATGATTTGGCATTGGATGGAATGGAAAAGCTGTTAAAGGAGCTCCTGAAATTAATGGCTGCTGGAGTGTGGGAAGCATTAGAGCCCCAGAATTTTGTTATTTGAGTGGTTAGACCCATTCAGTTTGATTTTGTTTTATTTACTTTGCTCCCTCCTGCAACAGAAAGGTCTATAACACACACTGGGTGCTCCAGACACGACACAGTCCTCTGGATCCTGGGAAATGCTGATGGTTCCTTATTCCTGGGGGAAGAAAAGCACAGTTAGTTTTATTTATATGCAATATTGAGCATGGAGAATGGCTTGGCCCTCCCAGTGGGTAATGTCCAGGCTGGAATGATGCTCCGTGCCCTCCTGCAGGTCTGTGTTGGGAGAAGGTGAGGGATGATCCTGCCTTTCCTTCCCAGGCACTCAAATTCCTTGGGATCCACGGCCTTTTTCTACTCAACCCTCATATTCTGATGGCTCAAACTGCAGCCCCAGCTGTGATAACCCAGCACACTGCCCCCTGAATTCAGGAACGTTCAGCAGTTAAAAGCAGCCCCCAGTGTCTGCCACAAATCTATTTTCAATTTTCCCTCGAATAAAGGAAGAGCAACCCGATACTTGCAGGGTGGATGGCACAAAATCCTGGGGTTCTGGGAAATAGGAACTTGGTTTGGGGTTAAAAGCCACGGATGAGCCTTGTGAGCCTTTCCAGTGAGAAATAAAAGCCACCAAATGAACGTGGGGGACTTGCAAGGTGAAGTGGCCTAAGCAAGGGGTGTGTGAGGACCTTTATTTCCCTCCCAAAGCAAACCACAAGTGCTGGAGCTGCTGGAGCCCAACCACAAAGCCCAGTCGTGGCCCTGGGAGCAGCTGAGGCTGCCTGAGCTTCTCCAGCCCCAGAACAATCCCCAGCTGAATTAGCTCAGCAGGGAGCACCCCCATCCCTGTTTAATGTCATGGAGTGATTTGGGGAGTTATTTTAATTCCTCTTTTTTTCCTTCACTAAACTACTGGTGAGTGAGATAGTTGGGTTTGGCTTCCCAGCTTAACATCAAGAAGCAGATCTCAGCAGTAGCTGTAATATTTAAACATTTAAGGACAAGATACTTTAAAAGAAGCCCTGTCAGCTGATACTATTCAGTGGAAACCATTGGGACATTTAGTCCACTGAAATTTATGCACCTGCTTAACTGTGAGTTATTTCCACAAATTCCCAGATTTTTTTGATAAGGTTTATTAGGTCCCTGAGCCTGAGCTGTCAAGAAATGCTGTCAATGGTGTGCTAACAACATCCCTTCTACTGGCTGTTCCATAGGGCAGAGCAGGCAGCTAATGATTCCAGCCCTCAGGATCAAATAACATGTCTGTGCTGGGAGGATCTGGGATTTAACCAGGGAAGGGCTGGAAACAAGATGAGAAAGCCCAGCTCTTTATGTACAACCTACCAACAGATAGCAAGGTGCACATCCCTCTTCCTACCACCTCCACCTGAAGTATCTTGGCTTCTCCTCCAAGACCTGCTGTGGATGGGGCTTTACAGGTGAAGAAAACACTCACTGTCCTCAAGAGGCCAGAGAGGCTTTGGGAGCACATCCCTGTTCATGCTGTGGGGCTGTTGGAGTAAGAAAGGAGGGGGGGGGGGAATAGCCAGGGGGGCCAGAGCTGGGGGGCAAGTCTGGCTTGGCGGGGTCACAACACAGATGTTGCATGGAGGGCCAGTCTGGCACAGATTTGGCAGGATGGAGAGGCTGGAGGTGGAGAAAAGACAAAAGGCAGCTGAAGGTTGAAGGCAATCAGGTGTGAGTGCAACCTCTGGAGATGGACTTCCTCCCAAATTCTCCTTGCAGCTGGAAGGCAGCCAAAAAAGAGCGTCAGGTGGAGCCAGACACGCAACCTGGGAGTCCCTTCACGTGGGGGGCCAAGCAGGGGAGGTGCTGAGGTGCAGCCCCAGGCAGTGGGAGCATCTGGAACAGCACAGACCGTCGTGTCCCTTGAGGGGGACTCGGCATTTTGAGCACACCCCCAGTGCGACCTCAGCGCCATCCTCACAGGCTCCAGCTGGCAGAGGGTTGGGCATGGGCTCCAGGCAGTGCTGAGTGCCAGTGGGCATGGGGAGGGCACAGAGAAGGGCTGTGCCCATCTTGCTTTCCGCCTCATGTTCTTACTGGGTTGGGAATAGGGAATTCGCCCCATTTCCAAAGGATGGGCTGGATGCCCTGAGCCCTTTGGGGCCTGTCCCCAGTGGCCAGGAGAGCACTGGAAACATCCAAGCCTTGTTAACAGTGTCCTGCCTCGTGCCAGGAGGGTCACCAGAAACCCTGACAGTGCAATTGCTCCTTTCAGAGCATGTCACTTTGTCCTGGCCTGGAGTGCTAATCCTTGATTGGTCCAGGCAGAGGAGGAAGCTCAATGTCCAAGGTGTCCACAATTCTGGGGCAACCCTTGCAAGGAAACAAGGGAGAAGGAGAGAGGACAGGGCAGTCACTTCCCAACAAATCCTTGGTTTGCTCTGGGAAATTAGAGGGGAGACCTTCATCTGTACAAGCCTCATGGATCCTGAAATGAAGGGACCTCAGGCAGCCTGGGAAAGTGCTGGGAGCCAGTGAGGGGTCTCAGGTACCTGGTGGAGGGCAAACATCACTGAAGGGGTCTCAGATACCTGGTGGAGGCCAAACACCACTGCAAGGGGGAATGACCAGTGCAAATCCGGCAGGTGAGCTGTGCTCAGCTGCATGGGACACACAGAGCAGCCGGTTCCCTTTGTGCCCTCCCTGTGCCACCCCTGTCCCTCGGGGTGTGGGAGCCCTGCCGTGCTGGCGACTGCCCTGGGACACTCCGAGATGAGCAAGGCCAGGGTTTTTAGCCAGCGGAGGCTGGGACAGCAGCGCTGCTGCCCCAGGGGCATCCTTGGGGGGTTATGACCAGCGCAGAGCACGGCTGGGAGGGAGGGCTGAGCCGTGGGTGGTCCCGGAGCCGGGCACAGGGGGAGCGGGGTGGGATAGGGGGCACCGGGGGCACAGCGGGGCCATACCAGGGTTACCAGCCCCAGCGCGGGAGTTGCGCGGGCCAGACCCGCAGCCGGGAGGGGAGCGCGGAGCCAGTGCGGGCTCAGGGCGCCCCTCACCGTCCGCAGCGCACCGCGGGACCGCACCGCGCATCCCGGGAGCGAGCGGGACCGCACCGCGCATCCCAGGGCACAGCGGGCGGGATCTCCCCGCGCATCCCAGGGCAGCGCGACTCGCACCGCCCCGCGCATCGCGGGGCAGAACGGACCACACCGCCCCGCGCATCCTGGCTCCGATGCGGGCCTCACTGCGCTGCGTATCGCAGGGCAGCACGGGTCGCACCGCTGCGCGCATCCCGGCTCCGTGCGGGTCGCACCGCTGCGCGCATCCCTGAACGGAGCGGGACACACCGCCCCACGCATCCCTGAACGGAGCGGGACACACCGCCCCGCGCATCCCGGAGTGGAGCGGGACACACCGCCCCGCGCATCCCGGAGCGGAGCGGGACACACCGCCCCGCGCATTCCGGAGCGGAGCGGGACACGCCGGTGCGCGCATCCCGGCTCCGTGCGGAACACACCGCTGCGCGCATCCCGGCTCCGTGCGGGTCGCACCGCTGCGCGCATCCCGGAGCGAGCGGGACACACCGCCCCGCACGTCCCGGAGCGGAGCAGGGCACCCCGCGCATCCCGGGCTGGCAGCGCTCCTGGCCCTGCGCGCCCGCCGGCGGTGGCAGAGCCGCGGGGACCCGGGGGGCGGCGGCGGAGAAGGAGGAGGAGGAGGAGGAGGCGGAGGAAGGCGCGCAGCATCGAGAGCCACGCAGCTTTGACGTCGCCGGGCTGCGGCTCCCGGCCCCGCACGTATCAGCACAACGTGACGGCCCCGCCGCGCTCCGCTCGCACCCGCAGCGCTCCCGCGGCCCGGGGGGAGCCCCGCGCCGGCCCCGCCGCCC
>VXBX01001584.1:116963-128230 GCA_013400415.1 Scytalopus superciliaris
CCCGGCCCCGGTGATGCCCTGGCCCCAGTGATACCCCGGTCCCGGTGATGCCCCGCTTCTGGTGGTGCCCCGGCCTCGGTGATGCTCCGGCCGTGGCGATGCCCCTGCCACGATGCCCTCCCGGCGGTGGTGCCCCGGCCGGGCGCGGGGGGTTATGTAAGCG
Source organism: Scytalopus superciliaris (assembly GCA_013400415.1). Taxonomy (NCBI): domain Eukaryota; kingdom Metazoa; phylum Chordata; class Aves; order Passeriformes; family Rhinocryptidae; genus Scytalopus; species Scytalopus superciliaris. The sequence continues at coordinate 117,127 of VXBX01001584.1, forward strand.
GGGCTCGGCGCCGGTGCGGGGCTGCCGGGAGCTCTGACACTCGGGGCTGAGGAGACTTCATGAATTTGCCGGTGAACGCTTCGTGTGACACCCGCTCATCCGAGCCCGTGCGCTCTGGCGCTCCGAGATCTGCTTCCCACCGGGAAGGGAGCCCCGCTTAGAGATGCGCGCCCCCCCCCCCTCCTTTCTCCTTAATTTTTCGAAATGTCCGTGGGATTGAGGATGTCTGAGGGGCTCTGCTCGCTGCTGGATGACTGTCGTGCGGATATCGGCGCTGGCAGTGCCAGGGCTCCCTGCCTTCCCAGCACACAGGCACATATTGTTGGATGCTCTGGAATAGCAGCCGCTGTGGTGAATAGGAGAGGGCTTGTTCGGGAAGAGCGTGGTGGGGGCCTGGAGGGAAGGGAGCTCTGGCCGCGGACTGGGCTCCGGATCGATGTCACACACAGATTTGTAGTAAGACTTTGGTTTGGCGGTGATGTGTTCGCATCCTGTGCAACGTGACGCCTTATTTAGGTTAAGGACGATGAGGGAAGAGCTGGTGAGAGCCGGGGGGGAGGGGGGAGCCTTGTGGACTCAGCCATGTGTGGCTGCTCGGTGGTTGAAAGCGGGGCCGGGGGAATCGGCGTTTCTTCACTGACTCCCGAAGGTCGGAATGAGAACGTGGGCAGCGCTGTGCCAAAAATCGCCGGGAGCGCGGGGGCTGCCTGCCCCCCGAGCAGCCTGAGCCCTGCCCCGGGGCCGCTTCGGGAAGGCACGGAGCGAACCCTGTGCCTTAACCCTGCGGGGGTCAGGCCTTGTTGCTCTGCACAAAGAGGTTTGTGGGATTTTGAGCAAGTTTTTTTGTCCTTTATGGAAGATTTCACGAGCCTCACGGCTCTGCTTCTGAGCGTGGTGCAGTCAGGGAGAGGTTTTGCCGAGTTAACCCGTTTATTGCCTGTTTTTGTGTCCCTTCTGGGAGTGGGCAGAGCAGCTTCCCGAGTAAGGAAGGTGTTGCTCTGCCTGGCGAGGGCAGGGAGCACATTTGGGTGCCCATCCATCCTCCCGGTGCCCTGCCACCCTTGCCAGACCTCGCAGGACACTCAGTCTCATCCATTCTTCAGGTTCTGCTGCTCCAACTTCTCTGCAGCTCCTGCCCTGGAGGTCGTGTCTCATCCCACAGGAGGCCCTGTGTCCCTGGCACGGATCTCCCTGGCGGTGGGCACTGCCCAGGCTACCCCAGGCTGCTTTTCAGCCCTGCCTGCCGTGGATGCTCCGAGGATGTGCCACTGCTGGAGGTGTAGGGAAGGACTGTTGTGCTGGCACAGCGCCTGGCATGGCAGCACAGCTGCACTTGAGAGCTGCTCTGCTGCCTTTAAATGCAAAATAAATGGTCCACGTTTTCTTATTCTGAGTTCATATAAAAATCCAAATTAATGTGCCGTGGTGTCTGGCTGTACATCTCATCATTTCAGCCAGCTGAATAGTAAAGCTGGGATGAAAAATCCACTCACAGAGCTGATCCTAAGAGGAAACTGAGGCACAACGCTGGGAACAGCGTCCTGAGGCTGAGAAGCAGGTGGGTGATGGAGCCAGGACAGGCCCAGCTCTGCCCAGTGCCCACCACCCCCTCTCTGTGCTTCCTCACGGGGTGGGGGGAGAGCAGAGCTGCTCACATCCCTGGGAAGACACGCAATTCCTCAGCTCTGCTTTGTGCAGCTTGTTTTCTTGGCAGAACAATTCTGAACAACTTGAGTGCTGTAGGGATGCACTTTCCCTCCCCTCTACATTATGCATGGCTTTGCACTGTTAATAAAGCAGAAAATGTAGGTATTCAGGACATGATGGTTCTCCTTTCACCCAACCTCCAATTGCCAGAGCAGAAATGGCTCAATGAGGAGGCTGAGTGGGCACGGAGGGTTTTTAACTGCTGAGAGGCAGCTCAGCCAAATGTTCTGGGAGACTGGAGAGTGGAGTTTGGTGTTTGTTGCCTGGCTGGGGGGATCACTGGGGACTCGAGGTGCAGGATCCCACTTTGTGCCCTGTGGAGCGAGGAGCAATTAGGGAATGCCTGGACACGAGCCTGGAGAGCCTGAGTGTCTCCAGCTCCAGGGTGGGGGCTGGAGGGATGCCTGGGATGCCAGGGTGAGGGTCTGGCTGGGTGAGAATCATGGGGAACGATTGCTCCAGGGGCAGAGCCAACACTTTGGGACTCTGGGAAGCTGTTTCCAGGTTGCCACAGGGAGCTGGGAGCAGCTGTGGTGCCCACTGGGTGAGGTGCTGCTGCTGGGAGGGTGGGCACACAGGGGGTGCAGCCTCCTCCCAGCACCCAGAGCATCCCCCTTTGTGACACCAGGGCCACTGGGGCATGTTTTATTCACCCCTTGCAGAGCTTTTAGTTATTTTTCCATGATTTCAGCTGGAAATAAGCAGGGCAGCTGCTGAGGCTGAGTTTTCCATGTGTGGGTTCACCAGTATGTCACAGTGTGTGAAAATCATCCCTCTGTGCCGTGTTTTAGACCAACTCCTGGAGTAAGTGCTGAACATCCCACCTGCAGCCGTGGATAACCTTAGGATGGCTGCAAATGTCTCCTGAAATCACAAAGGAGATGAATATTGGCTGCTCTCAGGCATGTCACAAAGCTCTGCACCAAATCTGGGTGTGCAGGGTGTTGGGAGAGGCTCCCACGGCCACGGGAACAACGAGGCTTCTCAGTCCTGGTGCAAAGAAACGTGGAAGTGAAGGCATTTGATGCCTTAAATGCCAGGGAGATGGTCCTGCTTCCCCGTGCCAAGCACCAAACATTATCCAACAGCCTTAATATTTATGGCACTTGGAGCTTTTATAAGGAAACGGGTTGGAATGGGGGAACCCAAAGCCTTGGAGCTGCACCTTCCCCCCTGGACTGGGGGCTGAGGAAACGCTCGGTGTCCCTGGGGAGGTGGAGCAGGGTCGGGAAGGCTCTTCCTCCGCCTCCGCTGCCTCCTCGCAAGGCTGAGGGATTATTTCATAGCTCAACTCCCGGGGGGATTAGCGAGCGCCGCCTTTGGAGCCGGCAGCGCCCGCTGCCGCTTCCCAGAGCGCTGCCCTGCGCCCGCAGCCGGCTCGGCGGCATCCAGGGAAGGCCGGGAAAACGCAGCCGGGCTGGGAAAACGCAGCCGCTCCGAGGAAGAGCTTTTGCACCTTTAGAAAGGTCGGGGGTTGCCGGCCAGGGAAGCTTCTGCTGGCTGGGGAAAACTCTGGGTCACCGGCCCCAAATGGGTGGGGATGGAGGGCGTTTCCATGGGGAGTGTTTCCATGGAGGGGATTGTGATGGGGAGTATTTCTGTGGAGGGGATATTGATGGGGGAGTATTTGCATGGAGGGCATTTCCATGGGGAGTATTCCCATGGAGGGCATTTCCATGGGGAGTATTTCTATGCAGGGTAATTTTGATGGAGAGTATTTCCTTGGAGGGGATATTGATGGGGAATATTTCCATGGTGGGGGTTTTGATGGAGAATATTTTCATGGAGGGCATTTTGATGGAGAGTATTTCCTTGGCGGGGATTTCCATGGGGAGTGTTTCCATGGAGGTATTTTGATGGGGGAGTATTTCCATGGAGGGGGTTTTGATGGGACAGTATTTTCATGGAGGACATTTCCATGGGGAGTATTTCCATAGGGAGTATTTCCATGGAGGGGGTTTTGATGGGGGAATATTTCCATGGAGGAGGTTCTGATGGGGAGTATTTCCATGGAGAGCATTTCTATGGGGACTATTTCCATGGGAAGTATTTCCATGGAGGGGATTTTGGTGGGGAGTGTTTCCACAGAGGGCATTTCCATGGGGAGTATTCCCATGGGGAGTGTTCCCATGAGGGTATTTCTGTGGGTGTTATTTCCATGGGGAGAATTCCCATGAGAGTATNAGAGTATTTCCATAGGGAGTATTCCATGAGGGGTATTCCCATGAGGGTATTTCCATGGGGAGTGTTTCCACAGAGGGCGTTTCCATGAGGGGTATTCCCATGAGGGCATTTCCATGGGGAGTATTCCCATGAGGATTTTTCTGTGGGGAGTATCCCCATGAGGGTATTTCCATGGGTGTTATTTCCATGGGGAATATTCCCATGAGGGCATTTCCATGGGGAGTATTCCCATGGGGGTTTTTCTGTGGGGAGTATCCCCATGAGGGTATTTCCATGGGTGTTATTTCCATGGGGAATATTCCCATGAGGGCATTTCCATGGGGAGTATTCCCATGGGGGTTTTTCTGTGGGGAGTATCCCCATGAGGGTATTTCCATGGGTGTTATTTCCATGGGGAATATTCCCATGAGGGCATTTCCATGGGGAGTATTCCCATGGGGGTTTTTCTGTGGGGAGTATCCCCATGAGGGTATTTCCATGGGTGTTATTTCCATGGGGAATATTCCCATGAGGGCATTTCCATGGGGAGTATTCCCATGGGGGTTTTTCTGTGGGGAGTATCCCCATGAGGGTATTTCCATGGGTGTTATTTCCATGGGGAATATTCCCATGAGGGCATTTCCATGGGGAGTATTCCCATGGGGGTTTTTCTGTGGGGAGTATCCCCATGAGGGTATTTCCATGGGTGTTATTTCCATGGGGAATATTCCCATGAGGGCATTTCCATGGGGAGTATTCCCATGGGGAGTATTCCCATGAGGGTATTCCCATGAGGGCATTTCCATGGGGAGTATTCCCATGGGGAGTATTCCCATGAGGGTGTTCCCATGAGGGTATTTCCATGGGGAGTATTCCCATGGGAAGTATTCCCCCCAGGGTATTCCCATGAGGCCATTTCCATGGGGAGTATTCCCATGGGGAGTATTCCCATGAGGGTATTTCCATGAGGGTATTTCCGTGGGTGTTATTTCTATAGGGAGTATTCCCATGAGGGTATTTCTGTGGGTATTATTTCCATGGGGAGTGTTTTCACAGAGGGCATTTCCATGGGGAGTATTCCCATGAGGGTATTTCCATGGGGGGTATTCCCATGGGGAGTGTTCCCCGGAGGGCATTTCCGTGGCTGTTGTTCCCACGGGGCAGTGCTGGCCCTGCAGGGTGTGAATGCGGGCGTTGTGTGGGCTGGTTTAAGCGCAGACAATGCCGGCCCTTGTGCCAGGGAGGCACAGCAGCCCCGGCAACAGGGCACGGATTATGCCGTGCCGGCTCCGAGCAGCTGGGAGCTCCTGCTCCGCCTGCTCCAGGAGTTTCTGCGGGACACAAGGCATCCTTGGGATTTTTAACTCTTAAGTGAGCTCTGCAGAGGGGTCTCCTCGTGCCTCTCCCGCCGTGGATGTTTGCGCTGGGATTTCGGCAGCGCTCTGAGATCAACTCCTTGAGCAGCTCAACCTGCATCCCTGGGGTTTTTTGGGAAAACCGCAGACTGGGATGGACTCTGCTCCCGAGGTTCTGGTTGTGCCATAGGTAAGGGGCTGCAATCCCAGAAGAGAGGTCTGGTGGCAGCTGCTCTGTGTGCTTTTGGGACTGGCTGTGCCCTGAGGGTTAGGGTTTAGGGGTGCAGATCGTGACAGTGCTCTGTGAATGTGTGGGAGATGATGAGATTTCACCTGAGCTGCTCCATGCAGAGATTCCCGTGAGGTTTGGTGAGCCCTGGGATGTGTGGGACAGCTTCGGGAATGCTCCTGGCACGCAGGGAGCTGCCTCTGTGCTCTGCTGGAGCAGCATAGCTCAAACTCCGGGGAGCTGCTGGTGCATCTCCTGGAAGGAATGTTGCCTCGGAGTCCATGGGAGGGGGATTTGGAGGAAATCTGGTGGTGAAGAAGAAATCTTTAAACTCATAAAGTAAAAGCTCTTGGGGCCCAGAAGAGCAAAGTCCAGTTTAATTAGAATCAGTTTGATGAAGTGCTGGGGAGGAAGGAAAGAGAAGTGATTAAAGCTCAGTTCTGCCTTCCATCTTCCTGCAATATTTTCTGGGATCCCTTCAGTGAAGGGCTGATCTGATCCATGCCAGCCTATATATGCATGTATATATATATGTGTGTCTTGTGGGGCATGGGGTCTTCTGCTTTGTACCCATGGAAAAATCCCTTCTGGATGGGAGAGACCCAGCAGGATGCAGGTTCCAGCAGGGAGGATGGTGCTTTCCTTCCCCCGCCAGCACCAGGATCCTGTCACTCTCCCCTGGGTGGGCTCAGGGACAGAAGTTGTTAGTTACTTAAACCTTATTTTTTTCACCTGGGGAGGACTATTTTTTGTACCAGAGGATTCTGAAAGCAGCTGTGTGAGGGAAGGCAGCTCTGTGAGCCCCCAAGACCCAGGTGTGTCCCGGTGCACATGGCCCAGGGCTCACCCAGTCCCCACAACTCCCACCCCGTTGGGTCCTTTGCTTTCTCTTTTTATAGCCCCTCTTTCCAATTTCGAGTTCTGTCTGGATCCAGATGAGTTATTTCCTGCCATCTCCATAAATAATGTCTTCACTAAATATAGCTGGGAATGGAGGGCAGGCAGTTTGCTATTCTCAGACAGATTTTGAAGCTCTTCTGGAAGGAGGACTTTCTCCCCAGGCCTGGTGTCTGCCTGGGAGCAGACTGGCCGGGAGACACCTCCTTCCAGGAGGGCTCCTTCCTTCCATGGAAGGCTGAAGGACCAACCAGTTGCCTTGAGCTTCCTCACAGACTCACATTAAGTTGGATCTCAGGGAAAGATCCTTCCCCCAGAGGGTGGTGGGCACTGCCCAGGCTCCCCAGGGCAGTGGGCACGGCCCCGAGGCTGCCAGAGCTCCAGGGGGGTTTGGATGATTCTCTCAGGGACAGGGGGGGATTGTTGGGGTGTCTGTGCAGGGCCAGGGGTTGGACTGCATGATCCTTGGGGGTCCCTTCCAATTTGGGGTGTTCTGTAACCACTCTTGGCAGCATTTAGCTTGATTTTGGTGTCTAAAGTTTGTGACCTGGAAAAACAGGGCTCATGAGGAGGGACTGGAGGAGCTCTGTGGGTTCAGGAGCTTGAGGTTTTCTGAGGGACTCAAAGGAGGACATAAATACGTGCTATAATTATCCCAGGAAGGCAGGGGCAGCAGGGAGAGGAGCCACCTGAGGTGCTGGAGGAGCCAACAGCGATTGCTTGAAGTTATCAAAGCCCACAGTGGAAAGAAAGAGGAGGTTTTTTCACAGCTGGGGAATTATCTGTTGGAGCAGCTCCCCAGGAGATGTGCTGGACTCTCTGATGTCAAACATCTCTGGCACACAAGCAAATGTTGCACCAGTGGAGGTTTAGTTTGGATATCAGGGAAAATTTCTTCATGGAAAGGGCTGTCTGGCCCATGGCAGGGGTGGATCCCCATCCCTGGAGAGATTTAAAAGCCGTGTGGATGTGGCACTTGGGGACAGGGGTGGCTTTGGCAGTGCTGGGTTTGATGATCTGAGAGGGCTTTTCCAAAAGAAATGGTTCAATGATTTATTAATAAATGGCTGTGGCTGCACAACACTCCAGAATGTGAGTGTTTGAAGAAGAAGGGTGGTTAATAAATGGTGTTCAGGTGCCTCTGTGAAGCCCCTTGGTCCTCTCCAATGGCTGTCCCCAACATTGTGTCCCCCTTTGTACCACACCAGGGGCATCCTGAGTTTCCAGTGCCTCCAGGATGGTTCCTGGAGCTTGGGAGGATCCTGCACTATCCTGAAGATCCTGGGGACTCTCTCAGTCCGTGTCTTGGTGCCTGCACTGCATGGAGATAATGTGGTAACATCCTTAAACTGACGGGTCTCTGTCTCCCCAGAAAAGCAGAATTTCTCTTTAAAAACTATTAAAATGGCCTATTTCCTTTGTGACTTCTGTTGTTTCCCCCACCATTGTGGCAAATGGTGGGAATTACAGAGTCACTGGGACCACCAGAAGGACCAGAGGAGAGGGCTGTAATTCCATGCTAGGGGAGACTTTTCCTCTTGGTGGAGGTCAGGAAGACTTTGGAAAGGTGAGGGAAATGTCAGTGTTGAGAAGACCTGGGGAGTGTGGTGAGTGCTGGGCTGGGCTTGTGCACAGCCACCAACTCCTGCTTCTCCATCCCTGGTGGGGATGCCCTGTGAGGACAGGTGGCCTCTGGTGGCTTTTGTCCTCTCCAGCACCTTCCCTGAGCGCTGGGGGAGGTGGGCCAGTGCGTGTGCCCAGCTGCCAGGGGGTTGTGATGCAGCTCTGGTGGCTGATTGGAAGCAAAGCTGCGGGATGTGGTGGGGGTGCCAGCTGAGTGTGCCCGGAGCACAGCCCGGGGTGCCTCATCCCCCGGGAGCTGTGCAGGAACGTGCAGCCACCAGGAATTTCAGTGCTGCCATCGTGTCACTCACTAATTCTGGCTGGTGGCCTGCGGATTTGGGAGATAAGGATCAAAGAGACAGGGAGATAAAAGCCCGACACGGAGCAGATGGATGAGCAATCCTCCCGATCGTTTTGTGTGGGATCCTTCATTCCAGAGGCGGAGGGATGGGAGCTGAGCCCGCTCCAGCCCTGTGTGTTTGTACCCCAGCACAGCTTCCTGCCAGCAATGCACAGCCTGGGAACACCTGGATTATTGTTCTGCATTCCTGTCTCAGTCCTTAAACTGGAGTTAAACTTGTGGACTCGCTTCTTCTTTTATGAATGTTTGAGCCTTGGGAAGTCTAACCCTGAACTCGGAGATATTTTCCATACGAGAGAGAAGATGTGACACAAGATGATCAGAGAATCCCAGCATGGTTTGGGTTGGGAGGGACTCAAAGCCCACCCATTCCCACCCTGCCATGGGCAGGGACACCTCCCACCAGCCCAGGGTGCTCCAAGCAGAAGTTCACCCAAACTCCTCTGGGGGCTCATCCTGATGTTTGACCAAACCCCCTGTGGAAAGATCTTTCCCTTCCTGCATCCCATGCCTGTGGCTTCCTGTCCTTGTGCTGTGCCCTCCATGAAGACACATCCCTGTCTTCTCCATGACCACCCACTTGGGGTGTGATGAGAGGAATGAGGGTCTTCACTGTTCCTTCCCCAGACTGGCTGTCACTCACCCAGTGCCCCTGTTTTTGTGGGACAGCCTGGGATGATCCGGCTTTGATCCCTGCAGGAATGACCCAACATGGCCTGTGGGGAGCAGCTGAGGGAGCTGGGGGGGCTCAGCCTGGAGAAAAGGAGGCTCAGGGGGGACCTTCTGGCTCTGCAAGTCCCTGCCAGGAGGGGGAGCCGGGGGGGGCNTGCCAAGGTGGGCATCGGGCACAGGGTGGGCTCCCTGGGCTGGAGGGGCTTTTCCAACCTAAATGAATCCATGACTTTATGACAGCTTTTCTCCAGGGACACTTTCCCAGCCTGTGCTGCCCCATGGGATTGTTTCCTCCCAGCACTTTGTCCATACCAAAATCCAGGGGCTTTTTATCAGCACATTCCCCCAGTCCCTCCTGCTCTTTGGCTTTCCCCATCCATTCTCCATATTCCCAAGCCACTTCTCCCTCCACATCTTCCCCCAGAGGGTGGTGGGCACTGCCCAGGCTCCCCAGGGCAGTGGGCACAGCCCTGAGGCTGCCAGACCTCCAGGAGGGTTTGGAAAATGGGACAGGGTGGGATTCTTGGAGTGTCCTGGGCAAGGAAAATCCCTTCATGCTGGGATGGGTTAAGGTGGGGTAACAACTGCTCATGAACCTGGGGGAGATGACACACCTTGGAGGGGCCCTGCAGGGAGCAGGACCTCACCCCTGTGGACAGGGGGGATTTGACTGCAGGTTTTTCCATGGAATATCTGGAATCTCCTACAATTAAACTGAAAATCCTCGTGAAGTTGCTCCTGGTGCTGGAACAAGTGCTGGGATGTGCCTGGTGGGAGGAACGTGCTGCAGGGAATGGTTTGCATCCAAACCCAACCATTTGGAGAGGGATGAGCCAACCTGAGGAACTGATTCAATCCCAAAATCCTTGGCACAATGTTGGTAACAACACCCACTTTATCCAGCCCCTCCTGCTGGAACTGCCCTTTGTGTCATCAGTGTGACCCCTGGGGGAGAACATTCTGGGCACTGGTAACAACAGTGCTTGATGCTTCAGGGGGCTCCAGGATTTCTCCAGGAACCACAAAATAGGGATCTTTGCCATCCCAGCTGTGCCATCTGTGCCCTCTCAGGGGCTCTTTGGGCCGGGAAGGGCAGAGGGTGGCAATGAGGGGCAGGAGGATGAGGATGGTGCTGGTTCCCTCCTGTGCCCCCAGCCCATCCCTGGGCCACATCCCATCTCTGGGCCACATCCCATCCTGTCACTGCCCAGCCCAGACAAGCCACCAGCAGCTTCCAGATCCACCCTGAGCTGCAAACTCTGAGGTCTTCCCAGTTCAGGGCTCAGGAGCCTGGGATGGGAACTGGGAACTAAATGAGAATTCCCAGGTGGAGGAGCTATAGGAATTGGGCTCTGCCCTGGGACTGCCCCCCCTGATTTTGGGCTGTTTTCCCTGGATATGGAATTTCTCTGCTCTCTGGGCCTGAATTGCCTTCCCTTTGTTTCTGTTCAGCATTCCATTGTTGGGATATGGAGCAGGAAAGCACTTTGGCCAGCCATGAGGGAATGTCACCACAGGAGCTGCTTTAGGACAGGTTGGAGCCTGGAATTCAGTCCCTGGAGCTGCTCTGGGACAGGTTTGACCCTGGAATTCAGTCCCAGGAGCTGCTTTGGGACAGGTTCAGCCTGGAGTTCAGTCCCTGCAGCTGCTTTAGGACAGGTTGGAGCCTGGAATTCCATCCCAGGAGCTGCTTTAGGACAGGTTGGAGCCTGGAATTCTATCCCAGGGGCTTCTTTAGGACAGGGTTCAGCCTAGAGTTCAGTCCCAGGAGCTGCTTTAGGACAAGTTTCAGTCTAGAATTCCATGCCCTCAGGTGATGGGGTGAAATCCCCCCCTCCTCCCCAGCTGTAGCTCCTTTGCAGATAATTTGGGTGCAGATAAAGAGAATTACCCCAATTTGGAGCAGCTGGAGCCTCCCCAAAGCCCCTCCTTAGCTCGGATCCCAACCGGAGCTGCTCCCCCTGCCCCCCTTGATTGCCCCCAGCTGGAATTAATTCCGGCCATCCCTTAAAGCCCAGCCTGGCAGGAGGTGTTTCCCTTCCCTGAGGAGCAGCCTCGGAGGGAGCAGCGACGTTGTGGTGCTCCAGTTGTGCTTTT
>VXBX01001585.1:0-94906 GCA_013400415.1 Scytalopus superciliaris
CCCCAGGAAAAAGAGTATTTTCCTGCACTAGTAGTTTGTCTTGATGTAAAAATGGCCCATTGAAACATCTGATGCAAAGGCTCTAAATTACTCTACAAAACCATCCCAAGAGCTTGTTTGGAGAGCTCTGTGAGAGTGGAAATTATTCCATACAGAGTGCAATGTGTGTATCAAACACATGCAAAGTTCAAGATATCAGTATATACAGACAGACTTTCTGCAGAGACAGAAAGCACCAGGTAGTGTTGGTAGTATTTCAGACAGGAGAAAATGCCCAGTGTTGAGAACATGCAACCGTAAGCCACAGAGGAGCAGAGGAGGGTAAACAAAGCAGGAATGTAAAGCCCACTGTGCTGTACTGACTTTCTGAAATAGCCACATGCATGGAAAAATGCAGTAAGAGCAGCTCTGGAAATCATGGAAGCTTTTCAGACATAAGCTCTCCAGTACCTTTTGCAGGTAGGCATTAGCTTGGTTGTAATCACCTATACTTTTAAAATAAACTGTACAAAACTGGTATTTGAACTTCTACTCAAAGTGTAAGATTGATGGCCTGTATTGAATTTATTAATATGTATTTACTGCTTTCCCTATACTTTTTGGATATGGAAAAAGAACTCAACTGGTAAAAATTGCTGTGGAAAATAACTTCATTGCACTGTATGTGTGTCATGTGTAATCTGTCTTATAGAAAGAATTACAAACTGGGGAGAGAGAAGGTCACACACCAACAAATCCCACATGGAGGATTTTCCTATGTGGACTTCCCAATTAAGAAGAGAGTCAAAACCCAAATCAAACCAAACCATAATTCTGCTAGTTTACAAGACAAATCCTTCTGAGTGCTCATGGCTAAACCAATTCTTTAATGTATTCTGTGAATTTATCCACTTAACCACAATTCATGTAATCAAGGCAACAGAATAGCCATTGCAAACTACTCATTACCATTTCTGAAATATTTCTACATTATTAGTTGATCCCTCTTTACTACAGACTATAAATTATTAATTATTTTTTCAGTTCCTCTTCATAATTGACCATCATCTTATCATCTCAGCTACTCTATCATCCTTAGCCCTCCCCCCCATTTTTGTGCTTTCTCACTCCTCATGCAGTGAAGAACACCAAACCATATACTGAATTCCTAATTAGTTTCAGGGAAAGCTGAACCTGCAACCATTGATTTATGAAGCTGTTACTCAGCCTCTTGGGAGCTCTGTTTGAGATGCAGTAGATGGAGGCAGCACATAGATGCTGTGTCCTCATGCATGTAAAGCATCTGCTCTGTCCCTGAAGTTTCATTCCCACTCAGAGCTTGCAGTCAGTGCTAAGGTGAAGATACATTACAAGCATATGCCTTATTACTGCAGGAAGCAAAGTTGAAGAGTTTGAGGTTGTCAGCCTCAATAAAGCTGTCAGCATAGCAAATCAAGGATAAAGGGACCAACAAACAGAGCCACCATACAAAAGACAGACGGGCCACCCAAAATTTAAAAATGGCTGTAACCTACATTTTCTCTTACTGTATTTGAATCTAATCTGTTTTCCCAATCAAATCAAATTAATTAAACAGCAGTTTTACAAAACTGCAAAAATTAAATTACAAGGTCAGAGCAGCAAACTGACCCTGAGATGCTATTTAGGATATTAATCTTTTCTTTTAATGTATTATTGTATAGAATCAGAGAACAGCCTCTGAACACTTTCAGATATCATCAACATCTGACCTTCAAAAGCACTTTGGCTATTTGCCAAAGCAACACTTCCCATTAACAAATCATACCGGCCATACATAACCTAGTAGTATTTGCAATGTAATTAATGTGTTTAAAAATGTTTTAGAAACAAATTTATATCCCCAGTAATGAATTCTTGAATTTTTCTTTTTAGCTAATGACCCACTAGGTCATAAGATCAGATATGTGAGCAAACCTAATTTTTGTTTTCAAAAAGAAATAACTTTTCTCTTAAAATTCCCAGCATATAATAACACATGCAGTTTTTTGCTTGAAAATGAAAAAAACTCCAATCTCAAACCAACAACTTAAATTTAGTATATTTTCTGATAAATCACACTATTTTTCTTTTATATTGTCTTATCATAGAGAACTTCACAACTTTTCGGAGGCAAAGCATATGTAAACAAAAATTCTTGCAATGTTCTGCATGAACATTTTTCTTTCAGGAACATCTAAAGACATACCTTAACCTTTTCTCCAAGCCACATCATCTTAACTGGGCTGGTAGAGAGGGTAGCACAGGATGAGAAGAAAATATTTCAGAGTTCTGATCCCAAATAAGAAAATGTAGCATTAAACAGTTCTTTCTGAAACACCTATTAACTGAGCTCTCAATGTGCATATGTTTATGGAATATTACTGGAAAACAGAAAACCAACTCCACAAAATATAAACTTGTACTAAATGATATTAAAACTTTGCCAACTACAATTACCACTATCAAAAATGGAAATACATGCACGTATGTCCTTTCCCCATTTCACATTTTTATTGACCTCTCTGGAGCCTTGAAGATTTGAGTCAACGCTTCCAAAAGTAAATACACAAGTAAATAAACAAACATTTCTCCCTCCATATGTGTACATTATTAACAACTTTAATCATAAAAGCTTTCAGAAAACAAAGCACTTCTGCCTGCAGATTCAGAACAATGAGCCAGAAAATAAAACGCAAAAACTGTTTTTTCCAACATGATGGAAATATCTGAACAAGCCTAATTCTTATACAAGTTGTCCATAAAAAGAACATTAGATTTCAGTATCAAAAGGTCAGTAAAACACACAAACAAAAATCTAATAAAGAGCTTACATTTTCAACTGATATTAAAAGTAAACCATCCGCTAAAATTAAAATTCAGCCTTTGAAATAGGACTTGAACTCTTTATGCATACTCTGCCCTGCTGACCCTTGCTAAAGGGTGTAAGTCAATATGAAATATTCACAAATGGAGAGAGGATGATGGATTTTCTGCCAAATAACCTTAAGCAAAAGTAACACTGTTAGCTATGGAGCCTGCTTTTATATCCTTTGCCAAGTGATGAATTAAGAGAACTTCCTAGCATACATGATGTTTTACTCTGCATTTTTTTAACCCCTGGTTCTTTTCTTCTTATAAATAAAAGCAATAAAACCAGTAGGTAACAAAAGAACAAAAGGAACTGCTTCTCATGTGTTGGGAGTTTTAAAACTAGGTGAGATTGCTAACTTGGGGAGGGAAAGGAAAATAAATAGGACAGATATTGCAGTGTCATCAGTTTCTACTCAGTAGAATGGTATTTTATTTATCAGGAACCGGGCAGTGCCTCTACTTTCTGAATGAATGACAGATCGTTCCTATCTATTTTTACCTCTGGGTAACTATCCTGAGACTGAGAATTATGGATAGCCCTTAACAGTTGTACACTCCATTTAATTTATGAATGTCATTGGCACAGGAAAGAGTTATGTTAAGCTCTAACATGTTGCAGAAAAGGTCAGCATATAGGACATTAAAATACCATGTCAGCTTGTAAGTAAATTCCTGATGCATGTTTAAGTACTGGCAGCTGCCACGGCTCTACAAAAGCCCTGTTACCTTAAAGCTCCTATTAATGTAGTGCTTGGCATCTCCCCATTTGTTATGGTGAGACAGTTTTTGCCCCCAAGAAAGTTTATAAACTGAATAAACAAATCAAGAAGAATGGGATTGCATATGGAGGCTGAAATTACTTGCTTAAGGCCAGAAGGCTACACAAAAGCAGAGGTGGCAGTAAATGTGTCCCTCCTGACATGCACTACGTGCCACAGCCACGCAACAGACTGCAAGGTCTCCATCAGAGAACGTGTGCTGCTGGTGACAATGATGGGCTCAGCAGCTTTGTCTCCTTGACTTTTGCTGGGCAAGAAAGGGAAGAAAGGACAGGTTTCCTCAAGACACCAGCTCCTCAGGAGCCAGCCAGCTCTAGTTACCAGCCAGCCAGCAAGACCATTCACACCACCCTTCCTGCCTTTCCATTACCATCGTGGCAAATTCCTCAGGCACACAATCCCATCCCAAATACTGTCTCACTACATCTCCCTTCTACTCTAAAAACCCATACGAAGAGAAAAAGATCATGACTTTCTCACTTAAGTTACACATGTCCAGTTCTCTACTTGTTTCTCACCCAGACAGCTCAGTTATGGTGCGACACTTCATTCTGCATACAACTGACACACACACATGCCACTTCACACTCCTAGTCTGTGGGAAAACCATTTAATTCCATTCCAGTGAGGCACAGAGAAGCATCCATCCACCAGCAAAATTTCAAAAAATGCTTGAAAATAACATGGCAAGGCCACAGTACCTCAATCATTTTCTAATATGTCATTGTTACTTTTTAAATTGCTTTTCTCATACTGAAATAACTTCATTAATGCAGACTTCTCTAAATGTACTAATTAAAATGTCTGGTCTCTCACGGGACATCTGACCTGAGAACAGTGGTAACTCCTGGTGAGGAAAGGCAGTCCTACGGGGTGAACTTCATGAGTAGAAGATGCTTCACTATTAATTACAGAGGCTCTAAAAGAAAGGCAAAGACAGGGCAAGCTGCTACACAGAGAATGAGTGTTAGAGCCTGCAAAGGAAATGCAAACAAGTTCCAAGGGTCTTCATCCCCACAACTTAAAAAACCTAAGAAAGTGGGGTTACTATAACATATTAAAGATGGAACTAAAAAACCCCAAAGTACATAAGAGCAGAATGCATTACGCTTAAAAAAGAGTGAATCAGAAGTTCCAAAATCACAGAAGAAAAACACCTGAACCATAAAGCTTTTAAATAAGTTCCTTTTCTCTTGGTGCCTTGCACCTGAGTACAAGTTTTGAAAAGTATCAAAACCTATTTTCAAGTAATGTAGGAGGAGTGAGGGGAAAGTCTGAGTGACTACAGGATTGATGGTTTTCAAACAGATTTTTAAGAAAAGAGTAATTTAAAAACATAAATTGAAATAAGTAATAAATAAAACCTTTGACTATCAGAGGAGGACTGTGAAAGTGTGACATCTCACCCAAGTGGTGGCCTTCAGGAAAAAAAACCTGCTACAGCAATACACAGGAGTCTGTTAGCAAGGCTAGAAGAAAATGATAAACTACATGATTAAGAGAGAGGAAAACTGACAGCCCTGATAGGAGAACTGTGGGACAGGAGAGAGGACTGGCCTGAGGGCTCTCATTTACTATTTGTTTAACCACCTCAGCAGAAAGACTTAGGAACACAAGTGGAGCTTATTTGCAATACCAAAGCTTGAAAGCATTGCTATCATAGAGAACAAAGATACCACACAGCAAAATTTTCTGTAGTTTTAGGAAGAAATGAAGAGAAACAAAATGAAAGTTATTAGTAAAAAGTTACTGCTATTGGAGAAAAATTACTTCATACTTGCAAACATCACAGAAAAGTCATGGAGCCTAGCAGTATTAAGGCAATCACAGTGCTGTATGAAAAATGTGTGCTTGAATAGTTAGAAATAGTATAAAAATTATCACTTGAGAAAGAGAAGATTAAGCTATAACACAGTACTACAGAAAAAGAACAAACAGGCCCACACTGGCCATGGAAACCCAGGCAGCTTCCCAGCAGCAAGAGTTAAAAATCCTAGCTGGTTTCAAACGAAGAGCTCAGTCAGTTTATGAAAATCACCTGATAAGCTTGTCAGATAAAGCAGAGAACTCATGCTAAATGGCTGATGATTTATAATCACACATTATTTTATTCCTGTAAATTGCCCCTCATAATTCTGGATATAAACAGCAGATTTGGGAAAAACATTTACGAATACATTTTGCAGTGAGGAGATGTCAAGTGAATTTCTAATGCTCCCTATATATATATCTTTTTTAATGGAAGAAGGTAAAATCTCACCACAAGACTGTACTTGGAAGATTTTGTCTTCAAAATAGGACCACCTTTCCTGACTGGCAAAACACCACTTCTTTTATGACAAGTGTAATATTAGTTAGACATAATTCAGTAGTCCAAGACCAATACCAACTTTCAGCTTTGAGTTTACCTTTGCATAATTTATAAGATTTCAAATTAATTCATCTCTGAAATACAGTGACATATGACACTGATGTAAATGCCAGAATGCTTCCTGACACACAAAAACATTGAGGACAGCTCTCTTCTACTCCATCCTTCTGAAAAGCTTTGTGACGTATCCTAAAGGTCAGAAGAAAAAGTTTAAAGAAATATGCAGTGACAATGTGGAGTCAGAACTTTCTCAAGGACTCCAAACACACAAAGTTATAAGAAATGGTATGATTATAATTTGACATAGAAGCTCATAAATTATTTCAAGACTGGTTTAAGTATGTTCTGCCATAGAAAGCAATTTAAATCATTGTCACCTGACTTTCAGTTGAAGCAATCCATAAGCAAGCATGATTTGCACACAGATTATTCATGACAAGGCAATAAATAATTTCATCTTTCAGGAATTCTGACTTCCTGTCAATGAATAAAAATGTGCTGCTCTACATCTTGTCTCTGAAGACTTTCCTGCTTACTGGTAAGAAAATTTGCTAAGATTTTAAATGCAAAAGGGAGAAGAAGAGATTTTAAAAGCAGAAGGGAAGAGGATTTTTTGTTTTGTTTCCACTTTACAACATGTGAAAGAAATGGAATTTACTTTTGCCTCAGCAATTGTGAAGAAAGAAATAAAGAGGGCACCTGGGATGTAAATGGCATCAGCACTCACATGTGAATACAGATACATAGATCTTCTAGCAGTAATTGTACTTTATTTTGCAGTTTGTGGTACCACTGAGCCGACTTATTATTAGACCATGACTTTAAGAGCCTTGCAGCAATACCAACTAACACAATAACACCTTCCTCCCCCTCCATCACTGTCACAGTTGCTACCAGCACAGCTGCTTGAGCAGCTGCACTATGAATGGCATCAGAGAAAACACTGTAAAGTTCTGAACATCCTTTTTCTAGTTTGTAGTACACACATATTAGAGTAGGCATGTAACACCTACGCTGATAATGCTGTCAACAACCCAGTACCGTGAAACCTTAGCCTTGTTTTAACACTTTAGCAAGAAAACCCACATTGTTTAAAGAGCAAAATACTGGACTGCAATCACATTACATTTTGTTTCTTGTGAAAACAAGAGTGAAGAAGTCAGAGATTAAATAACAAAAGCCAGAAAGATGCTGAGCAGATTCTTAAAAAATGAAAGCTTTCTGGAGGATCACTGCACGGAACCCCTTCTAATGGTATCAAGCAAAGACAAAAACATAAAAAATAAATCCTTTTATTCAACATTTAAATGTAATAGTATGACATGTGCTACCAATGCCAAGAGAAGTTTAGCCAAAGTATTTGGGCTTTATTTCCTTTTTTGGAAAAAGACTGCTACTAAAAAATGGATTGAGTTGTCTGATGACATTGAAAAAAAAAATCTACTGAATATTATTTGCTTAGTGTATTAAACACACACAATTTTTATAAGGTGCTTTATAAACTTGTTATACAATGTCTGCTCTGAGAGTATGTAAAATGGATACCCTTTGAAATACAACTTTGCATGTACTAAACAGATAGTTAGATCCGTTAGCATCATTAGCTTACTCCAAGAAGAGTACCAACACAATAAAAAGAGTCAAGTTTAGCCTATAAAAATTTACTGCTTCTACTTGAGTTTATACCATTAAAAAAGTGTGATAAATTCTTTCCAGTTTCACCAAGGGTACCAGCTAAAGAAGGAAACAGAAAGTGAACCTTTCTTAAGAAAGTCACCAAGAGTTTGCAATAATCCTCCTCTTGTCACCTGATACACCACGAGGACAAAGTTGCCCAGCACAGCATGCTCTCAGCATTGAATGAATGCAACATGCTTATTAGGACTAGGAAAGAAAGCAAATCCCCAAAGTAAAGTTCAAACCTGAAAAACAAACTTCAGAAGAACTTTGGTTTAGGATTCGAAAAACATACTCATGCTTCACTTGTCTTCTGATTTACAAAATCCCCTCTCCTCAGCCGAAACACCTTCAGGGGATTAAAGAGACAGATGGGGCAATCTGTTGAGTTGTGTACTGCAATAATTTCTGACACAGACAATTCAGGAAAGCCCTCACCTCAGAGACCACAAAACCCCTACAGGTTCAGGGACAGAGATACTGAAAAGGTAATGCTAAGGGTAACACTGCTCTGCACCAACATTACTCCCTCCACACCCTTCTCATCTGGGCCACTTATGGGGCTGGGCACCTCAGTCTCAGCACAAGGTGCTGTTAGGCTTAGGATTCAGTTGCAATTTACACCAGGTGTGGCCTTCAGTATTTAACAGCTTCTGTGGATCAGTCAAGAATTTGACATTCCTACACTAGAGAAGTGATAAAGAAAAAAAGGGGAATGAAAGATGTTAACATCAATCAAAAACTCAAAGGAAGTAACTGTATAAATACATATATATTCCCTCACTCGCAGTAGTACAGGACTCAGCCCCAATGCCAAGCTCCTTTCCCCACTAGTGCTGAGAGATCAGCTTTCCTCATCCTCACTGTTTAACAGTTAAGGTTCACCAAAACCAAGTGATGTAGAATTGGTTAACCAGGCCACTTTAGGCAACCTTCCATACAAAAGGAAAATGAAATGCCAGAAACATATTTCAGGCTTTTAGCCAGGGGGGCTAAAGAGATGTGTGAGAGACCACAAGGCTCTGATGGCAATCGTGATGTCACAGGGTAGCATTCCCGGGCCATCAGTGTGGGTGTTCATCACTGCAGTGGGTGCCTGCATCCCGCAGCCGTCCTCAAGGGGCCACGCTTCAGCACAACAAAGGTGGGCAGGAATCTGCAGGGAAACAGGCCTGAAGCAGTAAAAGGATGAGAGGACAAACAAGTGCAAACCAGCCAGTGCCAGCTGAGGCATTGCACTAAAAGTTCAGTGGCAAAACTCATGCCGAGAACTTAAAATTAGAGCAAAAACACTGAGTTGTCAGTACGTAGCAACAAGGCTCAGGGAAGAACAAGCTGAGCTACAAGGCTTAAGCTATCTAAAAATTAATGAGGGCCTGTGATTCACTTGGATACCTGAAACTGAAACTGCCTTCAATTAGTGAGAGTTCACAACAGGACTCAATGGTTATATGTCGTTAATTTTTTTTTTAAACAGGCCGTCTACATTATTGCCACCTGACACTACTCGAAAGGCACAGCATGCTGCAATTCAAGCTGCAATGTAGGCCAGAAAGTAAGGTTTAAAAATAAATTTAAAAAGAACTCTTTAAGAGGATTTTTTTCTTCCCTTGGTCGTGGCACACCGTCACACAAACAGTGGGATCGACACAACAGATTGGTTTTTTGCTGCTGGCTGTCCCAACTCACCCTCTCCTGCACCATCTCTGTTGTTTTTGTGACTCTGGGCTGAACTGCTTCTGTGTTAAGTCAGCAGAAAAGTAAGCCAACAAAAAGGGCAATAGGTTTCTGCCGGGATGTCATGCAAAAACAGTCGAGCTCAGGCTGAGAAAGGAGACAGACTTAGCTCCTCTGGCAATGCAGGCTCCGTCTGATTAGTTAGTGCATCTACAGCAGCTTTGCTGGCACTTTAGAGCTCCAAATGAGGCTATAATATTACAAATATTTATTTCAGCAAAAGCACCATCTAATGTGACATTATCTCATCTTCCTTCTGTCACACAAAACTGTCTGCCCAAACACTGTTCATGAGGGGGAAGGAAAGAGGACTTTTTTTGTTGTGGTTGTTTTCAGTCAAGGCCAACTCTCCCATTTAGCGTATCACGTGGCTCTGTGAACAGGTGTGCTGGTGAAAGAGAGGGGTTGAACAGGACTGTAAAAAAGCAGCTGGAGGAAGGAGGGTGTTTACACCAGGACAGAAAATTTAAAAAGTCTGTATTTGTAAAACTGTGTTGTAAATTCAAGCCATGCTATTCTCCTTTAATAGTCTACAAACTTAGCAGGAGATTCTGCTCTAAAATAACAATGGCATAAGTAAAAAGCAAAAGAATAAATAAAAAATAGATATCAATACAAAATATATAAACCAATAAATGTATAGATTATATATATGATTTATATATCATCATCCCATCTCACATTGAGCGAGCTAACATACAGACAAAGATATTTATTCTACTATACAGCAAATTAATTTAATTGCAGACTATGTCACATCTTGTGTTCCTGCTTTGGAAAGCAGTTGCACAAGGCTGAGAGCCAATCTCTTAGCCTGTGGTGCCTAAAATGCCTCTCCCAGCCACATGGTTCTGCCAGATACCCTACACTATTTCTAGTACCTCTTGGATTCTTTCATGAGCTTATGCAACTAACCTACATAGCAAAATGTGAACTCTAATGGTTCATACAAGATTTAATAAGTGTCAGATCCAATGCATGAGAACAGTGACAAGAGGGAAATGTGGAACAGTGAAAACTTTTACTTTTCGCAAGAGTGAGTAACTCAACCTGTTCAGCTGGTTACCCAACTGCAGCATAGCTGTCCTGCACTCCGGCTGTCTGAATTAACCACAGGGTCAGCTTTCCCCCTTGAGTTTAAAACAGCCATACAGGGTTCAGGCAAACTCCACACTGAGCAGGAATGCAGTGGCATTTCTTGCTAACTGCTGTGCTGTGCAGACTCACAAGGCACTGGGCTCTCTGTATGGATGGGACCTCACTGTGGAGTGGTGCACACTTTGTAGCTGTCACTTTAGACTCCAGTTTTATAGGGTAGAATCAGACAGTATTTAATAAACCAGTGAGTGCTACACGTGGTCTCTGCCCACATGCTCTGACTAGTTACCAGAATAAATGTAGTTTTTTAAACCATAAAGCTTACGGTAATTACAACCATTAGAACAAACATTTACACTTGTGACTACCTGCAAAGTTTATTTAAGTAGGCCACTCTATGAACTTTTAATAATCTAACAAGGATCTACAAATCATGTTGAAGTTCTCTGCTCCACAGAGCAAAGGTAGTCTTATTCTGAAGTCAGTTTCACAGGGGTTTGTATTCTGTAGAATAAAATCTGAACAAGAGCCTTTAGCTGGCAACGCACAAAGGTTTTCCTCTATTGAAGCTACACTGCTTTGTCTCTCAACAGAGAAACTCAGGCCAAAGACAAACAAAGCAGAAAAGAGTGTTAAAGACAAACAGGTGGATAAGACCAAAAAAAGGCAAGAAATGCAAGAAAAGCAGTGCCTGAGGGACGCACTGAATGGAAGGGAATCCAAATCCAAGGTGATACTTTTCGGGCTCCAAAACCTGTATCAAGCCTCAAGACTGTTGCCAACATACTTTCATTCAATTGATACAAAACAGACTTCCCACTTGAAAAGATCGTTCACTGCAGAAACAGTCACTTCACCCACCCTATGAAATGTTAGTTACTCTATGTGCTTTTACTCCTCAGTCCACAAAGCCATGTAACAACAAACATGGCTTAATTGAATACCAATTTGATTATCATTAAATGTGTTCAGAATGCAAAATGTTCTTCTTTGAACATATGTTTGATTAGTAGAGGGAAATAATCAGACCATTCAGTTGTAAAACAGAAACACTATAAAAAACCAACCCTTTCCCTCGACATGATCGTGCATTTAAAAAAGAAAACACAAATACATAAATAAAAATAGAAGCAGACTTTCTATTTAAAAAACAACTAATTTGCTTCTCTTTATAACATTTATAGCAACATGTAGGTGTGATGTAAGCATATACATACATGTTTCTCTACTAGTTTAAGCGTGCTACCATTAGAAACCTCATCTTTCACATTACTGCATCTCTTCAAGTACACTGTTCCACTGATACCCAAACTCCAACTTAAGGATTAATGTAAGCCAGTCTGTGTTCAGGACACAGAAGAGAATGGCTGCAGCAGTGCAAAGTCATTACCACTGCAAAACAGCAGCACACCTTTTATTTTATTAATTCTAAGGTTTAAATGTACATGACAATTTTTATAAAAGCTAGCTCACTGTTCAGCCACAAGTTCATCTTGCTTGCAGCCATAAGTTCTATGTGCCTATTGTTGCTTGTGCAGTCTAAATTTCTAATATAAAAAGAGTCCCTCCTCTTTCAGGGGAACTTAAGGGCCTCACAGTGAGGATGGACAAACCAGCTGGACCAACCTAATGGCTTGGAGCCATCAAAATGAACCAGTATTACCCTTTCTTCTACCACCTTGCCTCTGCTGTTCCTCTGCACTGGCTTAGGGACATCAGACCTCTTCTTCGGCTGTGCCTGCTGAACTGGCAGAGAAATAATCCAGCAGGAAAAAAAATGGTTTCTGTCGGTTTATCAAGTGAGGTCAATGAATACTAATAAAATGAACAACAGGACACCTCTTTCAACGCAACCCAGTCATTTGACTGGTTCAGCCACCTCATGGTGACTGGATCACTTGAGACAAAGGGCAGGGTAAGAGAAGAAGTGCTTTTGGCTTTTTATGCATTTGTTTTTCAGATTATTTTATGCTGATATTAATCATACAGTAGAATTCTTACCTTTCATTGCTAATTTCTCCATTCACTTACATCTCTGTTAGTCAATTTACCAACAAATCATAATATAATAAACCAAATAATTGCTTACCTACAAATCCTTTCTCTCCAACTAATTTAAGGGCAATTTTATCTGCCAAAACAGAAGAATTTCCATGCGCAATGTTAGCAAAAGGTCCAGCGTGAACAAATACTGGTGTTCCCTGAACGACAAAAAATATATTCATTAATTCAATGAACAGATGCCATGGTTTAACCTCAGCCAACAACAAAGCCCCCCACAGCTTATTACTCACTCCTCTGCCAGAGGGACTGGGGAACGAATTAGAAGGATAAAAGCTCAGAAAACTCACGGGTTGAGATAAAGACAATTTAACAGGTAAAGAAAAAGTCACACATGCAAGCAAAGCAAAACAAGGAATTAATTCATGCTTCTCACAGGCAGGCAGACATTCAATCATCTCCAGGAAAGTGGGGCTCCATCACATGTAATTGTTACTTGGGAAGACAAATGTCATCACTCTGAATGTTCCTCCTTTGTCCCACAGTTTTATATGCTGACCATGATGTCATATAGCATGGGATATCCTTTTAGTCAGCTGGGGTCAGCTGTCCCATCTGAGTTCCCTCCCAACATCTTGTGCACCTCCAGACTCCTCACTGGTGGGGTGGAGTGAGAGACAGAAATGGCCTTGACTCTGTGCAAGCCCAGCTCAGCAATAATGAAAACATCCCTGTGTTATCAACATTGTCTCCGGCACAAATCCAGAACACAGCCCCATACTAGCTAGTGTGAAGAAAACTAACCCTATCCCAGCCCAAACCAGTGCATTAGGTAAGAACCTCAATACTTTTGCAGACTAATCAAAATGATATATAAATCAAAGCACATAGAGCAAGGAAGTGCTGCTGGACAATGCAGGGGTTCTAGATACATCTCAGGTGCTTCAGACCTCATTCACCGACAGGCCTAGATGTCAGAACCTGCCCCATTCATAGAAAGGTAACCAACAGCAGTGCAATCTGTAGGCAATTTCACAACTTCTCCATGCAACCTTGTACTAATTAATGTTTTGTATTTCCACTGCTCTAATGGCGTGGCATGCTATTCTGGCACACGTACTGCAACAAACACTAAGTGCACTGCTGCAGATGGTACACAAATAAGAGCCCGACTCTGCCCCTACTCCATCCCTGTCTGCTGTTTTCCTCCTTAACTGCAACAGCCATTGCTGTGCAGGTAAAGTAGCCAAAGGAAGCCATGAGGGCCCAGAGTCAATGGTTAAGGAGCTGGAGAGGGAGAGGGCAAGGGACTTGGCTGGAGTGCAGTGGGGATACTGACACAATGGGAAAAGCATTCACTGCTGCTGGGAGCCCAGCTAGAGCTGAATTCTCCTGCACTAGACACTGTACAAATACACAGGGAAAGTAGATCCTGTAGCATGGACCAATCTAAACCAGAGAAAGGAGAGGCAGGGAGAAAACAAATTAACTAAGCATAGGGAAATCTGTTAGGTAGGAAGCAATTCTCAGCTTCCCTGTTATGTTTTTGGCAGGCATCCCAAGGAAAGGAGAAATTAGAAAATTAGTATCCATGGAAAGGGACTAGAAGTAGGTGAGATTAATTTACTGCTATTTTTTCTATAAATCAAATCAGAGAGAAGTATGTCACTTCAGCTGTTTTACTACAAAAATACTTAGGCAAACAAACGTCCATTGTTGCATTTATGTATTTTGAAGTGCCCAGCTCATTAAAGAAAAGGTAAGCAGATAACGTCACGTTATCTCCATCAGTGTTCTTCTCACATTCTGCAGTAGGAGCTACTGCCAACCCACAAAATTTCAGGCAAGTTACTGGGCAATCTTCCTCAGGTTTTGGCCAGAAATATCAATTAAGGAGGACAGTGTTCTACAGACCAGCTGCAGGCACATCCAACAGCCCCATGAATCACAACTTCGAAATATTAACCGTATAATAAAAGTTGGTTGTTGCCCCCTGGCCACCAGTGCCTTAAGAAAACAATCCACACAGGAAAATCTCTCACTACGGTAATCCAATTGCTCTGGTGTTTTATGGAAAACATGGACATTTTAGAAATGATGAATACAAATTATGTACAAAATATCAACAAAAAGCATCTCTTCTTATTGCTCGAAGACAACTTCTTAGCCACTGTCACATACATACAAACACGTGGGTGTGCACAGTCCTCCAAAAACGTTACAATTAAGCTACAACTCAGACAACTCCACTTCATACATGCTAGAGAAGAAGCAGGAGCCAAAAAAGCAAATAAAGTAGAAATCATGCCCTGTAACAAGAGGATTGATGCAGATCACTACAATCATAACAATGACTTCATAGTGTTTACTGAGAGTTATTTTTTTTTCTTGTTTTCTATCTGCTAATACTTCAGTATCAACTGGGATTTTACACAGGTACGCAAAAATATAATATGAACTACGTACACCTTCAAAGCTTCTTATCTGGGCATGAATCTAATAGGTGTTGTGCAAAATATGTTAACCTTATCCTAAAGAGCTTATAACATACAAAATAAAGTGCAAACAACTTCCACCAACCTAAACATCAATTTCACTTCTACTTTAATCTAGTATTTACGCTTCTGGCATTCAAATAAATAAATCTGCAGTTTTCAGCTCAAATCAATAGGATTTACTCCAATTTATCTTTTATTGCTCACTAAATTTAATTTTACTCTTTCAAGCCATAATTTCTTGTGGCATGCAATTACAGGGCTGGTCTCATTAAAGCCCAGAACACACACGGGCAGATGTGATGCATGGAAGCACAGCCAGTGAGAGGGCAGCTATGCAGAGAGAGGTGCCAGAAGGGTCTCCCACAACATTCCCTGTTCAACTGTGCTTCCAACAATTCATCCACACATAAATAAGAAGGAAATGTGGACTGCAGGATCCAAAGTCCAGAATATTGGTAGTCAAGAGGCCCCCTGCCACTAACTTGAAATCCAAACACAGCACTAAATCACTGGCATGGACAGATGCTCCCCTGGAGCTCTGAAATCCACCAGAAGAAAAGGAGGAGGTACTGGAATGTAGGGGTGGGGGTTGTTTGTTTGGTTTGGTTTTGGTTTGGTTTTTTTTAACAAAAGTAATCCTGGCAGAAAAGTAAAGTCTAGGTACCAAAGGGAGTGAACTCCAGCAGGACCTCGGGAGCCTCAGGCACACCCTGGAACAGAGACAAAAATGTCTTCTCAGGCCAGCTTTAGTGACAGCATGTGTCAGTCCATTTGTCCCACTCTGCAGAGTGTCACTGAGCTTTGCTACACTCTTAATAAACTATATGGGGAAACAAACAGTGGCACAGGGATGCATTCTGCTGTTTTCAGTACAGAAAATTTTATTATCCAAGTTTCAGTAAAAGAAAATAAACCTAGAATGTCAATAAATATCTGAAGTTATGTGGCCACCAGAAGGATGTTTATAATACTTATTACCATCCTTCTCTCATCTTTACTGTGAGTGGCACTTCAAACGTAACATAACAAACCATCCCAGAGCAGCCAGCCTGCAACTACAAAGAATTGTCCCATAGAGCAGCTGCTCTGTTACGCATGGTATAAATAAATGCTAAACATTAAGGGATCAGATGATGAGAGAACAAATCTGTCATGAGAAACATGGATAAACACTATGAAATCATGATGTACATTCCAAACAAAGTAATCTCAATTCTACAACATTGGATATAAGTTCTACTGAAGTCTGCAGTTATTGTAGGTGGAGTGCCCCACATCTCCCATTTTGGGATTTTACTGTCATTCCTGCACATAAAACATTGTCATTCACTAATACTTTCAGGCAGCATTTCTGGTGACAGAGTAGCAGGGTTGTGATGGAAAGCAACCCACCAAGAAATCTCTTTAAAACCAGAAAATTAAAACACATATCAATTCATATGTGAAAAAAAACAAAACACTGACACAAGTTGCCAGTTCAGTTCCACTCAGGACTGGCATTTTGTCATTTTTGATTTATGACCTTTAAAATCTCTTCTCCAGTGCACACAGATGTACATATAAGGCTGCTGCAAATCTGCTGAGGATGTTGTTCTTTTCCGCTTTCACAGACCCTTAGAAGCAACTCCTCAGACTTAACACAATTCCCATCTACAGGCTCATGGTCAGATCACAGCAGAGTGCAGCTATCTCTGCAATGGCTACTTCCAGCTGCTGCTACCCACAGACACCATGACTTACAAATTATGCTAAATCAAGTGCCAGTATCAGCTGGAATCATCCAAAAGATCTTCTGCTCCCTCTCATCTGGCAGTTTTTTTGCCATTCTCCAACACCAAAGTGATCTGAAAGACCTACTATGGTGACCAGCTTCACCCTACTTGGAGGACAGGTCCTCATTTGTGGTTCATGAGAAGAAGGACTTGCAACTCACACAGTAACCAGAAAGATGTCAGAGAGACAGAAGATATATTATTACAGAAGCAGATACTATTACAGAAGAGATATTATTACATCTGCCACCTCTGGGTGCACTAGGATTAGCTTGGTATAAAATCTATTATGCTGGAGGGCTCTAAACTCACAAGTGGACCACTACAATGCATTCAAGTGTGCAGGGCACAATATCTTCCTTGTTCCCCTCTGTCTTTTTTTTTTTAAACTGAAGCTATTAAAATTAGCACCTCTTGAAGCTATTCAGATGAATAATTAAAAATAATGAAAGGTATTTATTCAGAAAATAGAATATGACACAAGCTTGAGGATCAAGAGCAGCAGCGACAGTGTGGGCAGTAACAGCAGGCCATTGCATCTCTACACGAGAGCAGTGACACAGTCCAAGAGGACATCAGCCAAAGCATAGCACTATCTTGGAAAACATTTACATAAGATGAACATCTCCATTCCTGGATAGGTGACTTATATTAGTCTGCAAGCTAGTAGGTATTCAAAAGGTGACAAAAATCTTCTTTAAGACTCAAATTGAAGGAGTGCAGCATGAAGCAGTGTTCTGAGCTGCTTTTGTTTGCTGTTTTAAAAATAACTTTATGAGAGAATTTTGGGGGAAAATATATATTTGAGTAGTGCGGTCAGGGTCTTGCTAACAAGCATTTGATGAAAGTTGACAGATGTTTCAGCCATAGCATAGATTAGACTAGAAAAGAATACCGCATAAAAGACAGGAATTTTATCACATAGAAATGTGAATATAAAGAAATGCAGTGAAAAAATAAATGCATGCAAGTCACAGAACCAAACGCCTATCGATCAAAAAAACCTCTTCTGACATTTATAACTGTCCTTTAAAACACTGCAACAAAACCACATTATTTTCTAACAGATATGCAATGTGGAAATAGAGTGATGCAAACTAAACAGTCAGAAGCAAAGCTACATTGTCACTGATGCTTAATACACACAATGTTATCCAAGTGGCGATTTAATACACAGTTCTGGCCATGACACTCTTGATCCTATCTGACCTCCAGTTTCTGCTACTGGATGTTATATTAAATTCTGACATACACATACATTTTTCATATAGCCATGTGAAAGAACAGATCTTTTTAGCAGGAGAAAATAATTAAGATGACTATAATAAAATAACATAGACTTAAATTCTATTTTTCTAATATTCCTTGAGAGTAGGAAGTTGACCCCATTGAAACACAAAAGGAAAAAGGTAGTTACCACTTTGACATGCTGCAGAAAATGAGACATTTTTACCAACCAGCAATTGCACCAGTTATGTACTTTTGATGGTCAGACTTTCAAAAATATACACTAATTTTTCTTCAAGTGCATTTGTTTTCAAACTTGTTTTATTATTTCCTCATTTTATTTTCTCCCTCTCCTCTTGAATGTTGCTCATTATTCAGCTTCCCATCGAAAAGGCAATACTAGAATGCCCAGACACAAATATTGCATTAATTCTGCATTCTTAAAGCTGTTGGAAGAAAGCTCACTAAATAAGTGTAAAACATTCCTAAGCTTCACTTAGTCCCTGAAGGTACTATGGCAACACTGGGTGGCTGGGAGCCATCTTTTGAAAAAGCATGAACAGGTAAAAGCACCCTCCTGTGTTTATGAATGGCACAACCTGTAATACAGACTAGATTGGCTGCAGCAAAGCATCTACTTTCCACACAAAATGCTGGGCTGTGGGAATCATCATGGGAACATCCATATAACGGAAACACATAAAAAGTAAATTTCCCCAGAAGAGCAAGGTGGGAAACAGTAGCAAGTCTATGACTCGGAAGACCAACTTGCCCTCCGGTGTGCTCAGAAGCAGTTCAATAGCACAGTGAGCTTGCCTGCAACACTAGGTAAAATTATGGTTATAGTCAGAGTCTCAAAGAAAGGAAGAAAACCACCACAAAGGTATAAATGCAGATAGAGCTGAAGGGTTAAAATAAGCAAGTGAACATTTGCTGGAATGCCTTTATGGATCTGACCCTGGCTTGAACCTGGAAAATTAAGGACAGTTGCTGAAGAGAAGCATGATCAGCACAATATGGAATTTGAAAGTTGGAGCGGGGCAGGCATCATAAGCCATACTCACCTCTAATGTCTGCATTAGCGTGGGTTTAATTGCATCTTTCATCAAAACTGCCAAAGCACCTGTTACTCCCTAAAAAACAAGAGTCCATATTTTAAGGAAGTCAATTCTAAGGTGCAACATTTCCAAGCTACACTTAAGCTTATAGTTAAAAAACCCTTACAGTTCAAAGGAAGAAAATAAGTGTGCTCATAAACTATAAAGCATAAGCAGTGTTACAGTGCTGCATAAAGACTTTATTTAAATACTACGTCAAGACTTCTCACTTACTGTATTTACAGAGTGTGTCAGAAACAAAAATGATTTTGTTCCGAATACACTTAAAAGGCAGCAGGTAATTATTTGTCCTATTTCATGGAGAGACCATAAACAGAGTTATTTAGTGATCAGCACGAGGATATGCAAGGTAACAAAAGATGAAGTGGAAGCAAAGGCCACTGAGACCTGAGAAAGCAAGAAGGCAATAACTTGCTAAAACTACCTGAAGAAATGACAGATGTATTTCTTTCACGACAGAATCAATAGCATGAATCAATAGCTAGCAACAACCAGAAGGAGTATCTTTCAAGACTTGTACAAATATACACATAACAGACACAGGATGAGAGCAGACACAGAGTTTACTAGAGGGAGATAATGATCATAAGATTAAAAGCTAGAGGTACCTGACTGTCATGATAAGAGCACAAAAGGAGCTGAGCCAATTGCTGCATTTTGGTTGCAAAAAATCTTGCTTCTTCCTAAAAATTGTGTTGGAAGTATAAATTTCACACTGACTGACTTTAAAATAAAGTCATGACATCCCTCTGCACCAAAATTCAATGCTCATTTTAGACAAAAAACCAAAAAGGCAACAGAGTGTGCACATCACTATCAGACTATATGTGGAGTGGTATCTAGATATCACCACCATACGTTCAAATTTATTCCTAAATTACTTTGATTTTGAGATGATGTGTTTTGTTTTGAAACTAGATCATGGTTCAAAAAAACCACAGCAGTGTTATAAAGAGTGGCTCATAGACTTGCCAGAGAACACAAAAAATGAATTTAATATACTTCTGTATTGAAAAGAAATATTAAAACCAAACAAAAATCTTAGCTGCTGTAAATTGTTTAAAATGGAGGTTGAAAAACATGCGTACATTATCTGAGTAGCCTGTTAAGAGATGAACAAAAATATTCATATAAAGAATAGCAATGAAAACAGCACCTGTATAATTCTCAACACAGCTTCTGTCAACTAAACCAAAATTTGAACAATCAAAATCTGTGTGAAAATTTTGATGGCAGACAGATAAGAGACATAAAAATACATGGGGGTTATATAACTAAGGTATTGTATAAAATGAAATTTTCCCCTTTTTGAGCATCACGTTTGAGCATAGACTTCAGAGGAAAATGAAGTAGAATATTTGGCCTCGGACAAAATTGAATTGAAATCAAAATAGTAAAACTGGTTTCTAGTAAAGTAGAGTAAGTGTTTCTTTGGAGGACTGTGAAAGAGAGAGAAAAGGGGAAGATTTTTTGTTTGACCTCTGCATCTCCCATTATCTACAAAACCCAATAGATCCACAAAGACATAATATGAGAAACTGGTAGCAAAACAACACAGTTTCTTATCTTTTGAATTAGCAAAAAATAGATTTCTGTTTCTTAATATGTTAATTTTAGATGCTAGGATTAAAACACAAGGAAACATAAGCATGCCAGCTCTGTCAGAAGGGGTGAGGCTCCATCACTTCCACCCCAAGCAGCCTGATGCTACGTTGCACATGCACCCAAATACTCTTATTTCTGGAGGAAAAAAAAAGCTGAACAGAAAACTTTACATCAGATCTTCCAACTGGTTGACAGCAAGGATAACTACCTGAGCAGCCATGGATAAACCCTAATGATCTTCTTGGGAAAACTGCCTAAGGAACAACAAGTGTTAATTCATGCGAATGACAAGTGTTAATTCATGCCAAGTACAGCCACCAGATCGCTCAAAGTAAGCTGACCCAAGACACATTGACTGGAAAGAAGACTTGGTGGAGTGGGACATAAAAAATAAAACAAAATCAGGACACTTCTTCCCCAACCTCCCTCCCTTCCCCTTCTAGATAATAAAGGCTTAAATCCTGTCTACTTTGCTGATAGTGCTTCACCAATCTGATAAAAATAGTGAAGCAAATAACCCAAATACTTCCTCTGCATTTTAAATTTTTGGGAGATACTTGCTATGCATTATTTGAGAAATATTAGATATGCAGTCTGGATACAACTCATTTCATCTGAAGCTGAAAGCAAAGCAAAAAAAGATGCAAATACTCCACTTGGCACATCTCATGTGTCTCTGCCTTCCATGGTTCTTAAACACATTTGGTGTCAACACCAGTCCTTAAAAGCTAAACAAACAATAAGGTTCTCATACCTGACATGACTCTCTGAGAATGAAGTTTTCATTTCTTCATATTCTCAATCCCCCAAGTATCTAGTAAACAATTCCTACAGTTCACTCCAAGTCCTGGATCTGATTCAAAGCTATTTAAGGAATCAGGATCCCGTTTCCAATTCAGAAAAGGTAGATAATTTTTTTATAAAAGAATTGGGAGGCTTAGACACACACCAATTAAGCATGAGAGCCTAAGGATCATTAGCGTTCCACTAACTGCCAGAAGAAAGAAGCAGGGCTCTGAATCAAATGTATACAGACACCCAGCTCTTCTGGGTTTCCTCCTGGAACTGATTCCAAGTACTTCTGAAAATAATACTCCTCCATCCATCCACCAGCCATTGGGGCAGGTATGCTCCCCAGGACAGCAAAGATCATAGAACACAAAATAAATTATACACGTGGCACAGGAAAGGCAAACTTAGATGAAAAACCAAAATACTTTCAAAGCAACTTCCAGTGGAGCAGTCTCTGAAGTCTGTCAAGAGTGGAAATGAAAGCCAGCAGTAGATGACAAAGAAGGTGATTGAAAGCAACTAGTGGGACTAAAGTTACACAGACTGAAGGGCAGAGAAAAACCCTTTTCTTTATAGGAAAAATAATTAAGTATCTGTAACTTCCCTTCATTTGAAACTATAGTCTCTAACAAAATAGTCTTTTCTGCAATTTCAGTTCTGTAAAAAGCTAAACCTTAAACCATAATCTGAGATCTGCAACTCCTTTTGTTTGCAGTGAACTATGTACACAATATTTCTGATGAACCAGAGAATGAAATCTCTCCAGCTGACAGATCGTCTATAAAAGCAAATATGAAGCTATTTTTTTTTGTCCTGGAATTACTGAAATTTCATGGTATGGCACAGAAAGTAAGCTGAGAAGAAGTTTTATTTAAAAAAATAGTGACATATTTATTTAATATTTTTCATAGCTGCTGAAATATTGATCTAGGGCATATATACCCATTTAGTTTCACATAAAAATATGGCATGTGTCCATCAAAATCCTACCTCACTGTAAAAGCCAAAAAGCAATTAAGTCTTCAAAATACTGTACAATGAGCACCACATTTTGGCAAAGACTTCTGCATATTCTATTACAGAGGACAGACATTTAATCCATTACTCTTGTGGAAGGAGTCTTCTCAATTCATGAAATATTCAATTTATCTTTTTTCTATTACTCCTAGCCTGTCTCTGCATATGGTTTATATCTGCCAATGTGTATTTTAGGTTTTACTATTGTATTATTATAAATATATTGCATATAAAGCCAAAATTTAGAGCAATTGTATTTTTGTGAAGTATTTTGTGTGTACATCTGGAAACAAATCACGGAGAAGGGTTTAGTGGTTTTGGTCCACACAGATTTCAAAGAACTTAGGACTACTGTCAAACATTTAAACTTGGATAAATTCAATCTGTATAGGATATATAAAACACGAACCCCAGAATTTTTTTCAGTAACACTTAAGACTGACCCATTATTGAGGTTGTGTAGTACTTTCCATGAAAAAGCTGCCTTTAAAATCTCTTAAAACTACATGCAATTGCAGTTCTTTGGGCTAAAATGTTTCATGTCAAGGGACTAAAACAGATTCAAGCTTTTAAACTTGATTTATTTTTTTTTTTACAAAAATGTAAGTCAAAAGCACTGAACCTGGACATTTTATATTGTTTTTCCTATGTTCAGTTGTCTTGAGATCTTTTCTTTCTGAGCTATAAAGCTCTGACCCTGACTTGAAAGGAAGATGAAAATCCAGAAGGAGAATGGCTTCACATCAAACCTCTTGACACATATGAAAATTTGCTCAAGTTATAATCCTTGGGTACGTATCAACACAGGCAGCACAAGCTGCAGGGGGAAAAGGGGAAGAGACTGCACTTAAAGTCTAGAAACAGTAGGTTTGGTTGCAAGCTGTCCCAACAGACTGACCAGCTGTGGGAAGAAACCAGCAACAGAGATGAAATGCCACGCAACACAACAGAAGTTTTCCTTCTTTGTATGTATGAATTATAGCACGGTATGATCTTTGATTATACTTTTCCTGCTGTTGTTTCCAGGGGATTCAGCTTTATACAGTACCTTTACACCAGCGCAATACAGTTAGTAAATGCAGTACAGTTATTCATAAACTGTCTCCCATTGTACAAAGTAAGCAGTATTTAATTTGATAGAGAAATCTTAGAAAATCCACTACTTTTTTTTTACATTTTTTTATATCCCAACACCACGGCATCTGACTGCTTCACCAATATTAATAAGTCTGCAGAAATGAACAATCTTTTCTGTTTTCAGAAGAGAAACCCCCATACACAAGAATCCAACTCAGAACTATTCACCAATTTTACATGCTCAGCCTGAGACAACATGAAATAATTTCTCCTGTTTCAAAGTTCTTGATGGAGTTTCACTCTTTCCATAAATTTCAGCTGTTTAGGTTCCTAGTATTGAACCAGACTGAGGAATGCGTAACTCCTTATGCCCTGTAAGAATCGGTTTGTATGGACACAGCATCACATGTAAGTTTTGTGAAAAACACTCTCCAAAGAGGTGCTTTATGGCCTTAATCACTAAATCACATTCCTATCAATTCCCATAGTTTTCATACTCATTTGCAACACACTGCACAACAAAGGAGGTAGGAGTTTCTGCACTTCACAATCATGAACTGCACCCAGGTCCTCCCTGTGCATGATATGGAGAACTTCCAGAGGAAAAAGAATGCAGCTGCATAGCTGCAGATACTCATAACATATCCTTCAGACTGTGATGATTTTTTTTTTTTTGATTTCTGGGCACTTCTTCTTTTGTATAATACAGAACACTGCTTTAAAGAACAACTAGAAACATATGTTCAGCACAAGCAACACTATCAAATGATTGAGACGCTAAGCATAGGAAGTTTGTTTTAAAAAAGGCCAAAGAAAACCGAATTAGTAACAGACATCTTGCTGAGCAGTACTTTCATTTTAGGGACACAGTGGAAAAGTTTTAAAGTTCTTTTCCCACTACAGAAAAGCAACTGCTTTCATTCATCAAGCTGATTAGCATTAAATGGTTGGAGGCAGGTTAAATATTTTGCAATATTAATACATTAAATATACATACATTAAATACTGGTTCATACAAAAATAGTGTCAAGATAAAAATCATGTATTTCAAATTTAGTTTTAATTCTAGCACTGAATTATTTTAAGGATTTTGCATATGCCTTATAACGTAACTCATTTCCCACTCCATTTGGCCGAGACGAAGTTATACCAGCGAAAAGCAAAAGCAAAACTTCAACAGCTGTAATATTAAATACAGTTCTTCATGTCTCCTGCATAATTGGGAATAGTTGATTTGCTTTGAATTTTAATGCTGACTTTACTTAGAAATTTTTAACCTTATCCTAATTTCGTTCTTAAATCCAGGCAAGCTAGATATTATGTTTTCATTTCCTTATTAAACTGGAATTCATTAAAGCTGTGAAGGTGTTCCTGAGCTGTGAATTTGCTATCTTTGCTGACAAGGCAGGATACTTATTACTTTACTCATTCTAAAAACACAGTAAGTTTTGTGCAGATGCTCACAAAAAAAAAAAAAAAAGGAGAAACGGGGAAAAACACACATAGTCTATGCAATACATGCAGCCATTGGCAATGGGCTGGCATGAGGGCATGAGACTACTCTTGGCATACAGCTGATTGCAAATGTTAACTGGTAGCCTCTGGCTGCACCAGAACCTGCCATACACAACCATGTGTGAGCTTCCAACCACTGTTCAGTGACTCACAGCCTGGCTACAAGGGCTAGAATGTGATTTAAAGAAGAAACATACTGACTTCTTTCAGAAGCTGAAGTAGGGAATGAGGAAACATCAACTCATGAAGGTAAGGAAGAAAAAAAAGACCTAATGATGTAAAGAGATAACCCTGTCTTAAGCACTATCAGCAACCTTTGAATTAAGAACAGCTTGTTTCCATTCTGATTTAGTGGTATCGGCATTCATGCGGTAACTATCACTGTAACATCTGAGCAGACATTACAAGTACAGTAGCAAACATTATCAGCTCCCTCAAATCAGAGTCCGCAGTTTGACTCCCTCGAGCACCAAAGTCGTTTGCCTTAAGGATTGTAGAAAACGATCCAAGTAGGTTATGGAGAGCAGAGACTTCCTGAACCAGATGTTACCAGAGATGCAGAAATGAGTTCTACATCTTGTTCTCATTGCAAGCAGGTTTTGGCCTAGAAGATGATCTTTCTTTGATATCTGACTGCGCTGTTCAAAGCAAAATACTTGGCATGCACCTGCCTTTTTAATGATTCAAGAGGCAAAACAAACACATCTGAGGTTATTCACAGGTCTCTACAGCACTGAACATACCAAATCCTCTGCTGTTACTGGTTCCCCTTTCTTGTCATTAGCCACGACCATTTTCCCCAATCTCTCTTTCATATCTTGAAGGCTGGTGGTAAGCGCCAGGATGGCCATAATTTCACTTGCAACAGCAATATCAAACTGAGCCTGTAAAGCAGAAATCAGAATCATGAATCAAAGAAAAGTCAACTCAAATACTCACAGGGGATCATCAGGAATAAAATCAGGAAGGATAAATTTCACACTGGAATTCAAACAAGTTCTAAATGGTAACCTAGGGCTTTCAAGATTACTCAGACTAGAGTAACTTGTACATACAGACTGGGGAATGAGACGCTGTAATGTTGTGCCACAGAAGGGGACCTGGAAGTCCTGACTGATGTCAAGTTGAATGTGAGTCAGCAGTGCCCTGGCAGTCAGGAGGGCCAACCCTGTCCTGGGGGGCATCAGGCACAGCATCGCCAGCTGGGCGAGGGAGGGGATTGTCCCACTCTGCTCTGCACTGGGGCAGCCTCACCTTGGATACTGTGGGTGCCACAATATAAGAAACATATTAAGCCATTAGTGTCCAAAGGAGAGCAAATAAGATGGTGAAGGGCCTTGAGGGGAAGCCACATGAGATGTGGCTGAAGTCACTTGGTCTGTGAGAAGAGAGGAGACTGGAGAAGCGGAGACTGAGAGGAGACCGCATTGTAATTCCTTGTGAGGGAAAGAGGAGGGACAGGCACTGATCTTTTCTCTGTGGTGACCAGTCACAGGACCCAAGGGAATGGCCTGAAGTTGTGTCAGAGGAGGTTTAGGTTGGATATTAGGAAAAGGTTCTTCACCCAGAGAGTGGCTGGGCACTGGAACAGGCCCCGAGGGAAATGGTCACAGCACCAAACCTGGCAGAGTTCAAGTAGCATTTGGACAATGCTCTCAGGTACATGGGGTGACCCTCGGGGCTGTCCTGTGCAGAGTCAAGAGTCGAGACTTCGATGGGTCCCTTTCAGCTCAGGATATTGCATGATTGTGTGAATTTCAAACATCTTATATCCCCTCACTAATGTTCTCCAATACATTCCAGAGACTCCAGGATCAGTCTTTCAGACTGCTTAGCCCCTTGACTCACATTATCCTTAGAGAAGCTCCCTAAAGGACCAAGAAATTTTTTCTGTGGCAAAAAAATACCACCAGATGTGTTTTGAGCTTTACAGGCATGAGCACAGCATTGTGGGTGGTTTGGTTTTTAATTTTTTTTTTCCTGTAATGATCTCCAAAAGCTTTTCCTTCTGGTTTCAAAAACATTCTTGTTACATTCGATTGTTCTTTTTCTACGTAAACTCAAAATTTAGAGTTTATGCTGCTAGGTCTTGTGCTTGACCTATGAAAATGTAAAATATATCTCTGCCCCATTTTTTTTTTCTAAATGAGCAAATACAGAAGTTAAGAAATGCCAAGAACTATACATGGCATCAGTTCTATTGCTTTTGTAGAAATACATCCACACTGTGCAGCATTTTCGTACAACATAAGCAACAGTATTTACATTTCTTTAAGACTTCACAGTATACATTAGTAGTATTTGTACTAATTTACTGTTAGTCAAGCTCAGGTCACATGCTGTCAGAACACAAACAGAGAAGAAAGAAAAAGTCACCAATATATTATGTGATAGGAATGCAATGTTGGCAGTGATCAAGAACTGCAATTTCTTTAGTAATCTCTCCATCTCTAGCAATTAAAGTCTACACAGAAGTTTTGTAATTGACATCCTACTGCTATCTATGTAAGAAAAAAGCTCCAAGACTGTTTCTGTTAGACCTCTACCAGATGTATCCCACACATGTATCTAACTGTTACCAGAGGGATCTGTTCAAATTGAGGGCTTTGCCTGTTTTTAAGAAGCACCTACATAGGGAATTATTCAATATATACCCACCACTCCTATCCATTTGCCTAGCATTTTAAGAGCTTCTGCCCCTTTTTAACCTATGTTTCTGCTTTTAGATTTTGTCTTGACAGCTACAGCCCAGAGCAGCCCAGTTCAGGCTGACCTGTATGTACCCACATGTTCAGTCAAAACTTCTGAAGACACCTGAGCACTTTTCTGTATTGGGCACACGCAGGTAGACATACATACCACAGAAAAGAAAAGCAATTCTGTAACTGAGATTTCAGCATAGGGATTCAAATGAAACACTGAAGTTACAAAACAGATTTTCTGTATTTTCTGCAAGCAGTTCTATACACAATGAACATTGTTAGCTTTGTGAGGACATGGGTACTATGACCTTTTCTGAAGTTGATAATGTCCTCAGTAAGTCCTTGCAGCATATACAGGACAAGAAATAAATATGAGAAATCTATTCTCAACCTGCAGAGGGAAATACTATCAAACTTTATCAGAATGTTTATTAGAGGACCTCCCTCCTTCAAGTTTTTATAATAATTGTTTCTATATAAACTCAAAAGGATGGAAAAAACAATCCCAGGTAGATGCTCAAAGAGTGACATAAAATTTAATTGAAAAAACAGGCACAAAACGCAGTGGTAGCAGGTGCTATTTTAACTGTAATACCCTTTATACACCTATGAAGTGCTGACAGAAGCCTTAGCTGTAAAGTCAGTTTTCTGTTGATGAAAGGATCCACCCACATGGATTCAATTGCAGGATCAAGGGCATCAGTCATGTAATACTCCTTAAAAACCACAGCATCCCTGTTCATTAAAATTCAGACTTTTGTGCCTGCTGTGCTCTGCCATTTTACACAGGTGTAATTGATTTTAAGAGTGCTGGAACATCACTCCAAATATTTATAAAGTGCATCTGTTAACTATGAAGTCCTGTTTTCTCTGGATCTCTGGCTAGGCTGTGAAATGAGCTTTCCTAACTGTTAGCTCTATTTCACGAGTCATTAAGTCCATGTTAAAATGCAATTGGACATGCATCAGTCTAACATAATCAATACTGAAAGTATTAATTTTAGTCAAAACAGTACAAAGGCAACATTTGACAGTCATATGTCAACTAGTACTTGCTAATAAAATAGCCCACATTTAACTCAGCAGTCAAATTATGGTGGTAAAATGCTGCACATTAAGGCTGGCAGAACCCAGGGTGAAGTTAATAATCACATTGAGTCACTGAAACAAATCTAAACATAAGAAAAGATCTCAAGGGTTGAAGGAACTCATACCAAATATAATATTTTGTAGGCCCAATCCATTATCAGAGATGAGTATTAGCTAATACTGAGTTTCCTGTAAGTTATTTCTATTTTGTATGTTCAAAACTAAAATAAGTGAGCATTTCTAGTGGAAGCTGCCCCTGCTTATGGCAGAGGAGTCTGAAATAGATGATCTTTAAGGTCCCTTCCAACCCAAAGCACTCTAGGATTTTGTGATTTCTCTCTGAAGTTGCTCTCTCCAGTTTGACTGCTTTACCTGCTGAATTGAGCAAAAAAATAGCACTATGTTTTGGTCTTTTTATTTAGGCACAAGGCCTAGAAAAGGTCTCAAATGATAAAGAAAAATTAAAGCTAGGATTTCCAAAACTTGTGTAAGTCTTATCTCTGCCACAAGAGTTGTTCACATCAAAATAGTCAATTTCATGATCCAGAATGTTAGATTACAGAATCTTCATCAAATTAGGAGCAACTCCACATCATTACAATGAGTTTGTTCCACCTGACACTGCTATTCCATACTTCATTGTTTCAGAAATGGATTTACCTACCTGCCACCAGAACGCTTGTTCAGATGGTGTTGGAAAAATCTGGCTTTCAATTTATCAGTAAGTTATTTAATAAACTTCCAGAAGCTTTTATATAGTAATGTAGGTTACCTTTTTACCCCAATGAAAAGTATGCACATACTCATTTGCTGAACTACCCCTTTAAGTCTGTATGGTAAAACCAAGCACATGCTCAATGCTCTTACAGTTTAGACTCTAAAGCTGAGATGCATGAGAGGGAAATGAAAACTCTGAATAAAAAGTTAATTTTTAAACAATTTTTGAAATTAAATTTAAATGTAATTTAAATTACACGAATTCTACATAAATTGTTACAGAGACTTAAAAAAAGTAAGAAAAATCATACAAATTAACCTTATAAGGTCATAAAAGCATATTTTATACTCATAAAACAATGTTAAACCTCTAACATACGCAATTTTTTCAAGTGCTTTCAACACATTGTGGAATATGCATTGGTTTCTGTTTCTGAAGCTTCAGACTCAGTTACTCATTGACACAATCAGTTTCACTGCAAGATTACTATACAACAGCAACAGATGTTAACACTGCAATTCAGAGAACTGCAGAAACATCTTTTAGTCTCTAAAGCCAAGCCTGCCCAGAATGTGATCCATCAAGTGCCTTTACATACCTGACGGACAAATCCTTTCTCCGTATTTGCCTGCCCAACTGTTATTTTGCGCAGGAATCTGTCATTTGTATCCACCACTGAAATAAGGGAACAGCAAAAGCAAAACATGTTAACAAGGACTCCAAGACCTGGGCTTTTCCAGACATACTTCTTACACATGTAAGATTGAACTGCTCAAACAGTGTAACCAGACAGCCACACTCCTGCATGTTAGCACTGGCACCGACTTGGTTTCTCCCTTATAGCTTATACCATTACACGACTGGTTGAAACAACTCAAGTACAACTTATCTGAACAGTATTTGAAGCTAACAGTTTCTTAATATTCTAATATACAACTTAATATATTACTACATAAGAAAAATATGTCTTAATAGATACAATGCACCAGACCTACTTCAAATCATTTGCCTCATCACTGAGTTGTTAAGAACTGATTTTAAGACTGCACATTGTAGGTTAGAACTGGTCTGTTTCTCTTTTAAAGGATGATTATGTTGTCAGATTGTTTCTTCCAGACAAGTCTCTTTCACACACATTACAGTAACTAACTCCACATTCAGCTGCACAGCATTCAAAGGAAGTTTGGAGGTTTTGTTTGTTTTTTTTTTTTTTTTTTTCCAATTGTCAAGATAAACCATCTGCTATTTAACACAACTTCCATTTCAGACAATTGTATTTCTAACCTGGAAACACTTTTGGTGTTGCAAGGG
Source organism: Scytalopus superciliaris (assembly GCA_013400415.1). Classification (NCBI taxonomy): domain Eukaryota; kingdom Metazoa; phylum Chordata; class Aves; order Passeriformes; family Rhinocryptidae; genus Scytalopus; species Scytalopus superciliaris. The sequence goes on from VXBX01001585.1 coordinate 30,976, forward strand.
CATGTCCAAATCCTCCTGTGGAATTGCAAACTTCACTAACAATCATCGCAAGCCAAGTTCTCCAATTCTACACTTACAACACTCAACTTGAAACCTGCCTTTGTAGTAGCCAAGAGGAAGGAGTGAGAATAATTGAAGATCTCTCATCTGATGAGAACTGATCTGGGTGTTTCCTAGGAAGAAACATTAGGAGGATATGTCCTGCATGATGTCATCATCTCTACAGCAGAGAGACATGGATTTGACAGATGGACCACTTGGTGAATATGAAGTTGTCTGGATAGTCACACTCAGAAAGTTCCAGTCAATGGCTCAATATCCAAATGGAGACCAGTGATGAGTGGTATTTCTTCGTGTTCAGCAGCGGGACTGGCTCTGTTTAACACCTTTGTCAGCAACATGGACAGTACAGGCCGGGTGGAGAACAGATCAAGACCAGGTCAAGGGAGGTGATTCTCCCCCTCTACTGTGCCCTTGTGAGACCCCACCTGTAGCACTGAGTCCAGCTTGGGGATCCCCAACATAAGAAGGATGTGGACCTGCTGAAGCGAGTCCACAGGAGGGTCATGAAGATGATCAGAGGCCTGGAGCATCCCTGCTATGAAGACTGACTGAGAGAGTTGGGGCTGTTCAGCGTGGAGAAGAGAAGGCTCCAGGGAGACCTTATAGAACTTTGCATTACTTAAAGGGTTCTACAAGAAAACTGGAGAGGGACTTTTTACAAGGGCACATAGTAATAGGACAAGGGGGCATGTCAATCCCTACAGAATGCAAAAATAGTGTCTTTTGTTCTTACTGGCTCTGTAGTCCTAGAAATGTTTCAGTTTGCATCAACCCTAAAATAAAGGGTGGAAGGTACCCTTGATCAGTTCAGCCTGTAGCTTGGCATTCAAGTCAGTCTTCTGGTAGATGTAGATTTGAGTCCTGCTCATTTATAAGCAGAGAATCAAGAAACCTCTGGATAAGTTGTCTGTACTCAAGGTCAATGAAATCAGCTCGTACCTTTCCTGCTGCTTTTTGAAATTAACAGATTTGTCTGTACAGAAAAGGATGACATAATTACCCAAGAACAAGAGGGACTTTGAGTCTCACTGTTACACAACCCCATTCAGGGTTGTGAGCGAGATGGAAGAAAAACAAGGTTTAAGGCACTTCCTCCCTTCTTGGGCATTTCTCTTGGGGCTGTTGTAAATACCATACATGCCTTCTTCCCACTACATGGTATTTAGGCCCCTAATTTCTTCAGGAATTCCATTTAAGGAATGGTGCAACACAGATTTGCCTAACTCATTTTGGTTTCTATTTATATACAGTCATACTCTAAAATACCACAATACTGGCAGAAATTGCAGGACAGAGCCTGGTGCATGGAAGCTGTAGCCTCGTACCAAGCTGTGGTACCATATGCCACTGTGAAGCCATATGGCCAGCTGATCTCTCAGCACAAACTTTTCCCTTCTCCTCCTAGGAAGCTCAGTCTCACAAGGAGCCTCAAGGAGACCTAAGTGTCTTTCCTGCCTGTCCAGGCACCGCTGAGGGAAAGAATTAGCCTTCCCACCAGCCTGGACAGCCAGTGGTCTGCTTTTTATCTGGTTTTTCCTAGTGAAATCCCATAACCTGAACATCCTTACCATGAAATTGTAACTGCCCCTGCAATTCCTTCTGGTCACTGGGATATACTTACTTTCTCACTGTGGTCATTCTCCAAGAAAATTCCAATAACTGCACTAAGTAGTAATAAAATAAGTAATTACTTGCTTTGCCACAAGAGCAATTCTTTCTTCCCCCAATTTTCCCTTTTCTTTACCCAGAGTAAATGTTTCACAGAAGTTTAGTTTCGAACAAGTGCTAGGTTTAACGTATCCACTTTTTTTTCCTCTAGTGATGTACACAGAATCCAAATACACAGGGAAAGGTAAGTAGGGGAAAGCATTCCTGCTTTTCAGTATGTTGTATGTGCTCAAGTTAATACAAGAAGAATGAACTTTAAGCTTGTGACGCTTCTATGGAAATGGGTCCTGACTAAAATTAATTTTCGGAAAATGTGATAGCTTACTCTTCTTCCCTACAAATTCCCCGATATGCAACAAGCTTCACAGACATATGGACTGCAGAAACAGTCCAAGTTATCTAAAAACATTCCCAAAACCAGTATTTTTTTTTCTCAAATGTTTAAGGTATGTACATCATCTAGAGCTTTGTGGAATAGAAATTTCACTAACATTGTTTGAGATGAATCAAATAACTCACTTGAGGTTAACAGCTGTTGAGCAATGCTGCCTCCTCCCAAACCCATGCTGATAAAACTGAGGAGTCATATTACACTAAATATTTATAGTACTCCTTCATCCTAATACAGGTCCCTTCCAGACACATTGTGTGACTAATAAAAAACATCTTATGCCACATCCCCAGAATTATCTTGAGGAAAATATCCTAAGTCTGAGATGACATGCACACAAAGAGCACAGTAAAGCATGGCAGAGATTCCTCCCTCTTCAACAGATTCACTTTTTTCTCTAAGCATCACAATACATTCCATTTAACAATCTTTTTTGAACTAAAATACAATTCAGTGATATTTAGCTCAAAACTTTATGCACAGTTTACTTCTTTAAAAAAAGAAAAAGACAGATAGAGAAGTTGAGGCAAACACCAAAATTTGACCCAGCATTACAACTGGAAAAAGCAGAGGGAGTTGTCTAAGGGTGTGAGAGTGGATATCAGTTTGCTTGGCAACCTTACCACATCTTTTTTACCTCTTCTTCCTAATGAAGTAAACAACTCAAGACTCTTCAAAAATAAGAAAAGCACATACGCCCTTAAGCCTATTTAGTCTCTTGAGCTACCCAGGCTGCTGAGCTGGAGACAATGAGGGACCAAAATCAAGAAGAGTAAGTACAAATAATCTAAAACCATAACAGACACAGTTATGAAAAGAATGACTAGGATTTGTAAAATGCACAGAAAAGACACTTTATATGTTTGAAGACGTATTACCTAATGTGACAGAGACAAGGCATGTACTTAAAAGTGTTAAAGAAATCTATATTTAAGAATCTTAGCAAAATCTCTTGAGTTACTGCAGATATTTGACCAAGTTTAGAGCAACATGCTGCACCCACATCTTTCACTTGCAAATTGGTTATTCTCACAGTCAGAGAGCAGAAATAGCTCTGATTCAGGTAAAAATCAAACAGGAAATAAGTTCTGATTAAATCCAAGCTGAAGTGAGGCTTTCTGACTACATACCTCTTTGCCATGTTATGGTAGATGGGTCGATATCAAGGCGCACAAATTTGCTGATCTCCTCTTCTGTTAAAGCCTCAGGATCAGTCTTATTTATTCCCAGCCTCTACACACAAAACAAATTAAAGAAGTGTGATGAAATGGCTTATTTGCTTCAAACGGTATAGCTGCTCTGGCTTATCAACCCCACACAAGTAAGTGAGGAGTTTCAATCTTATCTTAATAATCCTCTTTTGAAAAAAATGTAACTCCATCCCATAAGGATTTCTTTTATAATCTACTTTTTTTAGATATAAGGAATCATTGTAATAAGAATTGTTCACAGCAAAGTAAGTCAGTTATATTGGAAATTATGATGCACATGTTTGAATGTTATAAAGCCAAACTATTTTTTGCTTAGTTGCAGCTCATGCGAAGAGAAAAATCCATTTCAAATGCAGAGATAACTTGCATGTCATCAGTAACAAGAACACTTGGCCTCCTTCCCTAACCTGCTACCTGTAACAGTGTAAATGAGGACAAAATGAAAATACTCCAAAATTCTGATAGAACAATCTCTGAGATTGCCTCTGCTTTTAGAATCAAGCAAGCATCATCCACATTTTAGTTTACTGACACTTAACCGAGCAGCAAAACAGCTTAAAATGTTATGCAAGACTTTTTTCCCCTCTCCAAACAGAAGCTGGCACTACCTCTCTCCTCCTTTCCATCCCCCCATTCCAAGCGCACACTTGGCAGCTGTCCATTGCCAACCAATAACTCTGAAACAACACCAGTCAGGACTCATAAGCCAACAACCAACATGAAACTGTCCTTAAGGGTCGTATTCAAGGTGTTTATATTCTCTTTCTCCTACACTAGTGGACTGTGTTGCTCTCTAGGTGTTTATCAGAATGGGAGGATCAAATCCAGGTATGTTAATGCATACATGAACTGCACAGGAAACTCTTCTGGAAGCATTCAGGAAGCAAGATGGGATACAAAAATACACCGTGTGTAAAAATGTGTTTCTGCCCCTTGAAGGAAGAACGCTATCAAACTGACATCAATAAAACCCCAAAAGTATATGCTATAATAAACTTTCAAACTCAGAAAATATTGCAAAACCAAAGAATGTGAGCTTTCAAACGTGACTCTACCATAATAGGAAAAGTATTTTAAAACCTCTAACTTTAATACTTCATCAGAAAAGACATAGCATTTGAAAACATGACTGGTTTATTTCAGGAGAAAAGAATAGCAAAAATGTTAGTTATGAAAATAATATCAGACCCAGATCCTATAACTCCAAGGATGATGCTTTCAGAAAAAAGTCTGGACTTGATAAACTCATGAGTGTTGATACAAACTCAGTCCATACATCAAATAATTTCAAACAAGTTGTGTAAGAGAATACACTTCATGGAGAGATAGTATAATTGAGGAGAGACTGTATTAACAACTTACTCTCAGACGGGCAAGCTGAATAGCAGAGAATCCTCTCACACCATTAACTGCTGGAACCAGCCTATTATACAAAGACTAGAAAAAACACACAAGAAGTCAATGAAAGAAAAAGTGACAAAAACCTAATTAGTTTTTAATTGATTCCACCTAATTTCAGTAAGAACTTCCCAACCACATAGGTTGGCAATTTAAAAAAACAATTCTGAGAAGGAGGCAGGATTCTGAGTAATGCCTATGACTTAGCAGTCTAAAATTCAACTACCAAAAATTACTGGGTTTCTACATTTTACAAAAAAAAAAAAAGTATTTATTTTGAAACTGGGAACATTTTAGAGCTTTAATCAAGGCCCAAATTATTCAAACTATAATCAACATTTGCAAACTGTCCTAACTGCATGCTTGATTTGCACCAAGTAAAGGGAATATGACAACCCTGCTCAGTTCTAACACTGCAACCAGAAAGAAGAGGCTCCTTCCTTTACTTTCTCCCTTCCCTTTGAAGACTCAAGTTATCATTTGTCTTAAGGTCACAATGGATTTAGCAGAGGGAAAGTCTATTTTTCCCCCACAACTCCTTCTTTTTAAGGTACATCATACCCAACTACACATCTGAAGAGTACTGTGTAATTTTAAATGGAGTCTACAAACTACTGAAAAAAAATAACACTATATATAGGGAAAACATCCTTAATGACACTATTTAGTACAGTCTGAAATGGTTATCAATATTCTGGGCATAAGATCCTTATCTTAAAGACTATCTTATGATAGCCACTTGCCAGAAAAATACATTCTGTAAAGAAACTTTCACAGCAGAACACTGAATGGCTTTGGCAATAGTTCCTGTTCATATGGTGAATATATAAAAAGATAAACAACTTATTTTGCTTTGAAATGCAGTTTATTGAAAAAACAAGAAGAAAAAATGTCATGTGGATATGAAAAAATAATTCTCACCTTATCAGACTGAGTGTTTTCATGCAAGATCCTAGCATCGATAGCAGCAGCCAGCAAATTATTTGCAGCAGTGATAGCATGAATATCTCCAGTCAAATGAAGATTGAACTAGAAGGTGAAAGCAACAGGATCTTTTTATAAGAAAATATTCTATTTAATTTATGACTTTCAGACAAATTAGCAGCAGCAATCATTGAGGCTGCGGCTCTGATTAGTCATCTCTCAGTGTAGATTAAATATTTCCATGCTGAGAATACACTGAGTCTTACAAAGGACTTGTTCTCATCTGAGTATGCAGTAAACTATCTTAAGTTTAGTCAAACAAAGCCACAAACATATTCATTCTTTGCTAAATGATCCAAGAATGAGACGCCAAGGGCTACAGTTCCACATCATTAATACTGAATCATCTTACTATTAGTAATTACTAATTGACCTGGACCAGAGGTGTGGATTACTGCTGAATCTCCCCCAGAGCACACCATGCATGCTGGCTTTTGGGATGTAAGCCAGCTATCTGCTAGCCATAGGAGAACAGTCTGTAATGTTACAGGCATCACCTTTGCTCATACAAAGTTTGACCAACAGAGTTTCATGTAAAAATCAGCATCTTAGATTAAATTATCACTTGTGTTACACAGGTGCTGTATTTTTATGAATCTGACAGATGAAGTTGGAAGGTCAGTTTGAGCAGTGGTAGCAACTGACACAAGCCTTTGACTGTGCTCACACTCAAGTACAATACGGGATTAAAAAAAGGAAAAAACTAAATATCAAAGCTACATTAGGACTCTGCTTGGACCAGCTGTTCACATTCAAGGTGGTACTTCACCAGTTCTGGCCATGGAGTGGCTTTGCTGAGCTCTGAATTAGATTTCCTTGAGGTGAAACTGTCTCACATTTCCAAACAATCACTGTGAGTATCACAGAATCAGTCAAGACCTCTAGAATCAGAAAGTCTGACCTTCAACTGAATACCATCATTCCCCTTAAACTGTACCACAAGGTGCAAGTTGAGGTGCTCACCTCCTCCATGGGGATCACTTGAGCATATCCACCACCGGCTGCTCCACCTGCACAGGAAAGCACATGGTCTCATCAGACTCCCACCACTTTTGAAAAAAAACCCCCATCTTTAAGCAAACAAAGTGAAACATACAGTGTTGATGACACATTTTCAGTGTTTTGATTTCTATCAAAAAAGATCAATGGACACATCCAAATAAACTCGATTTCCTTAACCTTGCTGGCTTTTTTTCAGCAGGTAGTAAAATGCGAATTCTTGATCTGAAATGAAAGCCTACACATAATGCCTGGCACAAGCTACCTAAGATCTACCCTCTGCTTCTGCTGCAATGTAGGACACAGTCATGCACATGCAGTTGGGTGGAAAGACATAGCAGTGGCAAGCGAGCACTGCTTCTGAATGAAATCTTCACACCCTTGCCTGAGCATTCCTTCCCCACTGCCTCTCAGGGTACAGGCAAAGAAATTTGCTGTAGCCTATGCACAAGTTGAGTGAAGGGATTAAAGCACTCACATGCACCAGTCTTAGCTGAGAACCACCAAGCACCAGGAGCCTTCCAGCTGAAATCAAACTTGTTAACTTAAACTTCAGCAAAGCAAAGTAGAGCAGATGAGGGTGCTTGCCCAGTTAGGCACCAATTTCAGCTGAGAAATGGCAAAAAAAAAAGATTGCATTACTTCCTATCAGCATTGAAGACACGCTTGATATCTGGCTGGGTCTTACCTGGCCCTCAGGCCTCAGGGTTTCTAGGCAAAAAGGCAGCAGCCCACGATTAGAGGCGACAACTCAGGAGAACAGAAAGAAGAGGTTCAGACCTAGCCAAAGGTATGATACTGACACAGCTGAACCACATGCACAACTGCTGGCTTCACTGTATTGATTGGAAATACCCAATATGGACTCTTTCTCAAGGAACAATTCAACATTAACATTTAGGGACATACGTAGAGTGTCTCTAAGTAGAGGGGTGGCTGGAAGGATGTGTACTCACACAAAATCTCTCCTGTCTTATACATTCCTCTGCCTTTCATTATGTTTGGGGTTTATCTGCATTATCAATACATGTTAAATACATGAACATAGATACAAACCTTACATAAGAAGTCATGTGCAAGACACCCTCATCTATTAGTTATATACACATTAAAAAATGAAATATACTACCCCTTGGACAATCCACTGAGTGAAGTAATTAAGAAATTAAAAAATAATAAATAAATAAAAATAAAAAAACAGAAAAGCAGCATTTCCCTTTAATCTGGAAGGGGTCTGCAAACACTATGTACCTTTAACTCCAAAAGTAGGTCCTTGAGAAGGTTGTCTCAGACAAGCAAAGGAATTAATGTTAAGGTGTGCAGTAAGTGCCTGAACAAGACCAACTGTGACTGTGCTTTTCCCCTCTCCCAGGGGTGTAGGGGTTATTCTGGCAAAACAAGAAAAAAGATTAATCAAATTCTTTGCTGATGTCAGCCCAGCTAAGGATATCTGAAGTTACAGCTTTTGATTTCAATGAAGAATATTTGTACAGCAAATTTCAATAAGATTACTTTATCTTCACAAAAATACTGCCACAATGCTAGCCCCCTAGCTCAAGCTGGAATGCTAATATACATGTGTCTTCTATTTAAGCAATTTACTATGATAGCAGAAAAAGAGAAGATTATTTTGGCAAAAGTTTAAAAAGAATATATTGAATTTAGACATTTTTATTACAGCACAAAAGTCTCACCAGTTTCATTAACAAACCATCCATCACAATATTCTAAGCATGTATTAATACTTTTCTGTAGTAAAGCATGAGATCTTTTATTCCCACTGCTCAAACTCTGAATGAAATAATAGAATATTTTAAATTAAATAACCAACACTTTTGTTTGTAGAGCTCAACTATCCCTCTCCAGCTTCCACGTCATCATAACCCTCAACAATGACAGATCAACTGCCTTTCAAATAAAACAGGACACAAAATTCACTATATTCAACTTAATATGATTTATTTTACACTTGTGTTTCATATTTTTGCAGATTTAAGGGTGATAAGGGACAATGACAATCACAGTCCATACAAAAGCTCAAAAGCCTCACACTACAGCTTCCACATCTAAACCATGATTGAACCAGGAAAGAATTTCAGAAAGATATCCAATCTCAAATCAGAGACTCTAACCTCCACTCTATTCTTGTCCCTAGAGAAGACTATTCTTGCCCCTTTAATGAAGGGACAATGACAGCTGATTTAGCAAGTAGAAACCTTCACCAGCCTTCAGTGAATGAGAGACACCTCAGTTCAAATGATGTTCTCCCTACTTTCAACATCAGCACATTTGTCTATGACCCATGTTAAAAGCATGTGTGGGTGCCAGTGCTTTGATCCTCTTTCTGTTTTTCTTCCTTGAAGTGTGAACAGATTTCATGTCTTCAAAATGCATTCAAATGATTCGAGGTACAGCATTTCTTTTTCTGACTGGCAGAAGACAAAAGCCCCACTCCAGTCCTTTTTCCACTCACACCACTCTCACAAATCCTACTTTTTCACAAAGTGTAACCATTTGTATCTTTGCCGCCTTTTGTACCTGCAGAGAAGTAAGCACTTTGGTGAACCTGCTGTTAAGAACTAATGTTCATTCCCAAGGAAAGACAAGCATGCACATGCATCCTCATCAAAGGGGAACCTTTATCCTATGACCTCTTCAAAACTTGAGCTAAAACATCTAGATCTAATTAGAAACAGTTCCTTTGCCAAATAGTAATTTTTCTAAGATATTGCTATCCTCAGATCACAATTCAAATGGCATAAAAACATTAGCATAATCATGATATTCAGCTTAGTTTAACAAGTTTACAGATTGGCAAAACCCCTTCTTTGTCCCACAAATATAAATATAAACAGATGAGAAACATTAACTTTTCACAAATCTATATTTTACAACATCATCAGGTCCTGGATTTCTTGTTAAAAAAGGAAAGAAAAGAAGCCTTTGTTAGATATGCCTGGAAAAATTTGGCCAAGCCAAATTACCAACTTTATACTGCCCTAGGAAAAAAACCAACTTTCTATTCAGAAAAGTAGTCTTTTAACTAAAGTTTCAGTGACATCAATGGAGTTTAGTGCACCTATAAGGGAATCCCTGAACTAAGACTCTGAACCTTGAACTACTCTCATATGACCATGTGGACATGGGTTACTTAATCTGGGCATTTGGGTTTATTTTCTGGTTTTTATTTTATATTGGTTTTAATTTCCCCCCCACACATTTACAACATCATGTTCACCCACCATCAGACTCTAAAACATTGTCAATAACTTACTATCCAGACTATTTCATCATCCTAGAATGGCACTCCTTTGACTTAAAAAGGAATGCACAGAATTTTAGCAAAATACTTATGCAGAGCTAACAAAAGGTGGGAGAATTGGAGCATATCTTTTATCTACTCTCAAAAGTGGTTTTGGTCCCTATCATATTTTCATCTGTACTAGGCCTTCTTATTTCCTTCTGATCTACTGCAGAAGCACAGAAGGCTACTTCCTTTATTTTACTTTCAAGTTTGCAGTTCCTAGAAGAATAGATACTTTTAATCTCTACATTGTCAGGACAGGGAGCCCTCAGGGTTTTACTGTTGCCACAACAATGGCTTTCAATTTTCCCACCACTGTTTTTACCATTTCTTTTTTGTCTTATGATCTTTACTTTTGTACAAACATACTTCTTTCAGAGCACCACAACCAGGTTAACTCACTTTTGCTACCAGTTTCACCCTTCTAACTACTGTTCTAACACTAGTTTCCCAAAAGCCATTCAAATCATTCCTAGCATGGCTTCTCCTTAACCCTTGTTCTCCTACTATCTCATTAATTTTTGTATACTGTCCTAATCTCATTTACCTGATCCTCTTATTCCAGATTAAAGCCAGATTTAAAGAATATATGAGTAATCCTGAGGCATTACTGCACTCAAAGACTTAAGAAAGTAAAAACTACTTAGTTAAGGATTATTTGAAAACAATAACAACAAAACACCAAAAAGCAAATTACTCTACTTTGAAATAGACATCTATAATTGTCTACTGGAAGTTACCAGCAAAGAACTTGCTGCAAATCCCACAAACTCTGTGCACACAACGGCTGCACCACTAACAGAACAACTTGTATTCACAGTGCTTCCTGTTGGTGGATACCTCTATTTTTGAGCATCAGACACACTAAGCTCAATTCCAAGAGAATTCAGAGACACCATCACTAAGTTATTTACTCAGTTGCAGCTCAAAACATGACAGGGCATGCACAGCACACAGGGACTCTTTACAACTCTTATGAAACAAGTAAAATCAAAGATGCAGCCTCCTACCCAGCAAAGGAAAGGAAACTGGAATTGACAAATACATAACCAGAAGGCATGTTGGTAGTAGCATGAAGGATAGTATCTACTTGACACAGAAGATAAAACAAAATCAAGTGCCATGTTACTAAAACAGTCTGATAATCTGACAGGCCTCTTCTAAAATGACTACATAAAATGAGCCAGAAAACATCGGAAATTTTCCATGAGACAGAACTCTTTCCAGAAAACAAAAAGAGAAACACACCATTGCTCATTGATTAAACTGGCAGCAAGAGATCTTGCCTCTACTGAATTCCCAGTACATTGATACTCTGCACCAGCTACATCCCTACAATGTGGCACTCAGGGAGAACCAGTCTCCACCACAGTGGGGGCAAACTTATCTTCACCAGGACACAATGGTTTGCAGCAGTAAACAGACATGTCTTTGCAGACAGGGCCTCAGCTTCCTCAAATCTGCTTGACTTTAAGAGACTACACTTTCAGTGTGTTTTTCAGATGGGTTTGTTCATTTTACTCTGTTCTCTTCCTTCTGAGGAATCCTGTGATCCTCAGTTTGCCTGGAAGTAGAGCTATGCAGGTGAGTATCTAAGGGCTCAAAATGTTTAAAGGCAACAGTGATGGACAAGAACCAGCACCTGGGCTTCTATAAGTGGTCTACAAAACTTGGGTAAACCTCTCACAAGAAACCTTGTCCACAGCAGCAGTAGAAACAGGCACAAACTCCCGAGAAGTCAAAACCAGAACCTGACCTTAAAGACTCTCTACATAATGGGGACTCTGTGAATCACACTATTCAGTGAAGCCAGACTGGTCCGGGCAATTCACTTACCTATCTTCAACTTCCCCTTTTGCATGAGACATCCTGGCAAAACAGCTTTGATTCTCAGAGGTTCAGTAGCAGTCTGAAGGCTACAGGACAAACCTTACGCGCTAAACACTTATTTCATAGTTTCAATAGTTACCAAAAACTCAGCTTTAAGTATTAGTTAAAAGAAAAACAAAGCAAAACAAAAGCCTGAAATTAAAAGAAAATTCTATTCCAATAATTTATCTTAGAAAGCTTATTTCAAGTATATTCCCTTTTGTACCTGGTCTACTTTGATGAGTTTTTATAAATAAAACAATCAACTTAAGCTGTTTTGTGGACACTGAGATGTTTTTGCTGGCTACACTAGAATCTCCACTCTTGTAGCTTAGGTCACTTGCTCACATGGATATAAAATTACAACTGCCAATGGCTAACTTTAGTTCAGTTGTGCAATGCTGTGTTTGAACCTCATGCAAATCCAGGAGAAATTTTCTTTAAAATGCAGTAAATTTTAATGAACTTCAAGGGACTTTTACAGCCATTAGCATTATTCTTCAAATTTCTTTAATATCTTTTCAATCAAAACACAGAAACCCCACCATCACTTTCCTTCTTAAAACTTTCTTTGCCACCTACCAAGCAGACATCAGCTCCTTGGCAGTGTAAGTTTTCCATAACATTGAAAGCCTTCTCTATGTATATCAAAACAAAGATAAGAATATGCAGACTTTTTGTTTGTTTGTTATACATCACATTAGCTTACAGCAGAGCTGTTTCTGTGGGAAAGCTACATGAGGTCTCCCAAAGAGAAAATAAACAAACAGGGAGATGATCCACTGCACCAGCTGTAACCTCCTCACAGCTATGCCAGCTGTTGTGACGCCAGCAAGAACTTTACTGGATACGTGACAATTTTCTATACATTTCCTACCTTCGACTCATAGGTACAAGCAACTTCAAAGATTTTAATGAGTTCATAATTCCAGTGATCCACATGGAAACCTGCAAAACCAGACTATGGAGACCCATCCAAGACTACAACCATAAGAAATGTGCTTCTGACCACAGAAGTGCTGCAACTAGTGTCACCTCATCGAGGTGAGATTATGACAACATTACAGTGGCATCCTCAGGATGGGACTGGAACTTCCAAATACAAAAGCACAGATATCACTGTGAAGCTAAAATGACTGAACAAAGACAGGAACAGAGGGCAGAATCCCCAACTACAAACTCTTAAAAGCCACTGAAGACTCATCCAGGTCAATCCCAATCAGGAGCTGTGCAATGACATGATGAATACATGATAAACTGTCTCAATTATGACTTTGCTTTGGACTGTCAGACTACTCAATGCATCAACACAGGGGTATTTTCCCCTCTTATTCTTCCTTGTATTTTTCCTTTATTATATGTTTTCCCTTTTTCTCAGCTTTTAAGCACCTTGTGGCCCAAGAAACACAGTAAACAGAAATACAATCCAATACATACCTATTAGAAGTAAAATGCAATTCCAAATCTGAAAATTCTATCCCCAAAATATTTACCATCATAAAGCTTATACAAGGCATTAACTTAGCATTTATTTCCTACCTTACCAAAAAGGTAGTTCATCACAGAACAATCTATTACTGTCAGGGGAAAAGTACAGATTTTGAATTTTCTAGCATTCAAAATCTAGCACATTTCTTGCTAAAAGCAGCATCATGTTTCATAATTTTCCCACTTTCTATTATTCCTCATTGAACAAGTTTTCAGAATTATCTGTCAAAAGGCAAAGCATTGGACCATTTAGAAACAAAATGTTGGAATATACACACTCATATACTCTAACAAATTTTAGCTGTAATTTCAAATTGTGTTTGCAAATTGCTATCTATGTGCTTGAATGCATGATTAAGTTACGTTGGACACTAAACTTAGTTATGAGATCATGCACAAGCATCATTCATTTGCACACTCTCAGACTCTAATGAGTGGAGCCAGTTTGAGTTAATATATCCTGCAGCATATCATTTAGCACAATATTGGGCATATTAATGCCCAGGAACCAATTACTCCATGGTAACTTGTGACTCTGTCCCCATGGTGTCTTAACATGAGACCTATAACAAGCCAAACACAGACATAATAAAAAATCAAGACTGAAAAAAGTGAAAAAAATGCTCTCCATACAGAAAAAAAATGAAAGTTATGAAGAAATAAATTCTTCATCCTATTTTTGTGTGACATGATCTGTTAATCAAAAATTTTCAGTGTACAAAGCCTGTACTGGATGAGGCACTTAGGTATATTTGTTTGCATATAGAAAGAACACAAAAGACTTTGTACTTAGTAGCAACTTTTAAAAAAAGTCATAAATACAGCTATGTTTAGAGATAAAAAGGTGTATTTTAGTTGCATTTTACTACTCAGAACAAGTTTGGTCTCTAGCATGTCAGGAATAAACTAGAAGAGCATTTGCAGAAAATATTTATATTTTCTAGACATTGTGAAACATTTAAACCCAAATTACAGGCTCAAGTGTTGCTGGCTGCATCATGGATAGAGGCTGGAGATTTTGATAGTTTGTTGAATACACACATACACACACTTTACCTCCCTTCACATATGAAAAGTTCTCATCATCCATTATAAATATCTCCACCGGACCAAATAACCTGAAGTATAAGCATATATCTTACATGTTTCCTCTGAAGCACTGAAAATTTATTCTGAAGACGTATACTGCATCCTTCTCATAGAATTTCTAAATATCTTTGGTTATTGTGAACAAACGTAATAATCCAAGTGGCAAGTTTTGGTTGACTTTGCTTTGGCAGGCAAAGAATGAAGACAACCAAGGATACTGTTTCACTCCCTGATTTCCACACTTCAGTGATCCTCCATTTGCACTGTACTGAACATTTCCCCAATAGAGTTCCCTGCTTTTCTTAAAATTATTGTCGTCTGCTACAGTCATTTCAGGAAACGAGAACAGCTGTGAACATATAAACACACATTATATGTATATTTTATATGTACCATATTTCAAAGTCAAGCTTTGAACACTCTCAGGAGAGAATGTTCCCACTATCATAGCTACCTTGTCTGCCACTCCTCCTGCAAAAGATGTGGCTTTGTACTAACCCCATGAGCTGCAGTAACTTCAGAGACATTACAAATCGCAACCTACTGCATCATCAGGCTGTGTAGGTACCAAACCCAGCCATTTGTTTGTGAAACACCATTCTGTACCTGTACATGTTATATAAAATTAAGAAGATACAATTTTCTATTTGTTGCCAGATGTTCATCTTGCTAGTTAAAATTTCCACAGGTATATATGCTTCTTTCTGAGACAACAATTGCTTTAGACACCTTCTTTGAAGAAGGCAGGGAGACAAAGCAGTGTAAGGAAACATAAGCACTGATGCTTATGCTATCTGACACAACTAAAATCCACCTGAACAAGGCTTTGCAACATGCTCCCTTGCACCTCAATTTTCAAAGAGAGGTTTGCTGATAAAGAAGCCTGGCTCAGCCTGCAGCATGATGCCCAATTGAGCTGTTGATGACATGAAAATACATGGCAGCAACTTTCTTCAAACTCAGCCACATGCTGAAGACGCTTTTGTTTCTCCAATGCAGCAAAACCCCCCACCCAAAACAAAATAAAACTCTACCAAAGGAAACCAAGCTCAAATCAGCTGTTCCTTCCTTCTTTTAACTGCTCCAGCATTCTCCAGGAACATCTTTATTGCTGCACTTCTATCACATAACTTTGAAGAAAGCTTCATAACTTGCCTGCCTCAGCTTTGTAACACCAAGTCTCTCAGTCTACAATGGCTCCATCTCTGACAGTGCCAGAAATCCAGGCTGTCCCCACCAGAAGGCAGTAAAGCAAACAGTTTGTGAAACACTAGCCAAGGTGAGAAACCAGTAGGTCAAGGCAGTTAAGAACAATCTCCTCCTTTTGGATCAGCCTAAAACTGTATTTTAAACCTGAGTGGTTTTACTTAAAAGGAAGTAACTATAGATTATCTCAGAATATAAAGATGACATTGCAGTTTAAATATTAAAGTAAACCTACATGTCTGTTCACAAGTAGAAGTTTCCACTTAGTAAAGCAGGTGAATGAAAAAATTGTGTCACTGAATGTAAGAAAAAAACCGAAGCTCTTCAGAAGAGAAGTGCACAATTCTTGCTGAGCATAGCATTTGCTATAATCGTGGGAACAGCAAGCAGGATAAGCCTGCCTGGAGACATGTCTACATTTCAGAGAAAAAACATGGCTTTTTAAACTTTGTAATCTGTTCTTCAATAAAAAAGTATTTATTGTTAATATCAACAGATTAGCATGTAGCTTCTGTTAACATTTGTTTATAAACAGACACAATACAAGCAGCCTTAAACATCCAAGTTAAACACTTAAAATTCTGATAAAACAGTAAGAAAAACTTCATGCATCAACAATAACATTTTATAGAATCATAGAACAGACTACCTTTTATAAAATATACTTTACTTCAGTAATAACAGTTTGGAAGAAAAGCCGTTACTTCAAAAAATTTCAAAACCTGCTTAACTTTCAGAAGAGAGCAACATACAGATGCAAACATTCAGGATTCTTACTTGTGTAGTGTATAAAAAAAGATGTAAGTTGCATGTTTATATTAATATGAGTGGAAAGAACAGACATTAATGACATTACAGTGCATTCTTACCCAGCAACTAGAACATATTTTCCATCTGGTTGATCCTTTAACCTTTCCAGCAGGGACAAACGTACTTTGGCTTTGGTTTGGCCATAGATCTCAATTTCATCTGTAAGCAATCCTATCTCCTTGGCAAGTACATCAACAGCTTTTGGACTCTGTGCTCGGGAAATCTCAATATCACTGGAAAGGAAAACAAATAGGAGACAGGAGATTTCACTCAGCTTAGGTGGTTGACAACAGAGCACAAAACAACACCAAATAATCCAACAATGGAGTTATTGTAATGAGTTTTTCAATCCTCTCTCACATTTTATTAACCAAACCTAAATAGTAGCTAACACCTAATATAACATTGAAAATCACATGCTGTGTTTGTTAATTGTTACAATTTCACAGAGTACTCTCGTTTAATCAGATTCCAAATATGACATAATGCTTTCATATCAAGCTAGAGACGTGCCTGCTGGATGCTCAAGCATGTCCCACTGGAATGGCTGTTTCTGGTTTTGTTTTTCTTTTTCTTCTCCTCCCTCACAGTGTATTTCAGCACATATAATTTACTAAAAAGTGCATAGATTCCTTGGCCAACAGTCACACAAACACATTAACTAAAGCTGATGCTTGTGCATGTGGTGCCTTTCGTCAGAGGGCAGTGCCACACAACCTCAGCCTCGCTACTCCCCCCTGAGGGCACCAAAGGAAACGAGGCATTTGAAGACAACTCCTGCACTTCTAAAACACAGCTGAACTAAGAATGGCCACATAGCAGGAGTCTACAGCACAGCGCTCAGGCCAGACCTCCAGTGAGCTTATAAACTACCCCTAGTAAGGACTGTGACTTGCAGCCAAGGCAAGCACGCATCAGAGAATACCTGAGAGAAGGTGGCTGTAGGCTAGGGGTCACTACTGCATTTGGAATTCCTGACCTAGACCACACAGGGTCTTTGGATTTAATAATCCTTTATGGATTTTTCATTTGTGAACTTGACTTAGTTGCCCATTATGTCCACATAAGCACTTAGCAGCTGTAAGCTCACGCAGTAGTGAAGCCCAGGGCCCTGCACACAAGGTGTGAGGAGTTGTCTCCTTTGGCTTTGAATTGCTCATATCACCACAAAAGCAACTCAAAAAAAAATACTTCCAGCCTAACCAGACTAAATTCCTTTCTAGAATCTGGCAATGGCATCAAAGCTAATGTCCTGAACTTTCAGTCTGCAAGACCTCAAGTATCCACTGATGAACACAAAACTACTGCCAGATTTCAACTCTGTGTGTGGACTTTGGCTGTTCTGCATCCACCAGCAAATGATCAGTCTGTGCCAACTTAATTGCTTGCAATTCTTTGAGGATATCCTAAACTGGGACTATCATTCGATTATAATTCTCAAGTATCCCTCTTTTTCACCCTGCAGCAGCTAAGCAAAACCCAGAAACCATCCATTCAAACCATGACATAATCCAGTACTACAGGACAAGAAGTTAATCACAGCACTAACCTGGAACCCACTTTCTTTCAAAGACACAATAAGCAATAGAAGGATATACCTTTGGCCTTCTTATGCACTACTTCAAACACAACTAGCCATAAAAATGTAACAAGAACACAAGATGAAGCGGCTTGTAAACATCACATGGCAAAGGGTATCTCAAGTCTTCATTCAGAATTTTCTATATAAAAACAACTTGAGTCCCAGAAAACTATTGGCAAGTTGATGACAGGGTGGTGCAATAAAGATTTAAGCAAGGACAATTTTCAGGGTAACTGTTCTCTTATTAAAGTAATTGATGCATTTGCCAAGAGAAGGACGTAGACTAATATAACAAAGATAAAGTATTTTTAGATAAATTAAAATTAGAAATATTTTTAGAAGTTAAGTAGAATTGACAGTGGATGCTAATAGTTATTCATTGGTAAGGCCACTGCTGTCATCATTTTCCCATCTGAATTCTCCGAAAGGCCTTCAAGGCAACCAGACTTTTAACAACTCAGAATCCTTTAGTGACATGCTGAATACCAATATATGCAATGAAGTGATAAAAGGCAAAATTTCACAATGAATTTACATTTATATGTTAACTACTACTGGGGCTATAAAAAACACATGAAGTGTTTATATCTAGTCTATTATTTCTGGTAAAAGCTCTTTCTAACACAGAGGAAATTAAAGATTTGGTTATGACTAGCATTTAGAAGTCTACATTTGCAGCTGGCTCTTTTAGTCTGACAATATATTCTCTGTATTGGAATTACCAGACTTATTCAATAAAGTTATGTTATTCAGTATTGCTGGAAATGCGCAACAGTGGTTCTTGTGCATGAACGAAAATTGTTAGGCAAGAAGTCCACCATTGACAATGGTAAGTGGCAATTTACAAAATGCAGGAAAATTTAAAAGATGGGGGAAGGCTCCACATCTACTCACCTGTGTGTTGAAATTTTTTTACTGCATATTTGTAAAAAAAATTTCTATTCAATCTCCAATATATTTGAAAATACTTCAATTAACAGCCAGATCTCACAGAAATCAAAAAGCAGATGTTCTTAGTTTTAGTGTTTAAGCAGCTTTGCCTCATTTTCAATGAAAACCCCATCTGTTTCCACACAATGTGTATTACTTCAAGATTACATTTTATTACAGGATACTTTCCATCTGAAGGGTTTCTTTATATTTAAAAGAAAAGATAAAGCTATAGAGTTAGCAGAAAAATTCAAGTCCTATTAGTGGTTATATTATATGCCATTATATACTAATTAAGTAATTATGTATTAAACACAAAATGTTGTGGAGAGAGTTGGGAATAATTTTTTTGAGGTTTTTTACCATCACACTCATGACATCACATACTTTAATCTAACTTTTAACTGTATTATTTAAGCATAGTTTTTTTCTGGATGTAATTCTAAAAATGTTACATGCTGGTCCAGGAAAACTCAAGTACTTCTGCCCCCTTGTACCCCTGGGTATAAAAAAAAACTCATTCTTTGGCATCTCTGCTTTAAATTACAACTGTGTCCATTGCCATTAAACTGTTGTAAGAGACAGTGAAAATGCTTAGAAAACAAAACATTTTGTTACAGTTTTCCCAAAACACAGCAGTAGGATTCAGAATTACAGAATCACAGAGTGGCTGAGGTTGGATGAGACCTCTGTAGGTTATCTGGTCCAAGTCCTCTGCTCTTGTAGGGACATCTAGTTGCCTAGGACTATGTCCAAGGTGGCTTCTGAGTATCTCCTAGGATGGATATTCCACAACCTCCTCAGACAATCTGTGCCAAAGTCTGGCCATCCTCACATGAAAAAGTGTTTTCTGGTGTTTCAAATTGTGCCCACTGCCTCTGGTCCTGTCACTGGGCATCACTGAAAAGATGCTGACTGGGTTCTCTTTATATTATTTTACATTGCATTTATACACAATGATAAGATCCTCCAGAGCCTCCTATCCCCTCCCGGCTAAGCAGTCCCAGCTCTCACTGTCTTCCGATGTGAGGTCCCTTCAGTGTCTGCATGGCCAAGAAGCAGGCATACAAATAAGCACAATAAAGCTGCAATGTTTTCCTGCATGGCTGACTTTCACTTCCAAGTTCTCAATTCCTCTCTCCATCAGCCAACACAACCAACAAGTAGCAAAGCACTTTAGCACAGTAAAGAGCTCAGGCTGCTCTAAATGTCAGAGATGTCAGCAACTGTGCCAAGGCAGATCTGAAATCCCTGTGGCCCAACAAGGGCCTTGGGAAGTGAATGACAGCAACTGATTGAAAAGATTCTGGCTATGAGAATAAATATGCTTCCTGCTTTTCACACCCGCAGAGGAATTTAAAAGTCTAATGCAGAAGAAAGTACTTCTGCTGAGGGAAGAAAATAAATACAACTCAAATGCCACTGAAATCACTGAGCCTTAACTAAACACATTCCTCCATTAGGGTGTAGCCTTTAGGAACTTCTCGTATTTTGTATTTCTGTTGGTGTTGCAACAAGCTTCACCTCCTTTTCTCAATGAAACCTTCCAGCTTTATGTCTTCATTAAACAAAGCTTGACTCCAAATCACATAAGAGTAAAAACTGATAGAAAACAGGACATGCTCACAATGAGGCATACAAGTGAACGGCACAACATGTAGTCTACATAAGATTAAAAATTAATTAGGCATGGACCATTTTTAGCTTCATTGTCACATTTAATACTTGCCTACTCTTTTTTTAAAAACATCTTTTTAATTTTCATTCTTTAAAAAGCACTTATTACCTGGGCACTGGAGAGAGGGGCTGCAGTTTCAAGCACTGGAGGTTCCACTTCCTGTACTGCCGGGACCGGATCCATCGCTCCATGGTTTTTACCATGTTCTGGATTTAAACAAGGAGACAGCACACACCGGCTGCATCATAAATGCTGAACAGTAATTTCAAACAATCTCAAGAATATGTTGAAATAACTTCTACAGCAAAGGCTAACAGAAAAACCCCCAAACTTAAAAATCTTTCCATTTAATGGTTTTAGGACAAAATAAAACCCACTGTCCTATGACCACATTTCAAAATGAAACAACTCCATTAACACGTAAGTGGCACAGAAAAGTCTCTAATTAGGCACTTGGAGATTTTATTCCAGTAAAATAGAGAATTACTATTCTTCTTTCACACCATAAAAGTAATGGAAGATAGTAATTGTTCATTGACTGACTTACCCTGCTTCCACATTAAATAACAAACTTGTGGACCCTCTATCCATCATGACACAAAAATGCGGACAGATACAATTAATCTTCATTGTCTTACCAGAATAAGTGACATTAGTCTATTGATAAAAGTGCTTCTGCCACGCTTTACTGTATTCACCAGAATTATGACATGCTTGATTTTTAATTTACCTTTCTCTCATTACATGTAATATGCATTACATTAATCTGATTAAGAGTTGTTATTAAAATGGGAGGCAGGTAAGATGTTCAAAAGAGCAAAACAAAAGTTAAAATCTAAACTGCAAAAGCCGTTTCTACACCGTACAAAAAGAGCAACAAATCTGCAACACTGAAGTTACACTAACCTGCATTCTCATTGCTACTGCAAGAGAACCAACAGTGTTTTCAGCAGCAGGGTTGTTTTGCTGACCATGGCTGCATTTCTCTGTAAAATATAACGACTGCATTAATAAATCACAAAGCTTTTGTGAGTGGGAACATGTGTATTTGAAAGTTATGTCCAAATAAAATATTTCTGAATGCTGACTTGAAATTTAACAATGTTACTGACAAAATTATACGTGGCTTCTTTAACAGATTAAATGAAATCACCCACAACATCAGATAGATATACTGTGAAGATTAGACAGTAACTATGCTCTGAAACATATTACACAAACACACACAAAAATCCACACAGCAATAAGGATTTGAAAAGCTATACATATTCTTAAACAGAACACCTAAATGAGCATGGTAAAGACTTGTCTTCTTCTTGATACACCCATTGCAGTGAGAGAGAAGAACAAAATGATCATAAAATACTACATAGGATTATTAACCAATGAGATTCACAACTTGGAAACAATATGCAAATTTTTTTGAGCAGCAAAAGTTATCTTCATCAGTGTGACATTAAAAGTAAACAGTCTGAAAAGTCTACACAATTCAGAGTGACTCCAACTTTAGAGACAGTTATAATTGTTTCTAGTGGCTATATATCAAATAATAATCATACATTAGCTACCCTAACTAAACATATTATTTTGTCATTTTGCTGTAATCCTTCTTCTGGCTTGTTCTTCTGTTATTGTTTATTAATTTTTATCTTGACACAATTTCTCCAAAATTCACATCCTGGTCTCTGTGGGCATACCAAGGCCCTAGCCGCATTCTGAAGGGCGTAGACATAATTGTAATAAAAAATAACAACTGTACACTGACCGCTTTAACCTTTCCCCACAGGGGAACTGAAGTGCAAACCCTGACCTGGTCAAGCTCTCCCTCTACTTGCCCCATCTGTAGTGGTCATAAAATGCTCACACTGCCAACCCCTCCCAAGAAGGGTTCCAGTGGCAGCAAGGCACAGGAAACTCAGACTGGAGCCAGCGTGGCAGGCAGAGGAGCCAGCACTCCACCACCCCCATCCAGCTTCAGCCCCCTCTGTCACACCCATCACTGAGAGAGCAAGAGATTGTCTCTGCAGACACCCTCAGTCTCATTCTGAATGTTTCCTAATCTTTCTCAAACTTTCTTGCCAGCAGGCATCTACACATCAGTGACAAAGCCAACCAAGCAGAAGGTAACAGTCCTGATATTAAACTCTAATTAAGAAAATGTTGGAAAAGCCCTTCTACTTGCATTAACACTTGCTGTTAAAAAAAAACCACAAAACAAAACAAAACCAACAAAACAACAAAATCTTCTGGAGATGCTCAGCTTTAGATTCAGACAGAGGAGTTTTACTGGAACAGTCTATCATAGTCATAAGCTGACTGTTGTTGCTTTGGGACCAGGCTGGGAGAACTGCCAAACAGACAAATGAAGTAGGAAAAACCGAGTTTAAAATCCCCTTTCAGACAGCTGTGCTTTACAGAAACATTTTGACTTTTTATGTTATTTGGCTTAATATGACTTTTTTATCAGGGCAGAGCTAGCATGTGTGTAAATACATACCAGAATTAGACAATTCCCTTCAATAAACTACTCTCAGACTGCCTATGCTACACAGTCACCCCACAAATGACTAACCAGGCTTTTACAGGGGTGAAGGTGAAGTTAGAGGTGAAAGTCATGCACACATGGAGTTAGCTAGACAATCACAAGATTGCAACAGCTCTGTTAGGATAAATTTTCCAGATGGGAGCTGGAATAGCACTCTGCTATTGTCAGATCAGCTAGACATTATGCTCCATCCTTTGACTTGTACTCTACTGTGCAGATGAGTGAGAGCCACAGTCATGTACTACCTGTCTGCTCAGGCAGCTTAGAATAGAGAAGAGGAATGGTTGAATATCCTACTAACATACTTAAAACCATATGGGCTTAAGTTTTCAAGTGACCCCAAAGGAGTTAGACATCAAATCTCAAATAATTCTGGCATGCCTAAGTTTTTTTTTCAGAAACCCATTTTCATTACTATACATTTACATATAAAGTGTGTTCCTGCAAGACACTATCAGCACTCACCCTATTCGAAGATCATTAGTGCAACAGAGGCAGATGTTGCACTGTTAGAAAATTGTAGAACATTTAAAAATTGTGATAATTTAAAAATCTTTGCTAGGATTAAAAAAAATACTTGAAAAATAATTTTGTCACTTTGGAGTGAGCACTTTTAGCTCTACTGTCCTGGTTTACATCATTACATTTCCCCAATTTAGCTATATCCTTGCAAATTTTGAGTGCTTTTAAAACACAGGAGTATGTTAGACTACATATACACCCACACAAGATAGAAATCCAGCCACTATCTAGCAAGAACAAAAGTTACTTCATGGCCATTATTGCTTTCAGGCTTCATTTAGCTCCTGTGACCCCACAGATGTTAAGTTGGACATTTCTAAAGCAAGAAAAAAAATCCAGAACTATTTCCAAGCACCTCAGCCAGATTCCATGAAAGTGAGGAGTCACTTACAAGACTCAGTTGTTTCTCCAAGGTCACAACTGCTCTGCAATGGGCTTTTCATAAACGTCTTGCAATTAAGCTAAGCACATTCTTCCTGTCAGACACCTGTGTTTCATGTACCTCTCTAGTAAACTCTGAAATCAGCATTTTTAAAAGTTGCTAAAATGCATTTAGGAGTTTTTGCAAGGTTCTGACATTAAAAGCATAACCATAAAGACAGACAGACATTTGGTAGATAAGTTGTATTTAAATTATCTTTATAAAAATCTCATGCTGCCTCTAAAAAAAAAACAAAATAAAAAAAATTGCAGTATTTAACACAACCTACTGCTGCAACTTGAAAAATGTGAAGAAATTTTTATGCTTATGCCAAATCTTCCATTTCCTGCCCAAAGAATGAATGAATGTTGCTTTGATGCATGATGCAGTTTTTTCTAACAGCACTCTTTCAGGGAAAGGGAAACACTAGTATTATCTAGAGTTCTACAGAGAAACTAAGACATGATGATATTTAAGTCTCAAGACACAGCATGCAGTTATACTGCAGACCTTTTAGGTCTCTGAGGGCCAAGACTCCCTCTGCAATGGAAGGAGAGAATTAGGTGTCCAAAATTGCACCAGGCAACACGTACTGCTGGGAGAGCCCAGTGACTAATGGTGCCTGCTCAGGCTGCAAGGACTGGCTTATCCCATCCTGTCAGAACAGACCCACAATTCCACCCCAAGCCTCTGACATGCAGGAGGTTTCTGCTTATAAGCACTAAAATGAGGAGGGGAGATTCCCTTTCACGTATTTATTCCTAGGTACTATTGCTGTAACACCACTCCCTCTCTTCTCTGCCTCTTTCTCTTTCTCCCTCATTCCTTCCTCATGTAAGACCATGTTATGTTAGTAGGTTGGGTACCTGCTGAAGAGAGACGTGCTCCAAGCCCTGCCCCACAGATACTTAACAATTATATCCAACTATCTCTATGGAAAATAAATGTGCATTATAGATGTAAGAGTCTCCTAGTCACTAGGCTAGGAAAAAGAAAATATGAATTATTTTTAGACAACTTGTGCAGCATCAGGAAGGGATAAGGCTTGGTTCCCACTCTTGAGATCCTCATTAGGATCAGAGCATTGCACTGGGAGGTGGAAGATCAATGTCCAAATGCCTTCAGACAACTGATTGAATAATAAATGAGATCTCCCATGCCTGCAGCACCTGTTCAAGTCGAGAGAATATCATGAAAGACAAGGAAAGGAATCTATTGCTAAGGCCATGCTCTGCATGTGAACAGCAGCTGCTTCATTACTAGACTGATTGTGCATTAGCTCTGAATAGACTTAATTTGTCCTTAAGGAATATCCCTAGTTTAAGAACCATACAATTAGTTTTCCCTGGCCTTATGCCCATTTCCTCAGTTTTGTATCAATAGATGTCAATAAGCACATTGGTGATAAGATTTAAAAATCCTGTGTTAACCCGTCACACTACCCACGTACTTTCTTATTTTCCTATTCATTCACAGCATAATCTCATTCAGATGTTGAACAGTCAAATTCACATACATACCAAAAATCTAGAAAATATCTAGAGATCTTCAGAGAGTTTTAAGAAATTTTACAGGACATGCAATTCTAGCAGCAGAATAACTTCTGGGAAGCTTTCTTAATTTTATTCCAAATAAAATTCTGTAGCATTTTTCAACTGAGAAATTAAAGAACACATACAGCCTCCACAAGTCAGGGGAGGAGGAGGGACATGAATCAGAACTCTTTTTTGCAGGAATAATTACTGAAGGAGGCATTCTGCCTCTTCTTAGCTATACATGATTTCCCTACTCCCTCCTGCACCATTCTCTGCAGACAGCTTCACAGCACTTTGCAGGTGATATTTTTCTCTTCTTCTCTTTTTCCTGTGTTCCAGGTGAGTTCATAGGAGTCACAGGATTACACACCGAACAAAATAGCACTAAGTAATAGCTTATCTGATGACCCAAAAGTCTTCCCTCTGAACTCGTTGAATACATGGGATCATCATTTATTTAATAATCCTAGTATGAAGAATCTGTTCCAACCTTTCTTACCCTGATGTCTTTTTCCTATTTATATACTGGAGACACACGTATACACCCCCTATACACAAACACATACCTTTAAAGGCCCCCTCCCAAAGATGCAGCTTTTAACCACATTATGTTGCCACTAAGATGCCACACACATCTCAAGGGCTCACTGCACATCACTTGCAGGAATTGTTATCTTTAACACCTCTTACCTGACAGCAGGTCATGAGAACAATTGATAATGGTGGTTCCAGGCTTTATCCAGCTCACAGGAACATCATTGGGTTTCATACTGCCAAATACCACCACATCTGCATGACGAAGCTAGGGACACCCCAAAACACCCCCAGACACAAAACAAGCATTTTATGTTAGAAATACACGCTTGAATATGCATCTTAAAGATATTCAGACTTATACAGCAATAGCCTTCTGAGCAAAGCACTTACAGATAAAAAGAACAACAACAAAAAGATCCCAACTGATGGCACCATTCTTACCTTCCAAGAAATTTAAGAACAATAGCATTTAAAATGAAGTTAGGTAAACAAACTGTGAGATCAGGCAAGTGAGGTCACATTCAGCATCAATAATACTTAATGAAGATTACATCCATCCAAATAAAAAGTTCTATCGTTGTCCTAAAGATAACTTGAAGCAACTTAAGAAAAAGAAGTGTTGAATAACAGTGAATAGGCAGTCATAAAGAGTACGGTCAACTGTTTGACAGTAGAAAACCAGGCCAGCTGATGGGAACACAAGGTGACCTGATCTGCAAACATCAATGCTTTTGAAGAACACCAATTAAGCATTGTTTTCCTTCTCAGTTCACATTTGCTAATAAGTGCCCGTGATTTACTTCAACCTGATAGATGTTGGAGCAAAAATGGTTACTGCAAAAATTCTTACAACCAAAGATATTAGTGCCTTTCATTCCCCACCTCCTCTGAAGCAAGGTCCTATACCAGTTATAAGAAACCAGCACCAGAGGCAGATATATAAAGATCCACTAAAAAAGCCAAATACAGGCACAGCACTGTGACTGAATGTAAAAATTACTTCAGAGATATAGCGATTTTGGTAATATTCTGAAGAAATGTAAATTAATTCCAAGTGTCACAAACTCAGTGAGCCTCTCTACAAATTGATTTGTGACTGACAAGAATTCCAGCTTCTTTTTTGGCCAAAAGTGCTCTGACACAACCCTGCCCAACACTCCTGCCAAGAAAGAATAGCTACAAATCCTGTCAGGATAGCAGGTTTTTGGCACAGCTGAATATCCAGGAGGGGAGAAGAGCATAACTGCTGCAGAAAAAGCAAAAAACTAAAAATGCTTCATCTTCCCCTCAGAGGATGCAAGGATGTCCTAACCCTCCTTAGAGATCTGCATGTGGAAACAAAGCCAGGAGTGTGGGAGAAGATTTACTGTCTTGACCAATGACTAATGCAATGAGCTGATTCAGGCTTCAGTCACAAGCCTCACAGTACTCCTGTGATGGCCTGCAGTCATTCAGCCTTATCCAAATTGCTCACGCTCCTGAGTCTGGTGCGAGTATCAGCTTACATGCCACTCCTAGAAGGCCACATAAGTCATAATGCTTGACCAGCATCAGGTCAAATGATACTGAGAAATCTGCAAGCAAATCTGGATAAAAAGATGCTGTAATGACTTGTGTACCAGGAATACTATGCTGAAGGCACACTTTGCCCTGCAAAAGGAGGCAACTTCTGCTGTAACAGTCAACATCATCACAAAGACAAAACAGTGATTTTTCTCAGTTTTTTTGGTAAGAAATCACATAATGCAAGTCAGGATGCCTTCCCATGCAAAGCCTCTGGGACAAGGACTAAGAGCTTTGCACACCGCTTAGCATTGTTAATTGATGAACCAGTTGAGAG
Organism: Scytalopus superciliaris; assembly: GCA_013400415.1. Classification (NCBI taxonomy): domain Eukaryota; kingdom Metazoa; phylum Chordata; class Aves; order Passeriformes; family Rhinocryptidae; genus Scytalopus; species Scytalopus superciliaris. The sequence goes on from VXBX01001585.1 coordinate 59,046, forward strand.
CTGTATGCAAGAAGTAATAATTTTGATGAATGTTCAGCCAACATACTTATGACAGAATTGATTCAACGTAACTATAATGCCAGAAAACAACTGATGGGACCAAATACTCACCTCTATGACTACAGACCTTAATGCTGAAAAATGTTTCTAACAGCTGAACACAATTATTCTTGTAGCCAATGTTAACACTGGTTCAGATAGTTAACACGGCACATACTCAAAAATTTACCAGAAAACCAGTGGAAGCTTTTATCTCATTGCCCTGCCCCACGTTCTCCATGAAAAAAGTTGCATGGCAGCAAACAGTTGTCCCATGGGTTGAAGACACACTGATCTCTCAGAGCCTTCCCCTGTGCGATTTCCTTTTCCTTACTTCACAAAAAACTAATATTTTATGTGCAACTATTGAAAAAGTTCCTTCACAGTCGATAAAATGTGTATCACAAACTCTTTATAGAAATTTTCTTCCCCAGTGGGCATTTTTAAAAAGCATATCCAGAAACTGGGAGAGCAAGTCCACTGAAAGCAAAATAGTTGTTTACAGAATTTTGGGTGTCCTTGGAAGAGATTTATGTGATCTCCATCAAGGCATTTTGGTTTCACATGCAAGAAGCGGTATCCATGCCTTCTCTAGTTTTGTTTTGTTTTTTTCTCTCTTACCATAACCTACTCTTTTGACTGCCTGTTTAATCACTAAGGAAGCAAGCCTTGGGATGCACGTGCAGGGTTATCCGCAACCAATTCCAGACATCAGAGATGGAAAAGTCCTATGAAATCACCACATTCAACCTCCCTAGCAAATGTACCGCACAGTCCCTGGACAGAGGACACATCTGACAGGAACCAGATGCTACAGGCAGTCATAGCCAGAAGGTCAAGGAGATACCCACAAGGGAGAACACATGGCTGCCTGCCCCATGCTCCCTGGACAGCAAGGCTGTGTCCCACCAGGCCAGCTAGAGGAAGGAATGACAAGCATCGTGCCAAACGCTCCTTAATGTACTAGGCGATATGCTGTAGACAAAGTAAGCCAATAGTCCAGTAGTACCCTGCCTGCTCACCGGTAAATATTTTTTCAGTTGGGAAGAGCTGTGCCAATAAATAATCTGAAACCTTACCTCATAACAAAATATGATTCCCTCCACCAAGATTTAAGTAGAAGCAGATTAAGAAGCACCACCCATTCCCGAGACAGAACACCAAATGTTAAAACAACAATACAGACTTTCCAGTCAAGTATTTAATGATAATGGTACAAAGTAGCTGTCTATCACAGATAACTGAAACTCCATTTTGCTGTGAAGTCTGCATAAAAATTTCATTTTCCCATAGTTAAAACTGACTGCTATGAAAGCCATTTTTAAATACATGATCAAACAAAATAAAAATTAAAATTAATATTTGAAATGTTAAAGCTCTCGGTTTCCTGGCTATGAAGCTAAGCCATATAAAATTTAAGAGATGGGATGAGCAATAGGAACCTGATTAAAAGTTTTTTCATAACTCTCTTTATCAAAAAAATCTTTCAGCACATCAGTTTACAGATCAGGTTCCACTTCAATCACAGCAACTCTAATTACTTTCTGAAATCTTGAAAAATTTGTAAGTCAGTGACTAGTTTCAGATACTTTTTCCACCAAGGTATGTTCCCCTTATGTGGTTTTTTTCCAACTCTCTCTCTACCTCAGGAAGTTCAGGGTTTGCAAATCATTGGAAAACCAGCAGAACAACTATGCATGGTCTGCTCTGATTCCTCCCACCTGGCCAGAGTCCTCAGGGATGAGCCAGAACAAGCAGCCACCAGCTCTCTGCTACCATCATCTTGTCCAAAGACTGACCACCCCTTCCCTACTACACAGGCCTGGAATGCACTTGTTCTACACAAGAGCATGTGAAAATCAAGTCCACACCTCTCCCATGGGCTCAAGCCTACTGCTTTAGCAACTGTTCCTCTAGCTTACAGACAGGGGGGTAAATTTCAAAATTACAAGGAACAGAGGTGATGTGCATAAAATGTTGAAGTAGAAATACTTTGTCTACATCATCATCACTAGAAACTCTCAAACAGCTTCCCTTCTCTCCTCTTATGGGATCCGTATACCTGGTCTCACGTTCCTTCATGTTTACAATAAGAAATGTATTTTTCTGCCCATACTAAGACTCTTGGTCTTACCAAGACAGCAAAAACAGGACAGCAAACAGCTAAGAGGTGTCTAAAAGTTGAAAGCTTAAGCACTGGCTGTAAGGAAAAGGAGACTGTGGCCAAAAGAAGCCCTTTTTCAACCTGAGAAGGAATTTCCCAATCAGTACTCCAGCTGAACTACTCTCACACTTCTCAACCAGCCTTTGGCAAACAACTTTTCTCTTCCTAATTATATCTGGATAGACCAATTTTCAGTTCTTTTACAATAAAATGGTAGGATAGCAGCTCTCTTAAAACAGGCATGATGTGGTTCACATATGGACTACATTAAAGATGACATGCTGAAATACCGACTGACTGAATTTAGATGACTGAAACAAATTTCTGTTTTCTTACAAGAACTAAGTATTATCCATCTTTTGGCAAGGAAATAATCTGTATTTTTCAATATGAATCCACTTGATAACCTCCTTTCAAACTAGAAAGCCTAATTCTAACCTAATAAAGGATTAAGCACAACAGTTCCCATTCTTCACCTGTAATATTGAATTGAGTTTTGGGCAGTCCCAATTTAAAAATACAAGGGAGATGTTCCTGAAAGTCTATCACTAGGTCATTCTTCAGGCACAATGCAGTAAACGTGCTTTGAAGAGTTATCTACACAAAGCTTAACAGAATGATAACATCTCAACAATTTCCACCAGAATTCTTACGTCTGTCTCTTACTTCATGATTTCTTTTGCATTGAACATATCAATGCCAAAAATCAATGTTTCCTCATGGCAACTATGCATAGATGTGCCAGAATCTTCTGAAATGCTTTCTTTCATTTGTAGTTTCATTTGAAAACCCAGGAAGCTCAAGAGTCCTGAAGGACATAGCTCAGCTGTGCCATGATGATTATTTTTAAGAAATTAAGTCAAGCAAACCGGACACAGAACAAAAAGAAATATTAACCTGTTCACCTTAACAAAATGTGAAGTGGGGAGGGAAAAGAACATTGAAAGTGAGTCCACTATTCATTCATGTCAAAGCAAGGAAATGAGAGCAAACCATTATTTATTTAATTTCTTTTTCCTGCATAGGACAGAAAAGACTTGCTTTAAAGGAGCACACTAAGTCAGATGGCATTATGCTGTTTGTCAGGAGAGTTACCCCTACATTGTTAGACTTTTCCTCAGGTGGACTAAAACGTACTTTCCTCTTGATCATTTTCAAAATATTGTTGCAAAAGTGCATGAGAAAAAGAAGCAATAACAAGTCCATAGCAATACAAAACCTTACATAAAAAACCCAACAACATTAGTGTTGTGTGACTCATTTAAATTGAAAGAATTTATAAAGAAAACACTTGTTGTTATGCTGTCCTTTTTATAAAGAAGAACAAATCAGCAGAGCTAGTCTAAGGTAATTTAGTACTCACTTAAGAAAGGCATTACATCATTAAGGTCAGGGTTAGTGCTTCTATGTAAACAGGCCTGGTCAGTGGATTAAGATAAATAATATAAATCTCCCCTTAAGATAAAAATTTCCTTTCCTGCTATATATTGCAAAACAAATGCATACCACTGAAAAATTCATACTCTTCACAAGTTCATCCCTCACTTCGTAAATGAAGTCATTATGCTACCACAGCTTATACTTCCAAACAACAGAGCACACTGTACATATACTGTACACATACTGTACACTGTACACATATCATAGAGGTATCACATTCAGAAAAAGGAGAAGTTAGTGTATTGTGCAGGAAAAACAAAACATGAATTAATTCTTCCAAGTCTTGGAAAAACTTCAGCGTTGACTAGCATACCTTTTTACTTGAAATTCAAATTAAAAAAACCTCATGAGAAGAAATCTTGTGGCCCCTTTAAACTTTTTTACTTAATCAACATATTAAACATGTTATCTAAAAACACTGTACTTCAAATACAAGTTGCCCCCAAACAGCAGTATCTCATTGTTCGGTAGGAAACCTGTGCTCAGTTTCTGACTCTCCAGCTTCTGGGAATATGAAACAGGATAGTTTTCCCTGTATGCATTAGATGTTATCAAGGAGCTAGAGTTAACTATCAGAGTTACATCCAGACAGGTTCAGCAGTGCTTTGGGAGTTACCGGTGACACGCTGCTCCAAGCTTATAGATGAGGAAGAGAAAGGTAGGTTTCCCCTGAGCTCTGCTGATTAGTCCTGCAGGCAAAGTACCAACTCCTTTACTGCCAAAAGTTAAAATGAACCTGGGAAGACTGATGTGCAAAGTCTCAAACTTAGGCCTCTCATTCTGTTTTCCATCAGTGACCTGCTGCAAAAAGTAAACTAGGGGGAATGCCAAAAAGCAAAGCATGATTATGGGAAAGCATCTGGATGGAAGGAAACTGATTTCTCCCCAGCTATAGACAGCACTGCACAAGCAGCTATGGGCTCAATCCAGATTTTTTGCTGTGAACCAGTGGAAACACCTCTGGCCATCCTGTCACCCACCCCATCCAGTCCAGAGAAGTCCTCTAGCACAACCCCAAGCAATGAGACATAACTGAAGAATGAGACATGGCAAGGATCGAGTTCACAGTACTCCATTTCCAAGAGAGGCATATGTTTCCTAAGTGCTGTCAGTCACTTAAAGCCCAGAGCTGAGACAAGACTGACAAAAACATCCGCAGCTGTGAAAACACAGGTTTGCCAGAGAACTTTCTATCACAGCTGCTCAAATTTATTTCCTCCTCCTGTGCCTCCAAAACCCGGAGGTTTGACACCATCATTTTGCCTTGGCTGCCACCCTGTGGTACGTGCTGTCAAATACAAGAGCTGTCCCCGGCACCTCATCCCTACAGCCACTGGCAACCCGCAGTAATGTGCACTCCCACAGCCAATATCTGACCCCGCTGCACCTGCCCCAAGGACAATGCACTGGGGACTAAGCAACAAACTGTGAAGTTTGACAGCAAGTCACATCAGCTTCTAAGTTGTGGCTAAAAGCAATCAGGGAGGCCATGCAAATTAAATCTTTCCATTTAAGGCTCCCGAATTTCTTTCAATCCCTTTTACAGTTCTCTTCAAAGATAAAGACTGGGATCTCCCTTGTCCCAAAAGACACAGTATTTGCAAACCTTTAAGACACAAATTCAATGAAAGTAATTTCATACAGAAGACAGTATCACAGAACAAGAAGAAAGAGGGCATTTCAGAAAGTAAAGGGAAGAGTTAACACATTTGTTGAATTCTTTCTCTCACAGCTCTTGTGTAAAATAATGAAATTACAGCAGGTGCTGTTACACATAATAATCAAAGAATCAATTAAGTTGGAAAAGATCATCAAACCCAACCTATGACCAAACACTACCACTTCAACTAGACCACGGCACTAAGTACCACATCCAGTCTTTCCTTAAACACCTACAGAGAGTGTGACTCCACTACCTTCCTGGGTAGTCCATTCAAATATCTAATCACCCCTTCTATGAAGAAATCCTTCCTAATTGCCAATCTAAATGTACCCTGGTGCAGCTTTAAGACTAAGTCCTCCTCTAGTTGCCTGGGAGAAGAGGACAACCCTCACCTGCCTACAAACCATTCAGGTAGTTGTAGAGAGTGATAAGGTCACCCCTGAGCCTTCTCTTCTCCAGACTGAACATCCTCAGCTCCCTCAGCTGCTTCTCGTCAGACTTGTCTTCCAGACCCTTCACCAGCTTTGTTGCCCTTTAGAGGCCAGTGTTTGCAGCATTTCTGAGCAAGCAGGAAGAAGGAAAGATCCTAACCCACACTGGCTACCAGGAAAGCCCAGTGCCACCTGCGACTACAAGTTTCCCTCTTGGAAACGGCAGCAAAGGGGAGCAGTGCTAGGGGAGCAGCTGACAGGGATGTCCAGATAGTAGGAGTGCAGACAGCAGAGCACTCACCTCATTCTGCAGCTGTGGGGCTTTCCACGGGCAGCTGACGATGGCCGCTCCCTCCCTCTGCAGCATGCTCTGCAGGGCAGCACCCACTGCCCCACCGGCTCCCACCAGCAGCACCATCTTTCCACCTGCACAACACAAGGCACGCTGTTCAGCCACCTTCAGCTGCAATGGCACGAGCACCAGGCTCCACCAGGCATAGAGCTGGAGCAGCTATATGGACCTGTGCCTTGACCAGGCCACTCACTGCCCAAGCCCTCCAGAAGTGCCAGCAAAGTGGCTCACGAAAGGACAGTGTTGCACGACTGCACAACCACAGCAGCTGTGCCAGCACCAACCAGCAAGTCTTTGTCACAGCCCGTGCAGTAACACAAACCACAACTTTTAAGTTGTTTTCTGGTGACTCTCTGAATTATAGTAAGCAAATACTGCTCTTCTGGCTTTCTGGTATTTTGCATAAATCCTTTCATTCTCATTTGTTTTACTAAGTACATTTGACCTTCTGTTTACCATTCTGTTACAGAAATCCTTGTTTCAACAATTATGCATCACTGCAAGAGAGACAACTTCTGAAACACTGCCTTAAACTAACAGCATCTTCACACACTGTAAACACGCTTGTTTAAATCTGTCATTTCAGTGTCAGCACTTACACAACACAACCCAAACCAAAAGATTTCCTCAGCAGCAATTTACAGGCAGACCTGGGTTTCTCCAAGTGTTCACAATAATCAAAACTGTCAAGTGAAATCCCCAAATGATGTTTGTATTTTTCATTTCAAAGTCTTGTGTGGCTTCAGTGAGATTAAATCCACTGACAACAGCCAATCCCTGACTAATATCTAAAATCCATAGGACCCGTTTCTGCAAGTACTACATTCAGATCTCACTGAGGCTCCTCACTAGCAGGAGGTAACTATACACTGGGTGGAAACATAATACAAACTAGAAAACATAACAAATCAGATTATATTTAAGTCCCAGTCAGGATTAAAACTGAGAAAATAATTATGTTAGAATTAATTAATGTTTGTGATAGAAGGACTCACCTATATTTTCAAGAAGCTCCATGACAGCACATGCTGTAGGAGGAACTAGACAATCATAGACATCACCACATACCAAGCGTCCTAGGTTTACACTGGATAATCTGTGGTGGAAAAAATGGCAATTTAAAAAAAAAAAAAAAAAAAAAAGTTTGTGTAACATAGATGCTCAGTAATGCTTGCAACATGTCTAACAGCTAATCCTAAGAGCAAACACATCTCATAAAAGCAAATCCTTTGACAGTCATGTACTGAGGCTAATTTGTATCATCCCACACCCCAGTTAGACAAACACTGAGCCTCAAGAGCAGCCAGGAAAGGGATCTGTGAGTTTGAATAAGTAACACAATCCCAAGATACACAGGCAGCTCTTTACTTGTCATGATGGGCTACCCATGGCACGCTGGGCCAAAACACCTCAGTGGCTGCAGCGAGACCACTCCAGTGCTGCTGCCAAAGCCAAGCCAAGCCAGAGGGCAGCATGTCCTTCTGGGCTCAGGCTGTCTCAGTGGGGGCAACTCAGGTATTTCCACACTGCACTGCATATTCTCTCACATATGCAAGGACGCCCCAAATTTTCCATTTTCTGACCAACTGCAGTACTCCAGATAATGGAAAGGTAGCTAATGTGCAAGACTTTCAGACTTTTCCTGACATGAAAAACAAAAGAGAGAGAGGGATTAAGAAGAAAGGGTAATAGCCTGCATTTGAGAGCAGGAAGGCTGAAACTCAATACTGATTGTAAAGTTGTGCTAATGGGTTCAAACTACAGCCTGCTCTCACCATGAGAGAGTGCCGGAAGGAAGCTAAAACCTTCTCTGCACTTTTTCCATCAATCTTTCTTGTTAAAATTCAGTAATTTGTGACTACTATTTGTATTATTGAAGTACTGAAATACTTTAAGTATCATTAGTAAATCAGAAATTCTGTTTTTATTTTTTTGAAAAGACCATGTCCTGAATATACATTATGTAAAGATAAAAAAGATAATGATCAACATTACTTCAGCAGAAGACTTCTCATTGATTCAGAGGCATCTTTTCTTACTGCTCAATAGCACAGCTAGAAGCATTAACTGAGGAATCCATTAATGAAAAGCACAGGGGAGAATTGATTTTACAGAGCCATCAGCCTTGTGTCTGATAATATTATTTCTCAGTGCTTCACTTACCCATCCACATCCTTCTCTGGTTTCACAGCATTTAATACCCTACTGCTATAGAAGCTTTCTGGGAGGTCAAGGGCAAGGCCCTGCACGTTGGGATCCTCATTAAGTCTCAAGATTTCACTGACAATCTAGGAAGTTAATAAAAAGCATTAAAGATCAGAACAAAAGATAAAAAGACAATCTAATTAGAAGGGGGTTAATCCTGCTTTTTTTTAAATTACTTTACGCCCACCTTTGCTTCTCTTGAATATTACTGCAACTTCTAAATGAAAAGGCAATAACCTGCTTTCCTCGGTTTGTATTTCCATGGCTTACCAAATTACCTGACTCTTCTAAACATCTTGCAAAATAAACACATATTACGTTACATTATGCTGCCAAGAGCATTTTCTCTTTCACCATTCCAAATCTCAGCAAAAGCTCATCACTGTAAGTGCTTCAGAAGACAGTTTTAGAAACAAGACACCTTAGTTAAAAGAGAGTTCAAAATTGGACCAAATCATGTTCCAAGACAGAACAAGGACACAAAGTTGTAACACTAGAAAAAAACCCCAATTATACAAGAGAAAATTAATTTTATTAAACCAGAGTATATCATTACCAATTTTCCTTCCCAGAATACCCTTATCCTAAGAGCATACAACTGTCTGGTGCAGAATTGTTACATTGAAAAGGCACTGCACAAAAGTTTATGAATTTCAAATACTGAACAAGATGCAAGTCCAAGTGGTTTATAACTGATCATATTTTACATCTGAGACTGTACTACCTGTCCTTGATTACTTACACTCTAAAGTGTAAGGTTGATGCATAGTGATACATGCTATTCTGCTGTAACAAGGAAGAAAATCAATGGAATAAAACACGCTGAAGTTCTCAGGTGAGAAATGTCATGCACACATCTTCCCATCATATAAATAAAACCAGTGTGCAATCATCACAAAGCTGTGTAATTCAGTGGGATTAATATTCAACAGAATATAAGCATAAGTTTTTTTTTTTCCCTTTAACTAATATCATGCCTTCTTAAAATGCTTTTCTTGTAAACTATTCAATATAATTGTGAACTCTAAAAACACTTGATATGCAATCAGCATTAAGTTAGGGGAATTTGGTATGAGTGGGATCTGCAACTCTGAACCAAGAGAACTTGGTGCTGCTTCCATGCTAAACAGAGATTATACAAGCATGTCACTGGCATAGAAATGCCCCTTTTTGTGTACATATTAAGGCCCTGTGCTATTTGACAGCAACAGGGCTGGTATACATTGCAACAGAAAGCATGAGTGTATATCTCAGATATGGATGTGAAAACATCCATACTTTGCTTAAAAAATCCTCATATGCTACGAAATGTTGGGGGCATACACAGCAACTAAAACTTGAAATCGTATTTCTGCTTCCTGGGAAAATAACTCAGTTTTCCATTTTAGTTGCACCTTGCATTAATTCAGCTTTCCATCTTCACAGTGTTTAAATTACTTATAACTCATGCAGGGTAAAGCAATGCAGTATTAACTTCCCTTTACTGTACACAGGCAGTACCTCCTTCCCACCCACCTCCCCGCAGCAGGGAATGCAAGTGAGCATGTGGATTTTAACAAATGAAAAAGGATTTTGTCATAGTAAGCAAGAGAGTAAGTAAACTGTTACAAATTTTATTGAAAGTAACTCACTTCAAATAACAAAAGCACCCCAATTTTCTATTTAAATACACAGCTCAACCACTTTCTAAGATACTACTTCAAAGTAACAACAACTACTGCTACATAATCACTATATTTTACCTATTTCCTCCTGTGCTGTTATTCAGCAGATAAAACACATTCACCACCAACAAAGTGTATTTGTTCCTCAATTCAAATGCCCACTCTTCTTAAATGGGTATCTCACTATCTATAATGTACAAAACCTCACAGTAAGTTACTCTCAATGTACCGGGAAGCAGTTCTTGATATCACACTGCAAGTCAGTAACATTTTAAAAATGAAAACATAAAACAATACACAAAACTCACAAGCTGCAGGATTATCAAACTTGCCAAGCACAAGGAAGGCAGCTGAAAACAATGGCATCTTTTACTATACGTTCCTTCTCTGGTTTTACCTTCAGATGGTTTGCTTTATTTAAAATATACTTGATATTAAGTACTTACTGTGCCTTCAACAGGGTAAAGAATTCAGCACTCCAGTGATTTGATGTTCGTTTTTTAACCCATACTTGAAACATTAAGAGATCAATAAACAGATAACTAAATTTAATACCCCCCGCCGCCCATGCCTCCCCACCCCCCTCCAAACAAAAAATCCATTAATCTTTCATTTCCCTGAATTAACTTGGGTAAGAATCAGGATACATGTGCTGGTATGAGGGGATGCTGCAGTTAAACAAGACACAAAAGCAAAACACTACTCTATTGATTCTGCCCCAGCCTGCCAGGGGACAGCAGACAAACCCATTAACCATCTTTCCTCTCATTCTAGATAATACTTGCTGTTTGAACTAAGGCAATCCCAACTTAATGTGAGTTAACAGGGTCAGTCAAAGTAATAATGAATGTCTGCAATAAATATAAGTTTATGACAAAAGCAAAAAAGGAAGAGTCCTTCAGGCTCTTCAGTTACCTCATCCTTGCTGCTGCCTTCAGGGAGACAGATGTGAATAACACGCAGACCAACCTGTCGAAAGAAAATATCTAAAATTACCAAAGGCAACTAGCTCATGATTAATAACACATGTATGGGCTAAAGCTTACCTCTTTGGCAAAGTTCTTGTTTGCTTCTTCAATCAAACGATCATTATGTGCCTTGGAGAACAAAACAGAAACTGAGTTTTAAAATAATGCATTTAAAAATGTGAGTGCACTAATGCACATGTCTATGCAAAAAACACAGTGATGATGTCTGTGTCTACTGGTATTCAAACAAATAAAAAGCCTAGTAATTCTACCAAAGATGCAGAGAGCCAACCCTGTTAACCCCAAATAGTTCAAGATGGCTGACAGTTAAAAAGAGAGCATTTAAATGGACATGCTTCACAGTTAAGAGGCAGATTCTGTGTGGGAAGAGGGTTTTCCCTCCCTCCCCAGGCTTCCTCTCTGCACTCCAGCATTCCTGGCACCGCACTGCCAGCATCCCACACCCCAGATTTGGCAGCTGGAGGTGAGTGGCAGCACAGAGGCTGCTGCAGTGAAAACACTGTGCAGAGCTCACACTGTGGCAAGGGAAGAAGAGACAGCTGTCTAAGGACAGCTCAGCAGCTGCTCCCCTATGCCTGTAACTGGAACACTACCCCCAGGCTGACTCCTTGAGAGGTTTAACTGGGATGTAGCAACTGGTGGTACCACATTGTTCCCTGTAATGTCCCTGCTGCTGCAGCACTGGTGGGTGAACAGTTACCTTGTGTGGGTGCAGAAAATCCCTGCCCTGAACCAGTTCCTATCAAACCCATGGAGCAGCACAGGGGAGGCCAGAGCTCAGGGCTGGCATAGCATAAGTGCAGAGGACTGCTGAGCCTTGCATAGCAACAGCTCCACTGATAAGCAGGATCCTAATGCTTATATTTTAGTTTTCAGCTTCAACAAAATTAAGAAGCACCCACCAATGTGTTGCACAGATCCAGCCGAGGTTCAACATAGATAATAAGCAACACAGTTATCAATCTCAGTATCAATTCAGGTTCAGTTGACTCAAGAAGGACAGTCCTACAGGCATTGCCCAGCAGGCCCATTCTGCAACTCCTGATTTCCAATACTGCTGAAGAGGTGGTGCCATGTGATGCTGACTGCTGTTACCCAGGAGTGACTGGCAATGGAGATGATTTTGCTGCCCCTCCCTCTGCTCCTCTGGGAGCAATGAGGCACATAGAGAGCAGCATAAATCCTAAGGCTCTGTCTACATTACCTGGTAGAGCACTGTGCCACAAGAGAATTTGTAGACTAAAGCAAGTCTTCTTCGCACTAAGAAATGCACACTTAAAATGAGCTTTGCTTCAGTCCTTACAACTAGACTAGAGCTAGGATGACCGACAGCTGGAGAATATAGCTTGGGTGAATTTCACCCAGAAGGATCTAGGACACATGTTCCTATAGCCACCCCATGATGCACACCAAGTGGAATAAATGGGAACAAGAGGGACATCCTTTCCCTTGTGCCAACATAAAAACGCATGTGGCCATGCAAAAAACCAGACTCGGGGGACAAATGTGGTTGAAAGGAAGCCTCTTTAGACCTCTTGGGCTGGGGTGGATCACAGTCCCAGTCCAGCTCAACGAAAATGGATGAAGACATAACAGGAGTGAGAAACAACAGGTCACTGAGAAGATGGGTCACTGCTTTTCTAGCAGTCTTTAAGCTTACAGCCTTAGAAGGCCTTGTGAAAACATTAAACGCAATTATTACCAGGGAGGGTGAGAGATGGAAGAGCCTGTCCAGAGAGCCTCACCAGAAGACTTACTGAAATAAAGCTGTTGCTGCGTTACTTAAATTCACTATTATTACTTATAAAATACTACAGTTGGGTTTTAAAATTAAACCTACTGGGTCCGAGTTTCAGTGTGTGTTCACTCAAAACCAGTACCACTATCCTAGGACCCAGAACAAAAACTTTTTGCCTGCATGGGTCTGAGTCCCACTCTGAATGACAAACATCCCTAGCTTCTTTTGGGAAGGCTTTGAAACCTTAAGAAATCTAAAAAGGAACACCTTTCAGCTTTGCAGGAATAGCAATCCTCATGTCTCATTCTGATTGCCTATCTCAAAGATGGCAGCATCAGTGGGATGGAAAGGAAACCTCTTCATGGCTTTAGTAAAACAACAGCTCTCAATTACTGCAAGATTCCTTCACATCAGAAAGTGCTGCTGCTTCTATAGGATGCTGACACATTACTTATTTCACTCAGGCCCTTCTGACTGGGACTTTTCAGTATGGTTTTCCTCTCCTTAGAACAGCTGTAATGCAGTGATAAGCTGCAGCTGCCCAAAGGTAACAAGGCTGACAGAAAACAACAGGGTCTTTCACTAACCCTGGCAATGTTGTTTCAGCGGTGGGAGGTAAAGGGAGGCACATAAACACTTTGTTCAGGTTTGCAAAAAAAGCTTCAAGCTAAATAAAGGTTGAGAACGACCAGTTTAACTCAACTATGCCAATCAACTTAGACAAGCTGTGAGAAAACACAATCCACAAAGGGGAAGACTATGTTAGCAAAAGGGGGAAGGGATAAAATCATCCCCTTCATTTGCAAAGCCTTCCCACAGTCTGAAGTTTGTTGTGGCTGTTGCAGGCCTGAAGAAGGGCAATCTACAGTCTGGTGGAATTGCCTCCTATCACCTTGCTTTGTAATAAAGCAGATAATATTCTTTATAAAAAAAGAAGAAAAGTTACTTTCTGCATTGTGTGCTTCTGAAGTCTCAGACAAGTAGTGGTACCAATGGAGATCTTTCAGCACACAGAGGTACTTTACCTGAATAATGGCAAGTGTTGGCTCAAGCTGAGGGTTTTCCTTCTTAAGAGAGGCCAAGGATTTCTTTGCCTTCTCGGTGATTTTGCTGCAACACAATAACAAACAAATCTTTAACAAAATAAACCTTCCTAACATTAGTAAGTATAAACATGTTAGTCAACAGAAACTTACATTAGTCAGCAATATACCATGAATGCTTAGGCGCGTATGCTTTTAATCACCAAAATTCTGGTTGGATGTAAACTGTGAGAGCTGGTGTTCAGCAGGCAGGTACAGAAAACCTTGGGCCAAAATTTTTTTTTACAGCTACGTGAGTCATTGCTCCAACATGCCCAAAACTTTATAGCTCAATTGTGCCAATGTATGAGAAGGTTTCTCCAGCCCCACCACGGGAAGTGCAGCAGGAAACCACCACCCTGCTCTTGGGCTCAGGTGGGTCCTTCGTTTTCATACCCTCGGCCAGGGCAGTGACAGATGCAGAGGGCTTTACACCTGGGCTGCTACAGCTTAACCCCAGCCCCAAGAGCAGCAGACCAGCCACCTTCGTGGATGCCATTCAAAACCACGGGCAGAAAGGAGACAGAGAAGCTCTGTTTACCACACTGCTTCTTGGAAAAACTGGTGACAGCCAGGCACTGGGAATGCTTTCTGGAAAAAATTTCTGGGTAAGTGGCTGTCGGATCTCCTCTGTTAGCTTTTGCACGTACGGATGACACCCAGCAGAGCAAAGAGGAGACCCCCTGAAATATGTCTGTTTGTGCTCCACAGCAAGCAAGATACACGTACGAAAACGCAGCCTAGAGTGGACTTTTGATATCTCGTACCGAGCCAATAATCAAACCATGCCGTGGCAAACTATTCCGGCCCAGCTGGAATCGGAGATGCGGGGCGATGAGGGACACGCTTTTCCAGGAACACATCTGCACACAGCCTCACCTGAACCACCACTGCACAACCCCCAAAAAGCCACGGCAAAACAAAACCCCCAGTGGTTGTGGGGGAAGTGGGGGGCATTTTACTCCGAGATCCCCCCAAAACCCACGCCGACGCATCCCGAGAAGCCCTTTACCCCTCTTGCCTGCNCGCTTCCGCTTTTTGGCAACAAAACCACCACCCCCACATCCCAATCACCACCAAACATCGGCTCCGGCAGGCAGAAACCATCACGTCCCTCTCCCTCCTCCCTCGCAAGGAACAGCGCTCAAAGCTTTTGCATACTCAACGTTTATTAAAAATAGTATGAAATGGTCCCTGGGAGAAGTTACAATGCTAGTAGAAGTCCCTTTTTCTGTTTGTTTTCTTTTTTACCCATCCACCCCAACATCACTGATTGCATGAGATGCGAGTTAAACATTCCCCTAAGCCGTTTAAACAAATCTAGACGTGCGCGCACAGATTTACCTTCTATCCATATTTACAATACTTTACAAGCTATATTAAATAAATACGGGCTCTGCTACACCTCGGCATCTTAAATATATACACCATTATTTCTCAGTCGGATTTTATTAGGGTCCTATCACAGTGGATGCGCTGACTGTAACGAGTATCCCTGTGGTATGAGCTAGCAAGTACCATGACCAACCAGCTCTCAAAATAACAATTCGTAGCCAATGCAAGATGCGTGTGGTAAATAATTTAATCTGTTCTAGTAAATTCAAGTCCTCAAATCTTAGTCGACAAGTAAACTGATAACTTCAGGTTTTCCTCATAGTAACCAATGTAGGAAATAGTCAGCTGTTCTGGAAGTACAGTGCTCTGTAGCTTAGGGTAGTGATAAGTGATTAGTAAAAACAGTATTTCAATGAAATGCCTTTGTTTACTGATATGTTTAACTCGGTACTGGCTTTATCCATGTAATCTGAAGAATTTAAGCACCAAAAAACAACAAGTCACACAAGATGATCAGTGTAGACATATTTAGGCTTTCCTTTAGGTACAATGTATTCAAGTAACGGAATCCAAAGGTGTGCAACAAAGATGACAGAGGGGAGTAAGTGTGCATGATACTGGAAAGCCTGTCCTTGCTCTAAATGGCAGCATTTATTCTATATATTATTTGCAAAAGAATGGAATGTATTCTTATTTTTAAGCTACTATACTATTATTGTACACAAATTGGATTAGAATCAGCCCTCACTGATTTAGTAAATACATATTTTACCTTTCTCGGTCAGAAATGGTCATTTCCTACTACAGGAGAAGCATGCCCTGAGGACGGCTGCTTGTCACTCAACCACCAGTATCACTGAGCCACTGGAGGGGCCAAACATGTCCCATGATCAGGATTTCAGCCAAGCATCTGGCCAAGCCTCATTCTCTCACAGGGTTACTGACACTGGGACTTGAACAAACACCTGGCAGGTCACTGTGAATAACACACAGCTACTTTGCAAACTCACACAGCAGCTTTCAACTGCTGGGTGCTGAGCTACAAGGTATTCAAATTTTCTGTGTGTCACAACACCACCATCACTGGAGGTACCAAATCTGGTCTAGTTCTATTCACAAGCAGTGGAGCTTCCCTTCTACTGGCAAAACCATTCCCCAGAGAAGGACTGTGTCACATCCATAGGTTCTCATAAAAAGCTGCTACTGCCTGTCTTCTGCCTATTATGCAGTTCCAGGAAGTAGAAAGGTCTAGGAAGCACTAGGACTAGACTTTGTTTAAAATGTAAGAAGCTTGTTCTAAAGTAACATAGCATATGCATTGGTCCCACACACTTGGAATCTGTCTGATGAAAAGTAATGTGCAAAAAAGTATGTGCAATTGCACGTGGAGACTGTTGGTGTAATTACCAAACCCTGCTCAGAAATCTGCACAGTCACAGGAGCAGCTGCTTGGCTAAGTGCTCCTGTATGTAAGCAGAATAATCATGCAGGTGTTTTGGAGGCAGAACACTGGACACCAACTGGAAAGGTCAAATACTAAGGTTTCCATGTGATAAAATGTTTTAAGAACCATATGGCATCAGACCTGGTTTGATGGTAAGAAAGAGGGGGTATCACACCTAGCAAGGGAAGAGATGCAAAGTCCACCTGCACTATGGAGAGGGACTCCAGACAGTGCACATGTAGCCTTTTTCATGTCCAGGATTCTAACCAATTTTTAAAAAGATACATTTCATACCTATTTACAATTTTATTTTGATACAATGCCTGATTGTGTAATATTATGGAAATACATGATGCCAGTACTGATTGTCCTAGTATATACTCTGTCATGATAAGGCAGTATAGCTAGAAATTATTGAAAGCATCAAGCAAAGCTACTTGAACTGAGACACTGAAACTTTTCCCTTAACGACTGTACAATATTCTGCTGATTAGGAGGTGGCACTCTCCACAAGTAGTCATTCAGTTTATCTGAATCGCTATATGCAGTCAGATATGGGGTAAGAGCGTGTTTGCTGCTGGCAGACTTTGCAGGAGTACAGGAGACAGTTTTGCCACAGAGTGTTTCAGAAGGAGCAGCATCTGCATTACGCAGTTTAGGATCTGATTTCCTTGTTTGGTTCTGAGAAGTCTCCAAGTCAGATCCTTCATCTTCAGACTTTATTTCAACATAGTCATCATCATCCCCATCTCCTTCTTCAGAATCTTTGAAATTTGAAAAATAGTTCTGAGTGGCCATCTGTGCTGTCAGAGGGGAGGCCCTGTTCACTCTCAGCACTTTTTGAGAATCCTGCAGAATCATATCTGAACAGTTTTCTGGGATCTGCTTTCTCATCTCCGTCCCTGTACATGCTGAAGCAATACCAGGAGTTTGATGACTGTTGAATCGGAAGTTCCTATTCAAATGGAGCTTTTTCTTATCAATTTCATTAGTATATACAATTGATTCTCCAGACCTGTTGACCACAATTGAAGATGATGACTGTGATCTGCTGTATGCCTGTGGTTTTATATTGCTTACTCTTCTCCCGAGTGAGTTATAGATGTGATCTTGATGTAAGTTTTCTTTGTTTGGTTGGCTTATAATGGCACTCCACCTCTGTGCTGGGACATGCAAACGGTTAGAAATCTGAAGGGAAGGCACCGAGCCAGATGATGGCAACTGCTTTGAACTGCTTTTTGTACCAGCTTCTGTATATGAGTTCTTGGACTTTGGGTCTTGGGATTCAGACCACGGAGAGAAGTCAGCCAGCTCACCATTACTGTATGTAGAATGCAAAAGCCAATCTTCTGCTCTTGAGCATTCGCTGGCAGGCTGGGAACGGGGAGGAGATGTGGCCACGGGCGTGGAAAACCTTCCACCTGATGGCTCCTGAGGAGTGGCCCAGGCTTCCTTTTGGACCTTAGGAGTACTGTCTCTAAAGACAATTTGGTCATAAAGCTGAGAATATTCAGCTATTCTGGCACCTAAAAAGGAGAGAGAATTGACTTAGCAGAGACAAAAAATCCATTCAAAATAATCATGTGAAAATTTAAAAATCTCAAAACACTTAGTATCAGTCAAGAGGAGCTTTTAGTTGTGTCAATCTATTTGGCCTCAACAAAGTCACATAAAACAATAGAGGCTGGAAGACCCTTTGCATTGCGTTTCAGTACACTGTATTGAGAAAAGCATAAAATATCTTGCTACAGTGAGCAGTCATGCAGGACACAATGCAACCCACAGCTCCAATAATATGCTGCTTGTTTCATGTTAAAATGGAAAACAACATTCTAAAAACAGCCTGGTAAATAAGATATTTAGGGACTTTTATAAATATCACAAGAAGGCAAGAATGACACTCTAGCACATGGAGTCTGCTGGCTCCATGTTTTTGATTTGTTTCAGTTGATTATGGACAAAAATAGTTCCAGAGCTGTTGCATATCCGTGACTTTGCACACTCACTAGACAGAACAAGACCACCAGCTCTTTCTTATCTGAGCCCATTCCTTATATTTATGGGTGTGATTGTGGAGGGTAACTGAGCAAATGTACGTGACTTGTTAGAAGGCGAACCAACTGAAAAAAACCTGATTTAGTCAAACTCTAAAGATCACACTACAAAGGAAATAGCTGCTTTTCTGTAAAAAGGCCATGACTTCTATTTCCAGCCTCAGTTGAATTGCTCTCTCCTGACACCACCCCACTATTTCTTCCCAAAGTTATCAAGTAATGACAAGAAATGAGATTTAAAGGACAATTCATGTTAAAACAGCTTCAGAAAACTCATTTCAGTGGTAACACAGAAGTTACAATACTGATACTCAACGAACAAGGTGGGTTAAATGCATAATCATCTAGTTCAGAACACAAAGTTACTCAAGAAATGTATCTATATAGAAATGTTTTTAACATACCAATAGCAGGACCCCCTTGTTTCTTCTCCTCCAGAATAGCAGCAAGATCTTTGTGTTTCAGTTTCTGTTGTCTGCCAGCTGACTGTTCCTGCTCTGGACTTTTAACTTTCAGAAGCTGGTTAGCCTTCTTAATTTTTTGACTGTACTGTCTTGCCATCATAAAAACTCTGTTCTTTGTTTTATCCACAACTACCAAGTCATTTTCTATGATCTCTGCGTGCGCATTGGACAGAACGCTATTGGCAGGTTCGTATGGACTATCTACAAAAGGCATCTCACTGGAGAAGGAAGATCTGTTCAGACTCATAAAAGAGTTCTCCTTGCATGGTGTAGTGTCTTCAAGCCTGAGATTAGCCTCACTAATGGTGGCAGCCCTGGGCTTCATAGTTTTAGGGAAAATAGGAGTTTCTGGCAGAGAGAGAGTTGACAGTGAGTACTCTACATCTTTACTCAGTTCAGGTGTACTACCAGCATGCAGCCTTTCCTGCATATCATCTTTACAGACAGGAAAGGCTGCAAGGACACGGTCTCTTGTCTTTTCCTCATTTTTCTTGATGTAGTTCTCCAGGTCATTCCAAATTTCATCTACTTCCTCTGACAGTTTATCTGCTGCAGACTTATGGGACAGAGAATCAGAGTTGGAGGAGCTATCTACTAAGCTCAAATAGTCATTGTCAATGGGAACACGATGGTAAGGACTTTCATCTTCACTGAACTGGAGACTCTCTTCAGAAACAAAATGTCGTAAATTGTCACAATATGCAAAGTCTTTTTCCAGAAAACTCCTCCTTTTAGAGGATTTTAAGGGGTCACATTTAAAATTCAATAGTGGTGTTTCTGGAAGCACAATGGTGTCATAGATGTTGTCTTCAACAATTCTGAGCTCATCCAAACTTGAAGTAGGTGCATCTTTACTGAGTAGTATCTCCTCCCTACTAGCATGAGCAGAGGCCCTGTTTTGATTTTCTGTCCTCTTTTTGGAGGGTGAATCTAAGCTGCTTTTGTTCTCAGGCTCATAGAGAGAGTCTCTAGCAGATCTCTGGGGACCACGGTGTGTCTCCTCCCTTCTTGTCAGACCCATCAACTTTAAGTCTTCATAGCTTATATTATCATAAACATGTTCAATATCATCGATCGTCAACTCCTCTGAAGATTCAGGGTATGCATTCCTACTGCTCACTTCTGCTATCTTCACTTCCCTTCGAGAACCACGCTCCCCCGTTTTACACCTTGTGCTGGCTGGACACGTGTTACTTTCACCAGCACTACTGGCCCGTCTAACAATTTTGTGACGAGAGGGGCTGGAAGTCTCATTTTGATGCGCTATCCCCAAGTGCCAGCTGCATGGACGCCCAGAAGAACCCCTCCTTTCTCCACTGACAGCTGAACTTGCATTGGATGTAGACACCGATGGTACAAAAGTTTGATAATCGTCTTCATCATCTTCATTCTCATAAGGTGGCCGTCGGCTGGGAAACAGTGCCTGCCTGATCTGATGATCTGTCCAGATGTTTCTCACAGAGGCACTTCCCCCCAGGATATTCATGATGAGTGAGTTGCTCTGGGTTGTGCTGAATTGTCTAGGAGACTGCGGCTGTCTAGCTGTGCAGGAAAATGGCAGATCAGTATTCAGCTGTGTTGACTCTTCATCTGAAGGGTCCTTGGAGCTCTGTGGAGATTCAAAATTTGCAGGTAACATTAGCATATCCCTGCAGTAATAGAGTGATTCCCTCCATTCACAGAACTGCCACAGCACTAGTGTGTCCTGCAGCACAGACTCATGTGGAGATGGACAGGGCAAGCAGGCTCCTCAATAGAGAGCCAGGGAGCCAAGGTGGCAGTGCCAGACTACTTTGCCATGGCTCACTCTTGGCATTTAATAACATCTTACTTCAAATACAAGACAGTAGCTTATGTTAATGCATGAGTAATTAAAGGCAAATTTGTTTGGCAGGAGTTAGATTAAACCCTTAATGCTAACTCTGCAGTTTCACAGTTGAATTAAGCTAATCTGACTCTGGGTTTGTGCCAAAAGTTTTGTTCTCCTCCCTTTTCCTTTGCCTATAACCCCAGCAGAAAGGAATCTTACGCTCTCTAGCACATGCCACTGAAAATTTCTTTTTCTTTTCAGAGTAAATTTTCATGCAGATCTAATTTATAGCAAGGCCACATGCTTGCTAGTGCCAACATGAAGGATGCTGCAGAGATTGCTGGCCAGAGGTTGGCAGAGAGAGGGAAAGATAATTCCTTTCGGCTTAAGTTAATGCTGATTTGTTTAGTTAGTTCCTTGTTTTTCCCAGCCCCAAAAAGAATAGCCTTTCATCACAGAGATGAATATTTCAATGATATGAATATTAATACAAGACATAAACAGAAGATGGTGTACCTAGGAAAAACAGATTTATTTCCTTGCATAAATATGATGCATAGCAAAATAGAAGTAAAAATAATAATAACATACCTGCATTTCACACTTGTTGACATTAAGACTTCTCCGTTTTTCAACATTTTCAGCAGCTTGACTATTAAGTCTTTTTCTTCCCCCCTTTGATTTCTGAAGTGAGTTTTGCTGCACTCCCTGTGATTTTAAATGAAAAAAGCAGGGGAGGGTTAATAAAATGAACAGGTTTTGGTACAGTCTTGATCGGAGGAATTATTAGCAGTTAGAACAGGTCAGGGATCCATACTGGGAGACGAATAAGCTCATGGGTCATCAGAACACTGACACGAGAATGATTCAGAGCCTAGAAAATCTACGAAAGTATTGTTGGCACATCTGCTATTAAACACTAAGCTACTAGTATACTGTACATTTTTATGGTGGTACTCTTCTGTGCTTATTCATTCTTTTGTATTTACTTATGTCAGCGAGAGGGAGAAGTACAAGACAGTGCACTACACTCATACAGGATACTATTTTGTCAAATACTTATAATACAAATAGTGTAATTTCAAAGATGAAATGCACAGTAAGCTTCAAAATTGGTTTGGTATAATTCACAAAATAAATGAACCTCACAAGGACATGACCAGTATCAACTAAATGAAACAAAATCTAGACTATTTAATATAGGCCCACTTCAAAGAGTTTTAGTCTTTCAGAGGTACTACATATGTGTGGAAACATTATACAGAGTGAGAAAAACTACCATCTGTGCTGTAGTAACAGGTAAAGACTCTCATTTTCAGAAATCCTACTCAAAACTTCTCATATTAAAGTTCACACATTCCCAGCTACTGTCAGGAGCTCATAGATCAAGAAACATCACATCACATGTGGCAGTGCCTGAATCTTGACTTAATATTCAAGTCCTTGCTTTGGAGACCTGAAGTCACTGTATCTGAATGTGGCCTAAAAAGGTTTCTTCCATGGCATCAGCTGAAGAAGCAAGGAAAAGCCAGTTGTGTGCAACAGGTGAAAACAACAGCTTTCTGTCAGAACTAAGCTTGATGACTGCAAAGGACTAAGTAAAATCCTGTTCAAGGAGTCAGAATGTCTCCCTCTGTATAGGGGCTACTTTTATATCTCTGTTAAATGTAAGCAAGTATTGTGTGAAATCTAAATTAAAACATGTCTAAGAAGAGAAGGTTGTAAACACCTGCAATGCATTCCTGCCTCATGGCTGTTTTTAATCTCTCTTTCATTCTCCGCAGGAAAAAATTATTTTATTTTTCCCCCTCTTTTTCCTACCTGTTCAGACTCTTCTTCATCATCAGCATCAATCTGTTCTGTAGCAGAAGTCTGAAGATTCTCGTCCTGGTCGCTGCTGTAGGCTGGTTCAATAGACTCTTGAAACTGGCTATCCAGCCCACTGGATTCCAGTGAAACCTTTTTCCTAGAATTCAGCAGGGCTTCACTTGATCCTAGTTTGGTGGCTTGAGATAATAGGGCTCCCTCAATACCGATCCGCTTTTAAAAAAAAAGCACCAACAAAATTTTGATTAGAAGTTGATAAAGATTCTATATTTTAGTAAGACAGTGTTTTACATCAGACTTATAGGCAATATTTAAGCTACACTGAGTTAGGTGCACTGAAATGAGATTTATAAAGAAGTAAGTACAACAATCAGTGTTTTCCCATATAATATTTTGAACTGAAAAAAATATATGCAAATCCCCACCTCCCCCATCTGCCAAATCATGAGCTTCAGTGTTATGGCATGACAGCGAAGTCATATCTAATGTACCCTGTTTATAAAACTTACATACACACGCACTTTAAATTTCATCCTAAATAAAACCCTAAGACCTGAAATTCAACCTGAAACTTTCCAACTGCATTGGTAACTTCATTAAGAATTCTTACAAAAAATGTAAAAATTAGAAAAGCTCATTTCCATCCCTTGCCTGCATCTGGTCTCTTTGCTGATATACTGGGATTTATATATATGATATATATTTTAGAGTAGGCTGAAACTTTCCAGTCTTGTTTAATAAATGCAGAGATACTATCCTCCAAGGAATAAACACTAACTTTATACACAGCACTTCCTTGATTCTAGTGGTATTTTAAAGCATCTTATAGTCCTTGCAATTGATTGTACTGTATTATAAAGCATAACAATAGATCAGTAATTTTTTTCTTTATTAAATATTACTGAAATAGTAAGCTGTATTTCTATTGCTTTCATTCCAGTAATCTTATTTGAGATGCTAAGTAACATTCTTAAAGTCAACACAACCAAGAAGATGCAGATTCTCCAGTAAATACTGTGCTCTATGTCAAATTAATGTGCTAAAACAAGAAATACAAGAAATTACTTACCTTCTGCATATCTGGACTTACATCTGAAAACAGAAATACATACATCGTGAGTGATCAAACTGGTATCAGCCTATGCCTGTTTTAATGCTACACTAATATCCCAATTATGAATTCCCCAGAAGGGGTTAAATGCATCAGCAATTGAACAAACAGACTGGTCTCTGAAAAAACAGAGACAGAATGAAATTTACGAGAGTTCCACTTGAGGGCCTGGTTTTGCAACACTGCTATGATATGAGCAACTTTACACGATGGCCAAGACTCTCTGTGTTTGGTTACTAGGATGTTTATAGGACCAAAACCCAAGTGTGGACAAGGAGACACTAGATTTAAACATTTTGTTTTCTTTCAAACTTCCTCCTCCTCACCCTAATGTAATTAGGAACAGTTAAAAGAAAAAAGAATCCATCTTTATTTGTTCTACAAAGTACAGGAGCACTAGGTCAATAAACAGCAGACGAAGTAGCTTACCATTTGACTTCAAAACCTTATGGACTCTTGATGAGGGTTCTGAAAAAGATAACAACATTCCAAAGAAAGCTGTGAGCATCTTTGCCAACTTTTTATAATGTGGATATCAAAATCTAAGCTTCTGAACTCATGCAGTGAAGCCAGATTTTCATTTCTTTATCACCCAATTTCCTCACCAAAAAGAAAAAAAAAAAAGTATTTGTTGAAGTGTCAAATCTGCAGATGTTACCAAAGAACATATATGTTTCTTAATGCAATAGAAGCTGCCCTCCATACAAGGCACACATAAATCTTTATCCCATGTTGAGATTCCTGCTTTCAAAAGACTTGGTCATTTGTGTTATTACTCTAAGTTGCTGAAGGTTTTCTATTAGAAATATGTATGAGGTACCAACAGCTTAGAAGGGCTTAGAAAGTGTAAGTAGAGGAACATTATGTAGGAGGCCATTTGATCAATACTTTGTATTACTCCTTTCATAGGCAGAGCAGCACCCATGCAATACTACACCTCAGAAACAAAGGAAGATGCCTGAAAAGCAATTAAAACTTGATTGTTTTTCAGACACAAATGCTACTGTATGTTAAATCATTACATCAGTATTCTCATGGGTCTTCTTTAAGTCATCCCCAATACATAATGTTACACACTCCAAATTGGAAAGGTCTTTAAGGAGACAAGTGAACACAGTGACTGCAATATGAAGTCACCCAACTACAAAGACATTGATAGTGTCTTTGAGAGGAAACTAACAGAAATTATAGATATACGTTCAACCTAGGAGGAAAAAAACTCCCTGAAGATAGCATAGCCATCTCTCAAATCTCTGTTATCCATAAGGCAGACATTACACTAAGTAAAAATAGCAATCGTGTTTTGAAATAATAAGCCTATCATAATCAGAATGGAACCACTTCTGAACAAGTTACTGTGGAGAGGATGTATTGTCAGGTTTAAATAATGTGACTGGCTTTCCTGCTTACACATTCTGTTATCCATTAGAAAGTACCAACTGTTCCTTGCGCATCCACCATGATGAATGTATGTTCATTACATGAAATGCAAATAGCGGATTTTTAAAAAAAATCACACAAAACCCAGATAGTTAATTAGATGCTTCACCCACATCTGAGAGATACTATGCCATGTTGAATCTGCATGGAGTGCAATTAAAAATTCCACATGCCCAACCTCATCCATCCCTAAACAATCCTGTTTGTTTTTCCTTTTGTCATCTAGGTGGTAAAAGAGTTTATTCACCTGATTTCCTTCTCACTCTGTGAGGAGCAGTGCCGTCTTTAGGCTGGTACGGTGATTTCATTTCTCCCTCAGGGCTATAGTGGAAGCCTGGGTGATCTGAAGAACAAACAGAGGCACAAGGAATAAGAGAGTGACAAGGATGGCACTTCACTTTTTGGCTCCCTTTGGAGGCAGTGCCCTTGCTCCTTTATGACTGACACAGTGGCACCTCATCAGAACCTGAAGCAACACAAGCCAAATATGCTGCTGTAGGGTAGCTGCTAAACAGCTTTTGCACATGGAGTAGTGACTGGCTCCAGATGGATAAGTCAGAAACCTTTATCCACCACCATCCTGTTTGTTTGTCAATTTCTCAGTAAGAGCCTTCCTGACCAACTCTACAACAACTACATAAATAAATAACAAGCCTGCTATACCCAGCATTTACATCCTACGACTACTGTTCTCATTTCCCTACACTGCCAGGGATTACTGGTGTCAGGAAGAGCTGAAGCATCTTGCACCAGTGAAGGCAGCAAGGAGAAGATGCAACAGTAGGGACCACACAGATGGGGCTGTGCTAGAGTGCAGACAGCAGCATCACACACACTCTCCTGTGCTGGATCCTGGGACATGCACAGGTAAACTCTTCAAACAGAAGACAAGCCTTGTTATCCTTCAGTTGCAGGTTTGCCAGCATGAAGAAGTCATAGCTTTGGTATGTACTTCTTCAAACTGTGTTTGCATAATGCTAGGTGTTCAGTGGGTACTAGCCAGATGGAGTTTATGCTACAACATAGGAAAGATCACACACTTAGTCAGCAAGGAACAAGCAAAAGAGATTGGCCAGTATTTACAGTGGGTCTTATTTGCCTCTTCCTTGCTCATCAGCTTGTTGGTTGCAGACCAATCAGCCTGATGCCTGCAGGGCTCCACAGGATCAGTATCCAATTTTGCCTTTTCCAGCAAGGTCATAGTTCAATGAACATAAGCCTGGCCTTCTTCCATCTCAAATGAAACCAACAGCTGAAGCCAAACTTTTGAAGATGGTTTTATTAATTTTTTAAAACAAGAGTGAAAAAGAACTGACTTACGTATGGCATCCATTTCGAGAATTGCCTGCTTGGCCTGGAAGAGAAAAAGGAACAAATGAACAAATGACAAAGTTAAACTGTTAGTAACAGGGCAAACAGCATTGCATATTACAGATAGTAGCAAGTTCATATGCAAATAACAGCAAGTTTAGCTTTTGAACTAACAAATATGGTTAGCAGCATTATTTTTTGTTTTGCATTTTTTTTTGTTTTTCTCTGCATGTTGGACATGTTACATATGTGAAGAATTTTGCTGGCAGGAGCTTACCAGCCCAGAATTTAGAATCACAGATGCACATCTCCATATTCTGTTGGCATCACCACAAAACTGGCCCTAGTATCTGGGAATCACTTTTTTTGGTGATTGACAGAACATGTCATCCCTAAAAGTCAAATAGTTTAACTCCCTTATTATTTTCTCACTCTGAAGTTGTTGGTGCATAAAACACTATCAACCTTCCTTCAAAAGTTTCCTTGAGGAGCAGCTATTAAAAAAAAAAAATCATAATTTGCTTTAAGCAAAATTGAAGCAGGATAAGAAGTGTCTCATGATTGCTTAAATTTTCCCCCCTTTTTTAATAAGGAAAAAAAAATCTGGATGTTTTAGCAAGCATATCAGCTAATAAGTAAGAAAATAAACTAAACTGAAATATCCCATTTAACATACTTGCCCTTCTACAGATGCAGTTTTGTAATTTTCCACCAGGTGTCACATGTGGACTACTAATAATTTTCCAGAAGCTGGACAGAGAGAAGCCTTACAACTACCAACCACCAGTTTGTCAGAAACAAAAATATAATTTAAAAAAAAGTGCAGATAACCACAGATTTATTTCATTGGTCTTTTCCTTGCAATTATTTTTCAGAGCAGAAAGTATTTCTGGTTACACATAAAAAAGAAAAAATAGAATAAGAAGTAAAAAAAAAATATTTGATACAAAAGCTGAGATCATGCTGTAATTTTTTTTTTACAACCTAATAAGCTGCAGCAACTATTTACATTGTAAGCATGGATACTAGCATAAACATTACACCTTCAATAGACTTTGTCAACAAAAAGATAATAAGAGAACTAGCAATAGGAACTGCTAAGCCTTTTTTCTCCCATAATTCTCTTTTTGTTATACTGTTGAAAATGAGAGTCAGTACAGTACATTGCATGTCAGTCACAGGTAACATTTTTTAGCCATTACAGCATAAAACTTAGAGAAAAAAACATGCAGGGAAACTGAAAAACCAACGGTAAACTCAGTGTGAAAAAAGTCCTGTTTCCACGAGTCAGTGGCTGCTGTGCCTTGGCAAGAGCTGACTAGGCTTAACCTCCTATGAGGGGTACTCTGTGTTACTCTGGGAAGCGTCACCTGAAGCTCTAAGACTGGATTTCATAATAAAAGGACCAAAATGCCTTATTCCAATATATTAAAGCTGTGAATACGATATCAGTGCCTCATTTTCTTTGGCATAAAGCTTGCTGGCTATCTCACCAAAGGATGCAGGGTTCAGGATGGGTGTGTGTAGCTGAAAAGTGAAGTCTGTGTTGCCAATGTCTTCACTGCTATGATACCTAACCAAGACCAGTTAAAATTACCATGGTAACATCTACACATGCTGCAATTAGTGCATCTTGGTGTTCTGCAGACACGCAGTATCAAGCTAAGATAAGCTCCTATAGTCAAGCTTTCTGACATTGCAGCTATGTTACTTCGGTCTTAACAGGCAAATGCTGCTCACCCAGTTCAATTCTTCTACTTCTGTACCAAGATCTGCAAATAATTACAGTGGAAATTTCCAATTAATTCTGAGGAACTTTTAAAGATATAAGGAAACAACATGTTAATTAACCTCCTGGAGCCTAAATTCTCTGTATATTGCATGCGTCTTGCAGCTAAAAAGATTGCTTTAAGTTAGTATACCTACAAAGGGGGGGGTGGGTTGTGATTTTTTATTTTTGGTGGTGTTTTTTTATTATATTTTGTTTTGTTGGGTTTTTGTTTTGGTTTGGTTTGGTTTTTTTCGTTTTTTGTTTGTTTTTGGTTGTGTGGGGTTTTTTTGTTTGGGTTTTTTTTTGTTGTTTTTTTTGGTTTTGTTTCTTTTTTTTTACCTTGGCAGGTATTTTAGCAGGATGGTTTTCAAGAATTAACCTCTTCAAGTGAAGAATCCAAAGGCGCTTGTCTTGCTGTGACTTTGCCTGATAAAAAAATTGAGCACCATTAGAAAAATGTATTCCTGCACTATTCAGGGACAGCAGCCAGGTTACCCAGTGGGCAGGGTGGTTTCTGTCATACCTGGACAGTATGTTGCATCTTGGGATTTTTGTAGTGGAAGACACTAAAGCTAAGTGGCTCCTTTGGTATTACTTCAACAAGCATCAGGTTTCCACACTGTAACAAAGAAAGGAAATTATGTGAATCACAGAGGCATTTAGGGGAGACCTGTAGACAGCACATTACCACTTGCTCTCTGACATACCAGTATGTGAGCTTTGTATGCAAACATTTCATCTCTCTTTTTTGTAATTAGCAGCATCTTGTCGAAGAGGAACAACGTGCGCTCATTTTTAGCTCGCTGAATGCGAAATGTTCCTTCTAACACCAGCTCCCCGTAACTCGTGAGGTCTGGCCCTTTCCAATTAGTGAGCAAACTCTGTATTTCCTGCAAAAGATCAAAAAAGAACAACCAACATTCATTTCAGAGATCTTACTGAAATGAAGACCTAAATGATGTGCTGAGGCCATTCCCACTCTTTTACATAATGTTCAGCATCCAACAGTGGAAAGTCACAACACACCAGTACTGAGATTGCTAGGTTATGTGCAACATTGCAGCCAGGTGCTTGGAGACTTATTGCAAAGCCCAGACTAAAACATGCCCTGAGTACTGATTAGTGCCTCTGCATGGACCCAGCAAAGAGCCTTGAGCTCCCTGGGGCAGCCTCTAATAAAAGAGTGCAACCTCATCTCTCCATGCTCCCAGAGATGGAAAAATGGAAAATCTTTTGTAATTCAGTCATCAGTCTCTCTCACATCTGTTCCCCTCTACATCCCTAACCAATCCCTCTTAACATTTCCCTCTCACCCTATGTATCCTCCTGAAGTTGTGTGGTCTCCTACTGAATGAATTATAATGCCATGTCCACATCCTGTAGGCCCATCACAGAAGACACTTCTGTGAGGTGTTCAGAAGGGATGATTCTCAGAAGGCTAAAGGACCAGAAGTGATTTGGTCGACTGAACAAAGTCAACATCTGGACAACTTCAGTCTGCATCTGAAGATTTTCTTGTATTTTAATGTTTTGTATAGATACGATAGATATTTCTCACCTTATTTATTAATTTAGAGAATGAAAAAAAGGTTGGAGAAACATCTAAAAACATCTTGCTTGAGTTGCTTGTGTTTTCTTCCAGTTGCAATGACATAGGACTTCAGCATGGGACTGCAAATTCTAAAAGCAAACTGAACGTTTAACTAGAGAAATCTTTACAAACATCCCTCGGACTTTAAACCTGGCAGCAGTTTAAACTTTTGGTTTGGTTTTGGATTGCCTCATCCTAGACTGAGCTCTCTAGCACACTAGACTTTAATACAACATTCATCAGGAAAACATCTCAGCACATGTGAAGCACAAATGCAGGCTAAAGCATTCACAGGAAGAAAACCCTAAAGCAGCCCACTTTGGACTATACACACAGCTGTTATTAAAAAAGAAAAAGTAAACATAAATGAAAAAAAGTTGCATTTTATCAGATGTCTCTAGGAACTTGTAAATAAGTCAGGATACAGCACAGGGATCAAGTTCACCACTATTAAGGCAGATTTTGAGCAGGAACTGCTGTCACAGTACTTGCACCATTACAGACCACAGACCACATGGCAGTGTAATAGCCCACAGAAGATCTACCCTTATGGCTGCAGAAACAGATTTTACTTTTTTAAAAGGTAACTATGAACATGAACATTTTCCATAACCCCACACATTTGTGACTTGAGCTCAAAAAACCAAAACAAAACAAGAAGCATTTTTCCAAAAGCACTTAACCCTCTTTATTGTCAAATATAATTACTCAGATTTATAGCAGATTGTTGTTAAAAGTCATTAGCATGCATTTCCAGCAGTGTGTGGAAAAAGGTTACACTGCTGCAGGCAATTCATTGTCAAATATAACCCTATTCTCCCTACACATAAACAATAACAAAACAAAATCCAAACATTAAAAACCCCAAGAAAAAAATTAAACCATAAAAAAAAGTGAATAAATTTCATTTATGTTGAAAAGAAATAACATGACATAGATTTCTGAAATTATATAAGCCTATTACTCCCTTTTGTAAACTAAAAAATCTCCCCAGTTTTCTTAAAGCAATATAAATACTGCTGATGAAAATGTAGTGTAAAATCATGATTTACTCAGAACCTGGAAGCAGAATGAACGTAAAAGTTATACAAAAGAACTTGCTCTTGATGCCAAAAGTTATTCAGGGTGTAGCTTTTGTTTTTTCTCCTCAAAAATTCTTCATTTGAAGTAAAGTTTTTCTAAGTATCATGTTTCTAGGCTTATGCTTTTCACAAAAGCAACCGATAATGAGTCTGCAAAAGCCCAAGAGGAAAGTACTTAAACAAGAATCAGCACAAGAAATGCCTCAAAACAAAATTAATCAGCACAAAGGGGAGAAATCGGAAACCACAGGATTTCTGAACAAAGCCATGCCCTAGGGTTGTACAGCAGTGCTGTACAATTGAGGGAAAGGAAGAAAGAAGAGTTATCTTAAGTTCCATATTACTGCAAAATAAATGCTTTACAGGATGCTGCTTGTAGGGTAGAGATGTCTGAGATTTTCCTGCAGCAGTTATGACCATGCTTTCCAAGATCAAACAGCCACAGGCATGCTCAACAGGAGTCTAAATTATGACTGACAAAGATTAAAAGAAAAGATAAACTAAAAAATGTTAATTGCTTATATATTGACAAAAACAGCTCAAAACCACCCATAAAATCTCTTTGGGAACTCACCTGGAGCCTGATGGCATGTTCGTGTTTTCTCTTCATGTCATTTATGTGCCATGCCACCCTCTGCATGGTATCTATGGCATCCAGCACCACATCGTAGCCCTCAGTGTCCTTGTCAAGGTGGTTTTCTATTTCCTAAGACAGAGGAAAAGAAAAAAAGGTCCCCTTATTCAAAAGTGAATAATCCTATGTTTTTAGCTGTACTATTTTGTCTTTTCATTGCAATCACTCAAACGCAACGTTCCTGCCTTTGTTACTGCTGCATGTTGCTATCGATTTGATTAACACAATACGACTAACAAAGTCGAGCCTTTACGGTCAGTTTAGCAGTGACTATACTTGCGGCAGCCGATGTGGTCAGAGAGGCCCAGAAAGAGAGCGCAGCACAGCGATGGCAGACCTTTTCAGACAGCATTTAATGGCATTCTTAAAGCACAGAACATATCTACACAATTACAAAACCCTGATGGAATTACACTAGGCATTACTTTACAGTTGGAGAGCAGAATAGCGCCAGACATTTTAAATAAGGATCAGTGTCTTTACACTTCACTAGAACATGACTCTCTAATAGGAAACATATGTTGAAAACGTTAACAATAAAGCAGGAATTTCCGAAACTTGCTTAGCTCAAGTCACTGAATATGGAAAGAGTTGCCACTTCCTCAGCCATTCCTCTCCATAAAATTCTTAGCAGTCAGGGTGTTTATATCTATTTAGTCCTTCTTTCAACCACCCCCAACACTGCAACAAGTGGGAAAATGCTGTTCTTCATTGGAATAATAAATTTGTGTACAAAAACATTTAATCATGACAAGAATTTTCCGAACAACTTCAGAATTACAGACCACTTTTCAAAAAAAGTGCTAATTATTTGGTTGCACAGACTGATTCAATGTGTCTAAAACAATTACCATAAATTCCCTACCCCAAATATATGCATATGGTGTGAAGTGATGAAGACAGAGAGTCTGGATGTAGGAATCAAATACCCACAAAAGGAAGAGCATTTAAAGAAACCCAGAACCTTCCTAACCATCAAGCCTTGTACCAGAGGCAGGAACTCTGACGTGCAGAAGCCTTAAACAAAATACATTGCTAATGGGTGCTTACATGCAGAAGCAGGTGGTACTTGAGGATGCGTTGGACAGGTTTCAAGAGATAAGAGCCCAGGGGCAGAGAATGCTGCAGCGCTTCTTGCCGCTCTCTGAAGAACTTGGCCAGTGCCTTGTTCCTCATGCACTCTGTCAACACAGCCACCGACCTGAAAACATCAATACATAGCTTTAAGACACACTGTCCTAGTAAGTTGGTAGGTAAAGTCAGGAATTGTTTTCTTCTTTCCCTGTAAAAGAGGGCAGTGGATTCCTATTCTAATCACTGCTGTTTGTGCAACCACTCTCCCTTACTGGGAACTATATATGCAGCATTGCAGAGTAAGATCATCACTTTCTAAAGAACAGTAAAGCAATGAACAACAAGAACAGTCAAAAAACAACTTTAGATAAGCTTTTTTTTTTAATTATTGTAATTGTTTTCTTTTTTACATAAAAGATAAAGTCCCTGATCATTGCTTGAATTTAGGAAGGGGAGAAGCTGGGTGTTTGGTTTTGTTTTGTTTTGGTTTGGTTTTGTTTGTTTTTGGTTTTGTTTTTGTTTTTTTTTTTTGCATAGGCTCTAACTTGTATTACTTAAATCGGCCAAGGGACAAATGGAGAAAGGGAAGCCATAATTCCTACCTTGGGTAGTTGGTGCAGTACTGCGTATATATGTGGAAATCTTCACTCTGCACAGGGAGGAAAAGTTTGCATATAGTGAGATTTTGGCAAACTAGCAGCAAACAGCTGCAGGATAAATATGATGATGTCAAGATAACACCTCCAGTTCCTGATCAATGAATCCTCTGCTTTCACTGTGATAGTCCTAACCCAACTAGAATTTAATTTTACTATTTTGGGGCAGGGGGAGGGAGATTTTTCCTTTACTTGAAAGAAAAACCAAGGAAATCTACACAGAGGTGAAACAAGTGGCTTTGCAACAGAGCCTCCACGGTACCTTATGAAAACCTATGCATCTTAAAAAAAACCCAAAACCCCAGCCAAAACACAGTTACTACACATACCCCCTTCAAATAGCTGGCTTGCACACATCTAATTTTTTTCCATGCTAAAGCACAGACATATCATAGAATTGTAGAATATCATGAGTTGGAAGGAAACCACAACTATCACTGAAGTTCAGCTCCTGACCCTGCACATAACAGCCCCAAGAATCATTCCTTGTGCCCAGAATACTTACTGTGAGAAATAAGTTTTGCAGGTTATGTTTGGTGTGTGATTTTTGAGCAATTATAAATCCTTCCACATTTGAGCACAATCTAAGCGTGAAATTAGAAGCCACAAAAGTGATTTTTTTTTAAAAGTAAATTATGTGAAAGCAGACAGCTATTACCCAAACAAGTTGTAACTAGATTTGGGTGGGTTTCCACACTTGCCTGTCACAGTGCAATTGCTCAAACAATGCTGACAAGCTTCTCAGAGCTGAAGTCTGAGCTTCATTTCTTTCCTCCCTGGCCTAAGTTTTTTTTAAATCACCATCATTTAAGTCTATGCAAGAACAGGTTTCAAAAAACATTCCCATGTGCTCTAAGTCCACATCTGCCTATCAACTTCTATCCCAAAGAATACACAATTTCTGCAACTTGCTTGGAGTCCTAAAGACTAAGAAAGCACTTTAAAAGGGCAAAGTGCTCCCCAAATCAATCACTTTTTCTTTCCTAAACCCTAGACTGATAAAACGAAATTCTCCAGTAGTACATAAGACCCCAGTTTCCACTCAAAGCATCTTCAGAATGAGCTCCGGCATTCTGCAGCACAATAGCTGTGCTCCAGGAGGGACTGTCTACCAGGGGTCATGGCTGGTGAATGGAAGACCAAACATCTGTCTTCACAGAAGGCAGCAGTGCTCTGAGGAGCACCACCGCCTGGGGAGAGGGCTGACGCAGGCTGTGGCTTTTGTTCCTCATTGTTTGGGTTTGGTTGTTTTTCATTTGGCCATTCATCAGAAAGAGCCATCTCAGGCAGTGTCCTTCCCTGATTCCAACAGCACTGGTCCTGTATCCCTCTTGCAGGGGTAGAGCAGGCTATGCCGTTCATTTCTCCACTGAGCAGTGATCCATAAGGACCTTGTATAAAGTAAGATGCTACTCCACATGAATACAAGTCACTGCAATTCATTTCAGTCTGTCTTACTGGATTTAAATAATAACTGCTCTTAAAAAAAAAAAATAGCTCAAGCAAACGTCTAATAAATGTTTCCCCAGGGGATTGTGATCCCCACTTACTCACTGGTGGGCAGTAAGCTTATTAAACTGCTCTTCTCCTAGAAACCAACAAACCAACAAAATCTAGTCTTGCTACAAATACAGTTATTTAGCTTGATTTTTCACACTTGAACTAATTTTGTTGTCATAGCTAGTTTTTATGGCAGTGTACCTACACCCCGTGCCAACATCCAGTGAGAGCCTGTGTCACAGCCTGTTCATGTTCATGCTCCCAATCACAGCTCCAAATCAGCTCCACTCAAAACGAAGAATTAACAAACCTCAGAGCACTGCAAACATTACAGTGAGTAATTTTCTGTGGCATTAACTAACAAACTAGCTAACACTCATAAGTCAGGGTGCTTAAGAGATGATGATCATTAGGATGAAATTCAGTATGGCAAAAAAATATGATTTATTTTATATATGCATATCATAATTCAAGGTTTACATTTAGGGGCTTTTGGTAGAAATTATAATATATTCCCTGGCTATGATAACAGAATAATGCAACTTAAAGAACTATTTTATAAGCAGAGCGCAGAATGAGCTAATTTACTTTTATACATACATATATATAAATTCTGCTCATAGTCACAGGTTATTCTGCTTTTCAAACAGAAAGGAAAAGAATATCTGTTGTGAAATTTTAACAAATGAAAGCGCTATCTGTAAAATAAACAAAGCCAAACCTTTAGGGTTATAGAGTAGACTTACATGTGCATTCCCCTCTAAATCAAAAGCATGTCTGAAATCCCTGGGAGCCTTTTCACACTTTCCCTCTTTGGTTTGGTTTTCAGTTTTGGATTTTTTTACACAAGGTCAAAACTACTTTTAATGGGTTTGTGGGGGTTTTTTGGTTTTGAAAGAAGTTTAGTCTAGCTATTAAATGGAACAGATTTGTGCTAAAAAAAAAAAAAAAAAAAAAAAAGAAATTTCCCACGCCCACAAAACGCTAACA